>CM038681.1:426964325-427509645 GCA_021605205.1 Aegilops longissima | reverse complement strand
TCCTTATGAAGGGTAAATAGAAGTTGACAAGATCACGTTGTGGTTATTGGTGAAGTAAAAGCGTTCTTGCTAGAACCCAATTGCAGCCCGTAAAAGATGCAACAACAATTGGGGGCGTCTAACTTGTTTTTGCAGCAATTGACATGTGATGTGATATGGCCAAGTTGTGATGAATGATGAATGACATATTGTGATGTATGAGATCATGTTCTTGTAATAGGAATCACGACTTGCATGTCGATGAGTGTATGACAACGGCAGAGAACCATAGGAGTTGTCTTTATTTTGTATGACCTGCGTGTCATTGAAGAAAACCATGTAACTTACTTTACTTTATTGCTAAAACAATTTTAGCCATAGTAGTAGAAGTAGTCGTTGGCGTGACAACTTCATGGAGGCACGATGATGGAGATCATGATGATGGAGATCATGGTGCATCATGCGGATTGACAAGATGATCATGGAGCCCGAAGATGGAATCAATGGAGTTTATGATATTGGCCATATCATGTCACTACTATATAATTGCATGTGATGTTTATTATGTTTATACATCTTGTTTACTTGAAACGGTAGTAAATAAGATGATCCCTTACAACAATTTCAGAAGTGTTCTCCCCTAGCGTGCACCGTTGCTAAAGTTAAGTAAGCTTCTAAGCACCGCGTGATGATCGGGTGTGATGGATTCTTACGTTCACATACAGCAGGTGTAAGACAGATTTACACATATAAACACTTAGGGTTAACTTGCGAGCCTAGCGTATACGAACATGGCCTCGGAACACGGAGACGAAAGGTCGAACACGAGTCGTATAGAGAATCGATCAACATGAGAATGTTCACCGGCGATGACTAGTCCGTCTCACGTGATGATCGGACCGCGGCCTGATCGACTGGGATCGTATATCACTTAGATGACTAGAGGGATGTCTAATCTGAGTGGGAGTTCATTTAAATAATTTGATTAGATGAACTTAATTATCATGAACTTAGTCTAAAACTTTTGAATGATATGTCTTGTAGATCAAATGGCCAGCGCTCATGTCAACTTGAACTTCAGCGCGTTCCTAGAAAACCAAGCTGAAAGATGGCCAGCAACTATACGGATGGGTCCGAACTTGAGATCATCCTCATAGCTGCGAGAAACAATATGTCCTAGAAGGACCGCTAGGTGGCTCTCCGAGGAACCAAGACATTATGAATGCTTGGCAGTCTCGTCTTGATGATTACTCCCTCGTTCGGTGCGGCATGCTTCTGAGCTTAGAACAGGGGGCTCCAAAAGCGTTTTGAGCATCACGGAGCATATGAGATGTTAGAAGCTGAAACTGGTTTTCAAGCTCACGCCGAGTCGAGAGATATGACATCTCCGACAAGTTCTATAGTTGTAAGATGGAGAAAAATAGTTCTTCGGTGAGCACATTCTCAAGATATACGGGTTGCAACCGTAATGACCCGCTGAATATTAACGCGATGTTGCACAACCGTATGACCGGTGAAGATTAACCTACATAGGCGGTGATCGCAGAATCCTCGATCGCTCCCACCAAGCTACAAGAGCTTTGTGATGAACTACAATATCACGAGGATGGTAAAGACCATTCTGAAGTATTCTCTATCTTTGAAGTCAGCGAGAGTTGAAATCAAGAAAGAACATCAAGTGTTGATGGTCAATAAGACCACTAAGTTCAAGAAGGGCAAGGGAAGAAGAACTTCAAGAAGGGCGGACAAGAGGAGGTTGCGGCGCCCGGTAAGCAAGTTGCGGGAAGAAGTCAAAGAATGGACCCAAGCCGAGGCCAGGTGCTTTTATTGCAAGGGAAGGGTCCTTTGGGCGGAACTGCCCCAAATACTTAGCGGACAAGAAGGCGGCAACACCAAAGGTATATTTGATATACATGTAATTGATGTGTACCTTACCGATTACTAAGTAGTAACTCTCAGGTATTTGATACGGTGCCGTTGCTCATATTTGTAACTCACTGGCGGGAGCTGCGGAATAAGCGGAGGCGAGCGAAAGGCGAGGTGACGATCACCGCGTCGGGAATGGTTCGAGTCGATGTGATGCCGATCGACGCGCTACCTCTTCATTTACCTCTGAGGATTAGTTATGAACCTTAATAATTGTTATTTGGTGCCAAGTTTGAGCATGAATATTGTATCACGGATCTCGTTTAATGCGAGATGGCTACTCATTTAAATCCGAGAATAATGGTTGTTCTATTTATATGAGAGATATGTTTTATGGTCATGCTCCGATGGTCAATGGTTTATTCTTAATGAATCTCGGCGTAGTATTACATGTTCATAGCGTGAATACCAAAAGATGTAAAGTTGATAACGATAGTCCCACATACTTGTGGCACTGCCATATGGTCACATTGGTGTCAAAGCGCATGAAGAAGCTCCATCTTGATGGACTTTTGGAGTCTTTAGATTATGAATCATTTGACACATGCGAACCATGCCTCATGGGCAAGATGACCAAGACTCCGTTCTCGGAACAATGGGCGAGCAACCAACTTGTTGGAAATCATACATACCGATGTATGCGGTCAATGGCGTTGAGGCTACGTGGAGGATATCGTTATGTTCTCACTCTCACGAGATGACTTGAGTAGATATGGGTATGTCTACTTGATGAAACACAAATCGCGAGACCTTTGAAAGTTCAAGAATTTCAGAATGAAGTAGAGAATCAACGTGAGAAAGATAAAATTCTTCTGATCGGATCGTGGAGGAGAATATTTAAGTCACGAATTTGGTACACTTAAGAAAATGTGGAATCGTTTCACAACTAACGCTTTGGAACACCTCGGTAGAACGATTGTGTCGAGCGTCATGTCGCACTCTATTGGATATGGTGCGGTCTATGATGTCTCTTCTGATTTACGCTATCATTTTGGGGATCGCTCTAGAGGCAGCTACATTCACTTTAAATAGGGCACCGTCTAAAGTCAGTTGAGGCGACCACGTATGAATTATGGTTTGGGAAGAAACCTAAGTATGCGTTTCTAAAGTTTGGGGATCACGATGCTTATGTCAAAAACTTCAACCAAGCTCGAACCCAAGTCGGAAAAATCGTCTTCATAGGATACCCTAAAGGAAACCGTAAGGTATACCTTCTACTTAAGATCAGGGCAAGATCTTTGTTGCCAAAGCGGATCCTTTACGGAAAAAGTTTCTCTCGAAAGAAGTAAGTGGGAGGAAAGTAGAACTTCGATGAAGTACTACCTCTTGAGCAGGATAGTAGTGCAGCTCGGGAAAATGTTCTGTGATGCCTACACCAGCGAAGAGAAATTCATGATGATGATCAAGTACCGGATCAAGTTGCTCTTGAACCTCGTGGGTCCACTAGGACACGTTCCGCACAGTGATGCAGCAACCCTGTCACGGAAATCATGTTGTTAGACAACGGTGAACCTTGAACTATGAAGAAGCGATGGCGGGCCCGATTCCAACAAATGGCTAGAAGCCATGAAGTCGAGATAGAATCCATGTATGAAAACAAAGTGTGGACTTTGGTGACTTGCAGATGATCGTGACGATAGAAAACAAATGGATCTTTAAGAAGAAGGCGGAGCGGATGGTAATGTCACCATCTATAAAGCTCGACTTGTCGCTAAGGGTTATCGGCAAGTTCAAGGGATTGACTCTGATGAGACTTTCTCTCCGTAGCGAAGCTTAATCCGTCCGAATCATGTTAGCAATTGTCGCATACTATGATTATGAGATATGGCAGATGGGCGTCAAACAGCGTTCATAACGGATATCTTAAGGAAGAGCTGTATATGATGATGCAGGAGGGTTTGTCGATCCTAAGAATCTTGACAAAGTGTATAAGCTCCAGCGATCCATTTATGGGCTGGTGCAAGCATCTCGGAGTTGGAACATTAAGCTTTGATGAGATGATCAAAGCGTTTGGGTTTATCTGGACTTATGGAGAAGCCTGCGTTTACAAAGAAAGTGAGTGGGAGCTACTGTGGCATTTCTCATATTATATGTAGATGACATACTTTTGATGGGAAATGATATAGAATTCTTGGACAACATTAAGGCCTACTTGAATAAGTGTTTTTCAATGAAGGACCTTGGAGAAGCTGCTATATATTAGGCATCAAGATCTATAGAGATAGATCAGAGGCGCCTCATAGGTCTTTCACAAAGCACATACCTTGATAAGATTTTGAAGAAGTTCAAAATGGATCAGTCAAGAAGGGTTCTTGCAGTGTTGCAAGGTGTGAAATTGAGCTCAGCTCAATGCCCGACCACGACAAAAGATAAAGAAGAGATGAGTGTCATCCCTATGCCTCAGCCATAGGATCTATATGTATGCCATCTTTGTGTGCGGACCTGATGTAAACCTTGCCGTAAGTTTGGTAGGAAGGTACCAAAGTAATCCGACAAGGAACAACTGGACAGCGGTCAAGAATATCCTGAAGTACTGAAAGGACAAAGGACATGTTTCTCGTTTATGGAGGTGACGAAAGCTCGTCGTAACGAGTTCGTCGGCCTTCAAGCCCGACACAGATCTGATGACTCTAAGTCACAAACCCGGATACGTGTATATGTTGAATGGTGGAGCGATGGCTGGTGCAGCTGCAAGCGAGCGTCGTGGCGGGATCTACATGTGAGCGGAGTACATGGCAGCCTCGGAGCAGCGCATGAAGCAATTTGGGTGAAGAGTTCATCACCGACCTAGAGTCATACCCAATGCGTCGGGGCCGATCAAACTCTTCAGTGACAACCACGGAGCTATTGCACTTGCCAAGGCCGGGTTTCACAAGAAGACCAGGCATCAAGCGTCGCTTCAACTCCATCCGTGAAAATGTTCAGGATGGAGACATATAAATTTATAAAGTGCACCACGGATCTGAATATCGCGGATCCGTTGCTAAACTTTCTCTCTCATGAAGAAAACATGATCAACACGAGAACTCTATGGGTGTCGATTCATCACAATGTAACTAGATTATTGACTCTAGTGCAAGTGGGAGACTGTTGGAAATATGCCCTAGAGCAATAATAAAAGCATTATTATTATATTTCCTTGTTCATGATAATTGTCTTTTATTCATACTATAAGCTGTATTATCAGGAAATCGTAATACGTGTGAATACATAGACTACAATCGTCCTAGTAAGCCTCTAGTAGACTAGCTCGTTGGTCAGCAGAGATAGTCATGGTTTCCTGACTATGGACATCAGATGTCATTGACAACGGGATCACGTCATTAGGAGAATGGCGTGATGGACAAGACCAATCTAAGCATAGCACAAGATCGTGTATGTTCGTTTTGCTGAGAGCTTTTCCAATGTCAAGTATCTCTTCCTTAGACCGTGAGATCGTGTAACTCCCGGATACCGTAGGAGTGCTTTGGGTGTATCCAAATGTCTGGCATGCTGGGTGACTATAAAGGTGCACTACAGGTATCTCCGAAAGTGTACATTGGGTTGACACGGATCGAGACGAGGTTTGTCACTCCATATGACGGAGAGGTATCACTAGGCCCACTCGGTGGTGCATCATCATAATGAGCTCAAAGTGATCAAGTTATGCAGTCACGGGATCATGCATTACAGTGCAGAGTAAAGTGACTTGCGTAGCGAGACTAAGCGAGGTATTGGGATACCGAGCGATCGAGTCTCGAACAAGTAACATACCGTCGACAAAGGGAATAGAATCTGGGTTGCTTGAACCCTTGACATCGATGGTTCATCCGATGACAACATCGAGGAACATGTAGGAGCCAACATGGGTATCCAGATCCCTTGTTGGTTATTGACCTGAGATCGTCTGGGTCATGTATGCATGTCTCCCGAACCGTAGGGTCTACACATAAGGTTCGGTGGCCTAGGGTTATTAGGAAGACAAGTATGTGACTACGAAGTTGTTGAGTCCGGATGAGATCCAGACGTCACGAGGAGTTCGGAATGGTCGGAGGTAAAGATTTATATATGGAAAGTGGTTAGCGGACTCGGAAAGTTTGAGGTATCTCGTAATGTCACAGGGGCCACAGGGAGGGTTTGGAGGTCCACCGGGAGGGCCACCTCTCGGGGGGCCCATGGGCTATGTGGAGAGGGAGCCAGCCCCAGGTGGGCTGGGCGCACCTACCTAGGCCCATCTTGGCTAGGAGCATGGGGAGGGAAAACCCTAAAGGGGCGCCCCCTGGCTTGGGCAAGCCACCTCTCCTCCTCCCTTTGGCGCCGCCCCATCTAGGGTTTCCCCTAGATGGCCAGCCCCTGCCCTCTCCTCCTATAAATAGAGGGGTGGGGGAGGGCACACACCATTGAGCGTAGCCCCTCTCCCCAACACCTCTCTTTCTCCTGCGAGCTTGGTGAACCCTGCTTAGAAGAACTGCTGCACAAGCACTGCACACGTCGTCTTGCCATTGGGTGTCTTCCTCAACCTCTCCTTCATCCTTGCTGGATCAAGGCGGAGGAAGCGTCATGCGTCCGTCGTGTGTGTTGAACAGGAGGTGCTGTCCTTTCAGCTTGGTCAGTCGGTGATCGGAATCACGTTGGGAGCGACTCCATCATCACCACTCCCTCAAGCGCTTCCGTACTCGATCTACAAGTGGTATGTAGATGCAAACTCTCTCTCTTGACTCGTTGCTTAGATGAACTCATAGATAGATCTTGGTGAAACCGTAGGAAAATTTTAATTTTACTAGCGTTCCCCAACGATTCACGGCTAGTAGTTTAGGTCCCTGTGATTCGGTGAAGATGCGAGGCGGTGGAAGGTGGATCTCCATACGCCCCAAGTTTGAACCTAAGGTCTGCGGAACCCGTAATCAGACATTTTGGCGCGCATGGTAGAGATGCGCGGAATCTGCCTTCGTCGCGCGTCCTTCCCGTCTACATAACCATGTCGCTCCGTCGGGCCCCGTGGCGGCCTTGAGCCGCCACCACCTCCCGTCGCCCGGACGGCTCCGTCGTGAGCGCCCTCGTCGTTCCCCATCACGTGCCGTCAACACCGCGCCCGGCGGAGAAACGAGCAGCGAGCATCCGTCCTGCGCGCTCGGCAACCTCGGGGGAGGCGCAGCAGTTCCCTCGACACCCGCCCCGTCGCGCGGTCCCTCCGCTCGTCAGCAGCCCCCTGCAGGCGGTTCGCGAGCGCCGCCTTCCCCCCGCCATGTCAAGACATTAGTCAGCCCGGGTGGCGTCGCCTCCACCAGAGGGCTCCCTCAAGCCGGACGGAGTGCCCGGCCGGCTGACCTTCGACTCTCAAGACCACCCGCCAACTCGTGCAGCTCGAGGCGGCTGCTGCCCGACCGGCCTTTTTGGCGTGGGAGGAGGTCATCCAGCTCCATGGGGGCAAATCCGGCTTCCGGTGACCTTCAGCACCTATGACAACTTCCGCTTGAAATTGGTGGGCTTGACGCCGCCCCATCGGCCTCCCTACAACGCCATCCTTGGCTATCCGGCATTGGCCAAATTCATGGTACCAACCCACGAGATACAACATCATGAAAGATGCACAGGGCCGCGGCGTCCTCACGTGCCGGGGGATCTGAGGGCCTTCTGAGCGCTCAGACTCACCCTCAAGGCAGCGGCCATGGCTTTTGGCCAGCCGATCTGGAAATCCCCAAGCCCAAAGGGCTGCGCCGACCAGAAAAAGTAGTTGTTCACTCAAGACAAAGCGGAGACCAAGCAAATACCACGTCGGCGGAGGCCGGGTCCTAGCGCCACCTTCACCATAGGCGCCAACCTCGAGCCGAGCGGGAGAAGCCCTTGTCAAGTTCCTGCGGGCGAAAAAAGGTGTTAACTGAGGCCGATCAGGTGGCGGGGATTCCGCAGGCGTGATCAAGCACCACCTCAGCGTGTGCCCCAATGTCGTCGGTGAAGCAAAAAAGCGAGAGGCAGTCCACGGCAGGCCTTCATCGTCCAAGACCCATAAGCTAGAAGCAGCGGGAGTTATTCGTGAGTCAAATGCAGATTGGTTGGCCAACCCGTGGTAGTGCCGAAGAAGGGAGGAAAGAGGAGTGCGTAATGTCGACTTCACCAACCTCAACAAAAGCATGCCACAGGATCCGTTTCCGCTCCCTCGCATCGACCGGATCGTAGATTCCAACGAGTGTGACCTGTTGTGCTTCTTGGGCGCCTTTTCGGGTATCATCAAAACAAGATGGCGGTGGAAGGCGTGGAAAGGCGACCTTCCTAACCCGTGTGGAGTATCTTGCTATGCACGCATGCCGTTCGGGTTGCGCATAGCGAGGCAACCTTCCGGCGGCTCATGCACATCACCTTGAGCCGACACCTCGGGAAGAATTTGGAAGCATCGTCTCGGCGACATCATGGTAAAGAATCTCGCGAGGCCAAGACCTTGATACAAGACACAGGAAGAAACCTTGCGACCTCAACGCATGGTGAGCACTGCGACTCAACCCGGAGAAGTGTGTGTTTGGGTTTCCTCGAGCAAGCTACAGGTTTCCTCGTGTCCCAGCAGGCATGAGGCCAACTTCGAAAAGGTCAAGCAGTGGAAGACCTTGGGCCACGAGACCCTCGGGGAGATCTCGAGAAGCTCACAGAGGTATGTGTGACTGAGCCGTTTCATCTCCCGGTTGGGGGGCAGACCTTTGCCTCTTCTTCAACTGATGAAGAAAAAGGGGCCCTTGAGTGAACTGAAGAGGCCGACAAAGCGTTCAAGACCTCAGAGAGTACTGGAACAGCCCTCCAGTGATGGTGGCTAGCCCTCTGGAGCCCTTGGTGCTCTACCTGCGCCGCCACTCCCTACTGCTGCGCGCTTTCTGGTGGCAGTTAGGGAGGAAGCGTCGAGCCAAGACCACAGCTGCAGCAGAACTAAGGCAAGACCGAATCGGAAGGAACTATGAAGCTTGACACCGCAATGGAAGAAGATCAGCAAATCCGCGGCCAGGCTGCGAGAGGGCGAGGCCTCGAGGTCAAGCACCCGGCTCCGGGCCGATGTTGCCTCGTGAGCACCACAGCAGGATGCCACCAGCCAAGCGCGCCCCTAACCTCGTCGAGCACCCGGTATACTTCGTCCCGATGCCATGCTGCTATGGGATGCGAGGGCACGGTACCCTTGCCATGAAGCTCCTTCTCGCCTTCTTTGGTAGCCAGCATAAGCTCGGCTTTCACTTCGGGTCATCCCATCATGGTTGTCTCGGCATACCCCAGGAGGGTGCTCGGGGAGCCCCAACTTCGGCGGGGAAGGGTGCCCGAGTGGAACGATGAGCTGCAAGCATTCAAGCTCAAGTTCAATTACAACCCGAGTCATCAAGGGGCCCTTGGCAGATTCGTGGCGAATAGACAGAAGCACCCGGGCCTCACAGCGGCTGACGATCGGTCCCTCTCCCGAGGGCAGAAGCGCGGAAGGGTTGGGTCATGTGCTTGACGGAGGCGTTCTCCAGACGGAAGGCGGGGCTGAGGCAATACTCATATCCCCTCTCGGGACAAGCTCTACTATGCGTGGGACTCTGTTTCGGCATGGCGAAAGGTCTCCAACAATGCCTTGAGAATCTGAGGGGCTGATAGCGGAGTGCAGAGGCTGCCGCTGCCACAGGGGTGGCGCCCTTACCATCAGGCGGCGATTCGCAGCTCCTCGTCAATTTCTCCAACAAAGTTATGCGAGCCAAGGGATTAACACATGGAGGCCTACCTTGCGGAGGTCCAGGGATGGAGAAACAGTTAGGGGGCTGGAGGCGGCCGCCGTGCCTTGGCACCAACCAAAGAGGCCGGCGACGCCATAAGCGAGGCCTCGGGAGGTTACCCGAGGCCGGGTGTCTTTGAGAGCGACTCTTCAAGCCCTCGGCCCTACCGCATTTGTTATCAAGCACAGCACAGCCTCGGGAGGAGCTCCCTCGGCCACCCGCCTCGGGAGCCCGACTGTGGCCCGGCCTCGGAGAACTGCCTTTGCTCTTAACGATGGAACCTCAAGAAGAGTCTGGATCATGGAGCTCAAGAGTTACTTAGCGTGGGACTTTGCGGAGAAGGAGGAGGAGGCGGTGTGTGGCGCAGCAAGCCACGGCATACGGCATCATGGATGGAGAGCTCTCTGGAGGCGACCAAGCAGCGTATCCCTCTGTTGCATCACCATGGAACAAGGAAGGTGGCTGGCGAATATACATGGCGGAGATTGTAGGCACCATTCATCGTCACGGGCCCTTGTCGAGAAAAGGCGTTCATAGCGGTTTCTATTATTTGACCGTGCTCAATAGCGCCATCCGACCTCGTGAAAGCTTGAGGCTTGCCAATTCCATGCCATGATCCACCAACCCGGCGGGGAGGCACGCAAACCATTTCCCTCACTTGGCCATTCGCGGTCTAAGGCTGGACGTTCAGGGACCTTTCCTCGAGCGCTAGGAGCTATCGCTACCTCTACGTGCGCCGTGGATAAATTCACCAAGTGGGCGAAGTGGGGCCGTCCAGCCATCCCCTGGATTCTGCGGTCAAGTTCATCAAAGGCATCGTGAGCTGGTTCAGTGTGACGAACCGCATCATCACCGACAACGGTTCGCGATTCACGGTAACCTTTTAAAGCGTATTGTGCTAACCTTGGGGCCTTGATATACTCTGCAACCGGTGCTTGCACCCTACGCGACAATGGGCAGGACGGCGGGCCAATGCGAGAATCTGAGAGCCTCAAGACCAGGATGTTTGAGAAGAAGCTGGAAGCCTCGCGGTAGGGGCTGGTCTGGCGAGCTTCCATCCGTGTTGTGGTCCCATCACACTTTGCTTGACCAAACCAGCGGAAGACCCCCTTCTTCACGGTCACACAGGCGGCGGTCCTCCCTCACGAGTCAGCGTGTCGATCCTTGGCGGGTCTGGCCGATCGAAAGCTTATTGCGGGGCGCCATGCGAGAGGGCAGCCCTTGTCTTTAGAGAGGCGCCCGTCAGGAAGCTGCCCACTGCTGGCGGCAAGGTACCAGCGAGCACTCGGCGGCCACCCTTTGCCGCAACATCCGCCCGAGAACTCGAGGTGGGAGACCTCATGCTCCGGGTCCTCTCGGGGAGGGACTGCATAAGCTCTCTCCCATGTGGGAGGGCCCATTCAAATTGTTCATGTTTCGGGCACGGCTCCGTGCGCTTGGAGGCGCCAAGATGGCCTATCTGGAGAACCGTGGAACATCCGGCACCTCCGGAGGTTCTACCCTAAAGCCCGAGGCACAGTGAAGAAGGCAAATGCTGTGAAGTCCATCTTTTGGGAAAGGCCCGGAGCACATGAAGAAGGCAAATGCTGTGAAGTCCATCTTTTTGGAAAGGCCCGAGCACATGTGAATAAAATGAATGCCTGTGAGGCTTCATCGCGTTTGGAAAAGGACCAGAGCACTGTGAAAACAGCGAGCGCTGTGAAGGCTGTCGCGTTTTGGAAAAGGCCCGAGCTGTGAAGAAAGCGAAACACTTGTGAAGGCATCGCGTTTTGGAAAGGCCCGAGGCACTGTGAAAGAAAGTGACACTGAAGCTGTCGCGTTTTGGAAAAGGCCGGAGCTGTGAAGAGGGCAAGCGCCCGGTGAAGCTTGCTTACGGAAGAGGCCGGGCGGTGAAGAAGGTGACGCTTGTGAGCTTCGCCGCCCGTGACACTCTCACGTAATAATGAGTTTGGTTTGTACCACGCCCGGAGTCAGGAGTGCCGGCCTCGGGTACTGGGCTCCCTCCCACCGATCAGCAACATAGCTCTGCTGGTGAGAAAGCGTCGAAGACTAGACTTCGGTGCCGAGGCCCTTTTTTCATTTACTTTCTGCGGTTGGTGGTTATTCCCATTTGAAGTTTTTATCGAAACTTCGCCCCTTTGGTCCGTGGTTCTTGATCTTTTTATATCCTGCCTCGATTTCTCTTGCGGGGACTCATGGCATGAAGCCTCGGGCAGTGTTCCTACCTATCTTTCAAGTTTCCGACCCTGGTCCACAATGGAGCACCCCTCGACCATGCCTCACAGGCTACTTGTGAACTGCGGGCGAGTGTGCATCTTGCCCCGCGGCGAGTTCACTTACGAATGGGCATGGCAGGAAGGAACATTATCGGGATAACAAAAGCAGTACAATAGTTACTGGCGTTGCCCTAAGCGTGCCCCCAGGGTCCACACATTGTTCCCTCTTTCTGCGGGAGAAAAGGAAGGAAAGGACAAAAGCAGGAGAAGCCGCGGCTCTCTTGGAAGACCCGAGGCGCCTCCGGAGCTCGGTCGGACTCCATCTCGCGCTTCACCGAGCGTGGCGTGGCGGACCGCTGCACCACCCCAAAAAGGCGGCAGTGAGTGGGGCGCAGCATGACTTCTTTGGAAGAATCGGCTTTGAAGAAGAGCTGGTGAAGCGTGAGGAGTCGCGGGCATCGCCCGGCGCCAGCGCTGCCCTCCTCCTCAGCAAGGGCTGGAGTCCTCGGCAGCGATCGTCGTCGAGGAGGCACCCCATGCGGCGGCCGTCTTCCCCAAACACCCTCCGCGTGGAGGTGGCGTCAGCCATCATACTTGAAGTGCGGGGAGCACGGTGGCGGAGAGCCGTGTGTGCCGAATGTCACAGCTGCAGCGGGCGAGACGGAGTTCCACTGCGCGTGTGACCTCAAAAGCCCAGAAGCCAGGCTGCAGCAGCCATCTGCCTTGGAGCGAGGCCACTCAGGCGCCATCAGGAGCTCACCCAGGAGGAAGCCCCAGGGGCTGGCGGGGGCGGAATGGCTCCTCCGCCCTCACCATGAACTCCGCAGCGCTTCAGCTGACATGAAGGCGCCCGGCCTCGGGAGACGGCGGCAGGGCACGCCCTCAGACCATGGCCAGCCGCTCGTCCATGCCTGCGAGCCTCCCCCGACATGCGGAGGACATGCATGGAGCCCGCAGGGTGCTGCGAGGCGACCTCGTGCAGCAAGCCGCGAGGAGAGAGGATTTGACACAGCAGCCTTTCCCTTCTCCATGACCGAGAACTTCCTTGGTGGAGCCATGGAGAAGAAGGAGACAAGAAGGATAGGTGGAAGAGAAGGCCGCTCCATACTTATAGCGGTGAAGGCCAACCCGCCAGACCCGATCACTGATTATCATGGTAGCCATGCATGCAAGGACTTAGCCGAATCCGAAGAGTTACCAAAGCGTTGTGGGAAGCGAGGCTCCCGTCTAATCAACCTACTTGCGGCGCCCAAACGCATGCTGTTAGGGCCGTGGCAACCGCGCCCCTTGCCCTTCGCCTCTACGCAGCCAAGTTCCGGCCGCGTGGGCAGGGGGCTCTTGTCGGCGTTATAGGAGCAGGGTCCCCGAGGCTTGCACACTGCGACCTGCGGCGTGGCTCAAGTGGGGGCCAGCGCAGCCCATCTTCATCAACACAAACTCAAGACCCTCGCGAGAGCCCAGCCTTCGAGGCGGGGCGACTAAGGCTTCCTCGAGCGCGGCCTCGTCGAGCTGGCTCCGCGAGGCCGGCGAAGTTCAGGCAGGGTACCTCACGGGGTGCCCGTGGCAGCAAACCATGGCGACCAAGGGGCGCGATCGAGCCGCCCGACGCATAACGTCCTCCTTTCCTCTTTGGTGCAAAGGGAGCAAGCGCGAGCAAAGAGCATCAAGCAAAGGCATCCGTTTGGTTGCAACAAGACCAAGACCAGCCCCAGCGGCTGGAATACGATCATCGTGGAGCCCAAGCCGGCGTCATCACGAGCCTTTGGCGGAGAGACCAACTTTAGTCGAGGATAAGTGTACCCGTTGTTCCCCTTCCAAGCGGCCAATTGTTGGCGCCCTTCCGCTCAATATTTGGGAAGAGGCCGAGGCCTTAGCCTATATAAGTAGAGCTAGCCACCATAGTAGGGGACTCTCTCCTCCCGCGCGCATTTTGGGATCGAGAGATAGAGATAGAGACCCGATCCTCAAGCTAGAAGCGACGGGACACCACTAAGCAGTTCATCACACCCACCAGAACCGAGACCCTCATGAGGCTTTTCTTCCTGTCTTGTTCTTCATCAGCCCAGGCAATCCACACCACACCTGCTGGGTAGGGTATTACACCGCGATGGTGGCACGAACGATATAAATCTTGCGTCTCTTGTGTTGTTCTTGCTAGTATTTTAGGTCCCTACGATTCGGTGAGAGTGCGAGGCGGTGGAGGTTGGATCTCGCATTGCGCCCAGTTCGAACCTTAAAAGTGCTTGGAACCCGTAATCCGACGAAGTGTTCGAAAAGGTCTACAAAGATAATGGGACAAAAGTCATCTTGTGGGGAACCAAGAACAAGAAAATCAGTAGGATATTTTATTTTCCCACACAAGACTTCAACATCTCTAACAATCCTAAGTGGTGTGATGGTGTCTCTATGAGCAAGTTTAGTAGTAACATCTATGTCTTCTATTTCAGCGGGTGTTATGCATTCAGAATTTCTTGATATAAGGTAAAAGGAATAACGCTCACACTAGCACCTAAGTCACATAAAACATGATAACAATGATCTCCTATTTTAAGCAGAGACAACGGCATGTCAACAACAGGTCTATGTTTATCTTTTTCATCGGGTTTAGCAATTCTAGCAGCTTCATCACAGAAGTAAATAACATGCCCATCAATATTTTCTACCAGGAAATCTTTAACCATAGCAACACTAGGTTCCACTTTACTTGGTTCAGCAGGTTTAGGTGCTCTAATATTACTTTTGCGAACCACAGTTGAAACCTTAGCATGTTCCTTTATCCTAACAGGGAAAGGTAGTTTTCAATATATGGAGTAGGGACAATTGGATCAACATTATAAATAATAGTTTCATCTTTAACTACGATCGGTACTTTAATTTCTTCTTTAATAGGGGGTGATATTTAAACCACTTCTCCTTAGGAGATCAACATGAGTAGCAAAGATTCACAAAGAGAGCTACTATCTGAGAGGCAAGTCCATATTTAGTGCTAAACTTTTTGGAATGCATCGGTGTTCATAAAAAGATTTGAAACAATCAAACTCAAGCTTAATATCTGACTCTTTACATTCATCAAGTTCCCAATCTTGAGAGTTGCGTTTAATTCTTTCTAAAAGATCCCACTTGAATTCGATAGTCTTCTTCATAAAGAACCAGTACAAGGAGTATTGAGCATGGATTGATCATCACAAGAAAGCCGAGCATAATAGTTCTGAATAATAATTTCTCTAGAGAACTCATGATTGGGGCATGAATATAACATTGAATTAAGCCTCCCCAAGCTAGAGTGATACTTTCTCTCTCCGAGGCCAAAATTATATATGCAATTCCGATCACGATGAACTAGATGCATAGGATAATTTTTTGGTGAAATTCAATTTCAACGATTCCGGTTACAAGATAAAGGAAACCTTCTTATTAGCTTCACCTCGGATAAAACTACAAGCTTAATAATGCACAAATTTCATCCAGATATGTCAAGTGCATATCGGTATGTTTAGTTCCATCTCACTGCATAAGGATTAGCTAGCAGTTGTTCTATCATACCCAAAGAATTTCATAACCAATCTTTTCGATGAGGTGAAGTAGGTTGAGGGAAACTAGTTGTGGTTCGAAGACGAGGTGAAGATACCCGAAATAAAACCTCAAAGTATGGTTCTCTATAGTAACAAGTAATAATAAATTTGACGCGTAGTAATAATTTTGGTAAGATGTGCGACAACAGTTTCAGTTTCATAGCCATGAAAAGGATCAAAATCAACCAAAGTAATTAACTCGGGATCGACGAGAGAATTCATAATACTTATCATTAACAAAGATAGGTGAAGTAGCAAACTTAGGATCATATTTCATTCTTGCATTAGAGATTTTCTTTCGAGCTTACATAGTAGTTTCTTAACATCATCTCTATCATTGCAAGCAAGAAGTTCTCTAGTTATCTCCTCATCCACAACATAACCCTCGATTGTCTTAGGCATTTCAATTCTAGGAGAGCTAGGTCTAATGGGTGAATCATAAATTTCATCTATTTCAGCATTTTCATATTCTTTAGCTTTGTGAGTTGTTCATCAAGAAATTCACCTAGTGACACTGTTTCATCAAGCGGAGTACTAGCATCATCAACGGAAGAAGTATCATCACAATTACTTGCGACATATCAGAATTAATAGTAGGTGGTGGTGTCGGAAGCTTACTTTAAAATAGAAGGCGAATCAAGTGCAAAGCTAGATAACTGTTCCTTACCTCCCCTCGTCCTAGAATGGGCGATCTTGGTTCTATCGTCCTTCACATTATTCATAGTGATCAGCATATATAAACCAAGTGACTCGAGAAAATAGAGCTATGCTCACCGACAATAGTGCGGAAAAGGGTCTTGATAACACACAAGTATAGGGATGTAGCGGTTTCGAGGGTAGAGTATTCAATCCAATTTCTTGATTGGACACAAGGGGAGCCAAAAGAATATTCACGGTATCAGCAGCTGAGTTGTAAATTCAACCACACGGAGAACTAAATATCTGTAGTAGAGTGATCAGTAGCTTAGTAATATGATAGTTTGATAGTGGTAGTAGCAATATAGCGGTAACAATAGCAGTTTTGTAGCAATTGTAACAGCAGCAGCATCAACAGTAACTTAGCAACGACCAGTATATGAAAACCGCATGCATTGGATAAGTGATGGATAATTGTATTGGTTGACATTCATCATATAACAGTCACATAACTAGCTTCAGTTCATCAATATAATGTAGGCATGTATTCCGTTTATAGTCATACGTGCTTGTGATAAGAACTTGCATGACATCTTTTGTCCTACCCTCCTGTGGCAGCGGGGTCCATAAGGAAACTAAGGGTTATTAAGGCCTCCTTTTAATAGATAAATGGAACAAAGCATTAACACATAGTGAATACATGAACTCCTCAAACTACGGTAATCACTGGAAAGAATCCCAATTATTGTCACCTTGGTTTATGCGGATCATAACACGTAATAGGTGCGTATAACTTGCAGAATAGGATCAAGAACTAAAATATATTCATGAAAACATAAAGGGTTCAGATTTTAAATCATGGCACTTTCGTTGCCTAGTGACAAACATTAAGCATACCAAAGTCATAGCAACATCAATCGAGAACATAGTGGATACTAGGGATCAAGCCCTAGCAAATTGACTCGATTACATGATATATCTCATCCAACCTCATCACCGTCCAACAAGCCTATGAATAAATTACTCACTCCGGTGTGAGCATCATGAAAGTGGTGATGAAGAAGGGTTGGTGATGATGATGATGACAAATCCCCTCTAAGAATACTGAGCGAACTCGATCGGCATCGATGCGGCTTGAACTACATCGGTATTTCCCTAAAGAGGAAGGGATGGTGCAACACAACTCGGTAGATATTTCCCTCGATGATGAGACCAAGGTTATCAAACCAGTGGGAGAATAATCGTCTCAACATATCTACAATTTTTATTGTTCCATGCTGTTATATTATCAGGTCTTGGATGTTTTACAATCATTTATAATCATCTTATATCATTTTTGTACTAACCTATTGACATAGTGGCATGTGCCATTGCTTTGTTTCTGCATGTTTTTTACATCGTGGGAAATCAATATCAAAAGCGGAGGCCAGCGCATGAAACTTTTGTGCAATTTTATGGACTAGAAGCACCCATTGGGTAGGATAAGCACGGAGGGTGCCCAGAGGCACAACCACCGAGCGCTCCTAGGTGAGGCTGTGTCGGTGTTCTACAAGGCAGAAGTTGCCCAGACTTGCCTGCGGCTGCAGTGGCTCCACTAAGCGGCCCGTCACAGCCCATCTTCACCAGCCAAACCCCAAGACCCTCGCGAGGCCAAGCCTCATGGTAGACGATGAAAAACCTCCTCGGGGTAGCCTTGTCCCGTGGGCTCGCGAGAGCAAAGATCAAGGCAGGGGAACCTCGCGAGGTTCAGTGACCTCAAGCCATAGCGACCAAGGCCGGTGGCGGCGAGCGTGTCCTCGTTCCCTCTTTGGTGCTAAATAGGCAAGCCTTGGTGAGAGTCCGAGGCATCGGGCAAGGTTTCCATATCGATTACTGTGAGACCAAAGATAGCAGAGACGGCCAGGGGCGGAGGTCAGATGGAGCCCAAGGCGGTCTCTGCACGAGCCTTTGGAGAGCAAAGACCACCTTGCTTGCAGGATAGCTTGCACTAGCTGTCCCCCTTCTAAGTCGTGGTTGTGGCATCCTTGTCGCTCAATATTTGGGGAGAGGACCGGGGCCTCTATAAATAGAACTAGCCACCACCATAGGAGGGGAGGATCTTGACTAGACCATCCTCACCCACACAAGCTCACCGAGCACAAGAGCACCCTCTCCTCGGGAGGCTGTTCTTCCTTGTATATCCATCCTCGGCTCAGAGGCAATCCACCACACCACAGGGTAGGGTATTACACCACAGCAGTGGCCGAACGAGTATAAATCTTGTGTCCCTTTGTTCTTTGGGTTCGTGAGAGGCTAGGTGGTGAGATCTTGATCGGAGTGACCTAGAGGGAGATCTTCGTGTGCACCCAGGTGTTGAACCTCAAGGGTTTTGCGAACCAATCGACATTTGGCCGGTAGGTGAGGGGTGGCAGACCTCTCCTCCACTAGTCGATTAAATCGGCGCTCTCTGATTCGATGTCCGGTGCAAGATAACAACCCAACCGATAGCATTCCGGCTTGGCGGTATCGTCAGCAGGAAGACCTCAACCCGCGCGAGGCGGCGCCGTAAGCACCGCCAAGCTTGCGGGGCGCGTGCGGTCGAGCACCATCCGCCCTCACTCGCGACAAGCCTTGCAGGCAGCATCAAGGCCTCAAGCTACCCGGCCACTGCGCTGCACAGGCAGGAACAATCAAAAATGAGGCCGCGCTCACGGTGGCTCAGAGGCTGCTGCGATGCGGTGATGGAGAGCGGCAGGATGCATTGCGGAACGTCATGAAACGAGCTACGATGCGCGGACCTCGGGGGCCCGCCATACGCTCCTAACTGCGCCTCAGAGCGCGGCAGTGCCCGGCGGAACTCGACGCTACCAGCGTGCCCCGGGGCGCGCGGGGATTTCATCGCGCTGTGCACGGCAACCCTACCGGACGGCCAATCGCGCTCGCGCCACCTCCGGCAGCGCGAGCACAAGCGCGTTGCCACTGCGGCCCGGTGCCGCTACCCATCCTTAGAGCGCCGGCGGCTGCAGCTGGAAAGCATGGGCGTGGGCGCGCCGGCGGTCGCCGGGTGGCGACCTGGGAGGCCTCGTGCCCCACATGATGGACCGAAGTACCACATTGGAAGCGACCACTGGCGCGTTCCTCGGGCTTGGGTGGGAGGAGGCACTAGAGGTGAGGCCTTGAGAGGCACACAGAACACGTCGACCACACAGCCACAATAGCTCTGGGTGCCGCTAATCTCTCGAGAACAAGCTTCGCTAACCATGGGTCGCGGTGGATTAGGTCCTGGCGGGGGCGGTGGTTGACTCGATAGCCTCCATCCAGGGACACTACTAGGAAAAACAGGCATAGAAGTTTACTGGTAGCTTGTGTTTGGAGTGCAGCTACTGATAATTAGCAGTGGCGTGTGTTCATAAACCGTGCTACTTGGTAGAACTTAACAACAGCGTTGGTTTCTAGAGGAGCAGCGCTCTTTGGTAAGTTAGCCACACCACCCCCGGCCAAAAATAGTAGCAGCGTTGGTACCCTAACAAAGCGCTTTATTGAGAAAATAGCGATGGCGTTGCCACCAGAGAAGCGCTGCTGCTTTCTTCTATGTGTAATCTTTTACCCGATGGCGTGTTTTTGGGCAAGCTATAGCTAGTTTTATTTACCGATGAGATATTTTGGCTGACACACATAATGGCGCAGCTTTGGTGCTTGGCGTCTTCTGCTATATCGCATGACCAAAATATCTGCCACCTTTACCCCCTCTTCTCTCCTCCCCTCCCTCTTGCACTTGCTTGTCCTTCAATACTTCCCCCTCTTCTTTTCCCCTCCTCTCCCCCTCCGTTAATGCCCTCCCTCCTTTCTCTTACTTATTTTTCCCCTCCTCCCCTTCTCTTCTTGGCCTCACCACCACCTCCATTAATGCCCTCCCTCCTTCCTATTCCTTTCTTTTGCCCTTCTCCCCTTCTCTTCTTTGCCCTCCACCACCCTCTCCATTAATGCCTCCCTCCTCCCTCTCATAGCTCTATCTAGAGCTACTAGCTAATATAAAAAGGTGCTCGATATTCCTCCCGACAAATAGGTGAGCAAAAAAAGTGTTGTGCAGAATGGAAAGATGTGTGTTTTAGATTAGGACCCGAAACTATATGCGATATGAATATACCCGAATTGTGTATGGCATGTGGTGACATGAGTTGCCTATGTTTTCTGAAATGTCGATTCAATTCCGTTTGACAAATTTCGACGCATACAAACTCAATATGTCTATATGTTTAGGGAAGGTCATGCAAATTTTTGTATGAATTTGATCCATGCATGCATATATACGTGTTTAAAATATTTGCCCGTGCGCGGTGATCGCAAAAGGTCGATGGAAGGAAGGTGGAAAGACACTAGCAATCCACTGTGGATGACATGTATGAAAAAAGGCTGAGGATGTTTGTATGTATTAGCCGAAAATGCAAAGGAAAATCGAGGCTCGACCCCTTTCAGGTGGTAAATTCAAAGCGCTGCTTGCTCATACATGGTTTCATGCATGGCCATACTCGAGTGGATAAGTGAAGATGATGATGATGATGATGAGGGCGTCGGCGAGAGGGAAATAGCGACATGGGGCCACGGGGCGAAGATGAGAAACGATTATGTGCGGGAGAGGGAAGGCGGCCTCGGGAATGTCGATGAAGAGGAAGTTCAAAGCGGAGAAGATGCGGATACGCCACCATCTTAAATCGCTACTAAGTTCAACCATGCAGGACCGCATGTTCGAGACTTGCTTAAGTAAGGCTGACGACTAAGCAGCCAGAGCTTCTAGATAGGAGGCCAAGCGCGGCGCTGTGAAGTGAACCGATGACTCCTTTGTATGATGTTTGCAATAATCCCGAGGTGACCGCTTGAGTTTCACACTAGAACTACTAAAGATGAAGGCAAAAAACAAATGACAGATACAAGCACGGATGAGCTTACGAGTACTTAAAGAAGGTTCTTCCCAGGGAAGCTTTATGTCCTACTAGTGTCGAGGAGGCAAAAAAAATATTATGCCCTCTTGATCATACATATTAGATATCACGCATGCCATCAATGATTGCATCATATATCGGAATGAGCACCAGGAAAAAACAATCTGTCAAAAGTGCAATGCATCACGATATAAAAATGCGGAAGAAAGCTCCACGAAAGCTTTTGTAGCTTTCCGATCCTCCGTGTCTGTGGTATTTTTAGATCCTAGGAAGCAAAGCTTATCTTGTTGGCCCTTAGAGGAAGTGAAATCCCAGATGTGGAGATGGGCGAAGCTGAGACACCTTGTAGACACTAACCAGATGAAACATTAAATGCTGAATTTTGAATTTTACCAAATGATCCAAGGAACATCGTGCTTGGCGCTAGTAGTGATGGCATGAATCCATTTGGAAAGCGAACACCAATCATAGCACATGGCCCGATGTTTGTATGGATGTACAACCTCCCCCACGGTTTGTGCATGAAGGAAAAATACATACACATGGCTATGCTTATTCAAGGGCCGAGAACAATAGGAAATGATATAAATCTGTATCAGAGTTCTTTGAAGAGGAGTTCTGGACCTTATGGACAAGCGCCGGCCAAGACATGGGATGCAAGCAAAGGAGAGTATTTCTACATGAGGCAGCGATGATCCGCGACGGTCTGAGGACTATCTCGGTTACGACTATCTCTCTCGGCCAGGTGTGCCACGAATATTGGGAAGGCTGAGGTGCATGGATGATACAACTTCTCTGCAGCCTATCGAGAAGATGGCGGGTCTTTGATAATCGTGTACATGGGGCGCCGAAGATGGATCGAGAAGGATGAACCATGGAGAAAGCATGGAATCTATTCAATGGTAAGGCTAAGCATCGAGGTCCTCCATGTAGCGTGGCGGTGCAAGATATATGAGTTATTGAAGAAGCTGGAAGAAGTGCCCTCTTCCGGAAAAGGCAGAAGAAAAAGTGGCGGAGCCCCTGCTGAAGGTATGGAAGGCGAGATCTGTTTTACGGACTTGGAATAATGGCCCATACTTGACCGCATATATAGCCTTGATCAAATGCATATCACAAAAAATATCCTTGGGAGTTTGCTTGGAACATTGATGAACAAGCGAGAGAGGACCAAGGATGGGCGAAAAAGAAAAAGGCTTGGAATTTTTGAAAATCAGGAAAGATCTCCAAATGCCGTAAAATTAAATCGGAGGAGATGGAGCCGGAGATGGAGGCGGAAGATTAGGGCGAAAAAAGTAAACAAGAAGGAAGAACAATATTGCCCCCTCTTGCTTCACCTTAGATCCAAGGAGATTGATCAATTGTTCAAGTGCCTTGCAGAGATCAAAGTTAGTTCGGATCTTGTGGAAAGATAAGCGAGATATCTGGACACTAAGAAAATAAGTTGATGGGATGAAGTCTCACATTTGTCATGTGATGATGGTGCGAGTTACTCCGATTGCATAGAGGATTATGGACACACATGTAGTGTGACACTTCTGACCTATGCCACTTTTTGATGCTATCTCTCGAAAGTCGATCGATTGTGAAGCAACTCCATAGGCTCTGAGGAAGAGATGCGTTGTCATACTGAATGAGCTAGAGATGTACTTCCGCTTGCGTTCTTTGATGTCATGGTGCATATGTGTGTCCACATCGTGGGCGACATCATCGACCTAGGGCCGACATTCCTGCATAGCATGATGCTTTGGATTCGAGGAGGATGAATGGGGTCATCAAAGGATTCGTTAAGTAACATGTCCCGTCAAGATGGAAGCATAGCCAGGGATATCGACCAAGAATGCATCTCTTTGTGTGAGACTTATCTAACCAAAGAGCCGTGTTGTTGGTTTGCCGTCAACAAAGCAACATGGAAGGCTTGAAAGGCGAAGGTCACGGCAATGGTCATAGGGATGTGAATGTATTTGCAGCTTGGGCCGACAAACAACATTGAGAAGCAAACTTAGTAGTGCTACAACACCTAGATGTGCTAGAAGAATTTCATGTGCTTGCACAAACCGACCATCAAAGAAATCCCTAGTGACAAATGGTGTGGTGCACGGGGCCAGG
Source organism: Aegilops longissima (assembly GCA_021605205.1). NCBI lineage: Eukaryota > Viridiplantae > Streptophyta > Magnoliopsida > Poales > Poaceae > Aegilops > Aegilops longissima. The sequence continues at coordinate 427,486,588 of CM038681.1, read as the reverse complement.
GCCTAGAAGTTATTAGAAACACAACTCCACTTTCATCGTTGGTTCAAAAAGCGAGTTCTGGATAATCCTCGGAAGAGGTTGTCGAACGGAACACTCATATCACGCCTATAGCACATGGCCCCTCGACCAACCTTCGCGACTTATCAAGCATACGATATCCGCGGATACGTTCCACACGGAGGAAAAGATATAAGCGATGATGACCAAAAGCGAGGGGTGTGGATGGAAGCCATGACGGGAATGTAATTGAAAGATATTACGGAAGGTTGAAGAGATATAGGAGCTTAACTACTACGGATTGCATAAGCGCGACGATGTTCGAGTGTCGGATGGGCTAAAATGTACCGCGAGAGAAAGCCGACATTTCACTACCATGTGTATACCCGTCTCCGATGATAAGCGGTACCGTCAACACCACCATCGAAAAATGAGCCATGGGTACCACGCTAAACCGCGTGACACAATGTTTCTTCATAAATGATCGATCAATCCCAACCCGTGTTGTCGCGAGGAGAAGCAAAAGAGCATCGCGGAATGGATGGAGTCGCCCGTGGCGAAGACTATGAATGATGCGGTGATCCGATGAGGAAGATGATCGCTGTGTGACGAAACATATGTCAAAGAAGAATGAGAGACTACATTACCTCACGAAGATTGTAATCCTGGAGAAGGAAAAGTCCGCGACCATGGGCTCAATTATTCGACAGCGAACAAAGAGAGGAAGAAGATCAGTGCTAAGCGTCGTAATGGTATGCCCAAGGTATGACAAAATAATCCCCAAAGTTTGTATTGTGTCTTTTTTGTGTACTAGTGTTAGCGTTCAAATCATGTAATATTTATTATACTAATTATTATCCGGAGAATTAACGATGGGTATTGCTCTAACGTGACCAAATTAAAGGAAGGAAAGTGCAAAAGAAAGATAAGAAAGATAAAAGTGCAAATGAAAGAAAAGAAAAAGAAAAAGAAAGGAAATTTTGCAAAATGAAATGAAAAAATTAAAAAAACTAATAGTTGTGGAAACTGAAATGAAAGAAAATAAAAAAAAAGAAAAAAGGAAGGAAGTTTGTGGAATATGAAAAGAAAAGAAAAAGTAAAAAGAAAAAGAATAATAAATATAAAAAGAGAAATATAAATTAAATAAAATGGAAGAAAGAAGTTTGTGGAATATATAAGAAAAATAAAAAGAAAAATAAAATAAAAAAGAAAAAAATTAGTAGTAGTGCGTTTATGTCTTGGCGATTATTATAGCTAAGAAAATAAAAAATAAAAAAATAAGCAGTGGCGTGTTTTTGGCTTAGGTAGCTCTAATATAGCTAACAGCTGCCATGGCGTTTGCCAACCTGGCGCTATAGCTAAGTTGCCCTCTGACATCGTCAGCTAGATCCTATCTCTTTCCTCTCTCATCTGCTCCGAATACCCTTTCTCCCGAGCTCACCACCATGGGCATGTGCCCGGCCTTGTGGCCTTACACCATGCGCCACCATGGCCTTGCTTTGCGCACGCACCGCCCACTTTTAGCCACCTGTGCTTGCACCTTACGCCGCCGTCGGCCTTCGCGCGCCCGCACCCCGACCTCGGCCGTGTTGACGTGATCCCTCCCCATGCTGCCCTCGCCTAGGTGCACCCAGGCCCGACCCTCCCCGTGCCACAACTCTCTCTCATGACCAAATTTGGTCTCTCTGAGATCGACGAGGAGGAGAAGAACCCGGCCCCTCTTGATGATGACCTAGGTTCACCGACCCCTCTGCCCAGACCGAGCTGATCCCAACCGGCCGGGGTGTACCCCTCTTAGTCCTTTTCATATGTTGTTTTGTTTAAATGCTTGCTGTCCAAATGTTGAATGATGTTAAAATGCATGTTGTTAGAGTGTTAAATGTCTATTGTTAGAGTGTTCAAATGTGTGTTGTCACGCCCAATATCGACCCTATCCAAAAGGAACTCGACGGTCCACCAAGAGATAGAACCTGCATATTGGGCAGCTTTTGCAAGGTGGATATCATTACATCAACATTACATAATAGTGGGGATACATCAATACATACAATGCCACATGAATACAATACAACATACAAGATCAACATCCGACTACGGATGAATAATAAGCAAACTCAAACAATATCCACCACCTAGCCCAGGCTGAACTGGAACCTATCCACGATCGAAGAAGGCGAAGAAGAACTCCAACACAAATAAACATCGCTCTCACGTCATGATCATCACAACCTGTACACCGCAACTTCGTGGTGTAGTAATCTATGAGCCACGAGGACTCAGCAATCCATTACCATGGGTATCAAGACTAACAAAGCTTCTTTGGGTAAGGAAGAGGTAAAGTGGTGAGGTTGCAGCAATGACTAAGCATATATATGGTGGCAACATGCAAATAGAAGCGAGAAGGAGAGCCAAGCAGTGACGCTAGTAATGATCAAGAAGTGATCCTGAACTCCTACTTCGTCGAGACATAGCAGAACCGTGTTCTCCTCTCGATCAACCCGAAAAGAGACACTCATAGTTCGCCTACGGTTGGTGTATTTTAGAAGAGTTTGCTTCAAGTTTACTACAACGGATATTAACAAATTCCCATCACCACATAACGCGGGCACGGCTCTCGAAAGTTTATACCTGCGGGGGTGTCCCAACAACCCATGATAAGCCCTCGCGATCAGCGAAGGATATTCCTTCTCCCGGGAAGACCGATCAGTCTCGGAATCCGGCTACAAGACATTTACAACAATAAAACAAGACCAGCAAGACCTCCCGTGAAACATCACGATAGTAGCGCGCGTATCTCGTCTCGATGACGACCGGATAAGCTAACGTGAAATGTAGGCGTAACACAAGTTGCCAAGGGATGGTCCCTTGCGGTGCTCTAGTTTGGTCCGCCTTGACAAGGCAGGGGGGTAAATAAAGATGACCCTCGGGATCGCGACTCCCAAAGGGAAAAAAGGCTAGGTGAGGCAAATGTAAAACCAATGTTGGGCCTTGCTTGACAAGTCTTATTCAAAGCGAACTGTCAAGGGGTCCCATAAATCACCCGACCCGCGTTGGGGCGCAAAATCCGAGAACATAATACCGATATGAAACTAGATGACAGAGTGGAACAAAACACCGGGCATAGGCCGAGCCTTCCACCCTTTACCAAGTATATAGATGCATTAATTAAATAAGATATATTGTGATATCACAACAAGTAAGCATGTTCAACAAAGAACAAACTTCATCTTCACCTGCAACTAACAGCCTATAAGAGGGGCTGAAAGCGGTAACATAGCCAAACAACGGTTTGCTAGGAAGGGTGCAAAAGGTTAGAGGCTGACATGCAATGGGATGGCTTGATAAGCAGGTAATAGGTAGCGCAGCATAGCAATAGAAACGAAGCAACTAGCATAGCAATGATAGTAGTGAGATCCAGGGTAGCGATCATCTTGCCTGAAATCCACTGGGAAGAAGAATGAGTCCATGAAGAAGATGAAGCCACGAAGTCGAACCAGCGTGAGCGAGCGAATCCTCACGATCATAGCGAAAGGAACTAACAAGAAGAAGCACACAACATAGTAAACACACCATAGACAAGACATGATGCACAACAAGCATGATGCATGACAAAGGCTACCTGAAGCTACTCATGGCAAGAGATGATGCAAACAAGAGCAACACATCAAAGCAAGTTTAAATGAGGCGGAAACAACATATAACAATTCGGTAAGTCCTCACATACAAATTTCAAGAAATTGGTCCAGATCTGAATAAACCTTATGTTCAAGTTGTTAAACAGCAAGTTAAAATGCACCAAGATGATCTACACGAAATTCTAGTCAAGTTACATATAAAGTTCATTAGATTGAACTACGGTCTAGAAGATATAAGCAAAACAAGATAAGCATGGCATTGATGCAAAATGCAAACAAACATCAAGCAAACACCTCAAAACAAGGATGCAAGATGATAATATGAAACTACATGCAAAATCAAGCAAGTTTCATATAGAGCACACTCAAAGCAGACAGCGGTTCAACACATACACTCTATACAAGTTATAGCATCAATCATCCCAAACCAGCAACTAGGCATATTACAAGCATCAAAACAACAAATCTACATCTCAGCGTAATAGCAAAAATGGCATGATGTACAGGTAAAAGCATCACAAAACATGAACACTGAGATATCTCCAAAACAACTAGAACATGCTCAAAAACACATGGAAAGATTGCAAATAATAACGATTCGGACTTTGCGAGAAATAACATCAGTTGCAATGTTTAGAGCTATCAAAAAACATGTTCTGAGGAACTTATCAGGCGAAGTGGGGCGTCCGCGCCATCCCGCCGGTTCTGCGGTCAAGTTCATCAAGGGCATCGTGAGCTGGTTGAGGTTGACGAACGCATCATCACCGACAGCGGTTCGCGATTCACATAACCTTTTAAAAGCGTATTGTGCTAACCTTGGGGCCGCAGATATGCTACGCTTCGGTGGCACACCCTCGCAGCAATGGACGAGGCCAGCGGGCCAATCACGGAAGATCTGAGAGCCTCAAGACCGGGATGTTTGAGAAGAAGCTGGAAGCCTGCGGTAGAGCTGGTCTGACAGGCTTCCATCCGTGTTGTGGTCCATCGCTTTAACCCGTGACCAAGCCAGCTGGAGACCCCTTCTTCCTGGTCTGGGGCGGCGGTCCTCCCTCACGAGGTCAGCGTCGATCATGGCGGAGTCTGGCGTTCGATGAAGCTTCGGGGCGCCTGTCACGAGGCAGCCCGTCTGTGTGGGGAGGCGTCGTGAACTGCCTACGGCGGCAAGGTACCAGCCAGGCACTCGGCAATACCACTGCCCAACATCCGCCCAGAACTCTCGAGGTAGGAGACCTCATGCTCCGTGCAGGTCCTCTCAGGAGGGAGGCATAAGCTCTCCCATGTGGGAGGCCCATTCAAGATTCATGTTTCCGGGCTGGCTCCGTGCGCTTAGGCGCAGATGAGTACCCTATCTGAACGTGGAACATCCGGCACCTCAGGAGTTCTACCCCTAAAGGCCAGAGCACATGAAGAAGGCAAATGCTTGTGAAGTCCATCTTTTTGGAAAGGCCGGAGCACATGAAGAGAGGCAAATGCAGTGAAGTCCATCTTTTTGGAAAAGGCCAGAGCACGTGAATAAGGCGAATGCACTGAAGCTGTCAGCGTTTTGGAAAAGGACGAGCACATGAAAGAGCGAGCCTTTTATGGTGTCGCGTTTTGGAAAAGGCCGGAGCACAATGAAGGCGAGCGCTGTGTTGTCGCGTTTGGAAAGGCCAGGCTGTGAAGAAAGCGGCGTGAAGGCATCAGCGTTTTGGAAAAAGGGGAGCACATGAAGAGAGCAAGCGCGTGAAGCTTGCTTACCGGAAGAAAGGCGGGCAGGTGAAGAAAGCGAGCAGCCTGTGAACTCGCCGCCGTGACACTCTCACGTAATAATGAGTTTGGGCTGTACACGCCCGGAGTCTCAGTCTTAGGCCTCGGGCCACAGGGCTCCCTCCACCAGTGTGACACTTAGCTCTGCTTTGGTGAAGGCGTCGAAGACTAGACTCGGTGCGACGCGGCTTTTCATTCTTCTGCGGTTGTTGGTTATTCCCATTTGAAGTTTATCGAAACTATCGCCTTTTGGTCCGTGGTTCTTGATCTTTTAGCCCTCCTGCCTCGATTTCTCTTGAGGTTCATGAGCGGCGACCTGAGAGCCCAGTGTTCCTACCCCTATCTTTCAAGTTTCCCGACCCTGGTCCTGTTGGAGCACCTCCCGACCATGCCTCCAGGCAGCCCTGCATGGTACGGGCAGGTCCCGGTCCTTCGGACCACGGTAGAGTTCACTTACGAATGGGCATGGCAGAAGGAACATGTCGGATAACAAAAGCAGTACAATAATTAGCAGCGTTGCCCTAAGCGTGCCCCAGGTCCACACATTGTTCCTCTTTACGCGGGAGAAAGAAGGAAAGGACAAGCGGGAGAAGCCGCCTTGGCTCTCTTGGAAGACCAAGGCAGCCTCGGAGCTCGGTCGGACTCCATCTCGCTTCACCAGGCGTGGCGGAGGACCGCTGCCACCCCCAGAAGGCGGCGTGAGGACTGGCGCGGCCGCTCTTTAGGATCGGCACTGAAGAAAGGCTGGTGAAGCGTGAGGTGCGAGCGCCATCCGCCGCGCCCTCTCCTCCTTGGGGCTGGAGTCCTCGGCGATCGTCGTCCTCAGGCAGCACCCCATGGCGGCCGTCTTCCCCACACCTCACGTAGAGGTGGCGTCGCATCATACTTGAAGTGCGAGGGAGCACCGGCGGCGGGGGGACCCGTGCTGTGTGGCGAATGTCACGGCTGCAGCGGGCAGGCGGCAGGTTCCTGCAGTGACCTCAAAGAAGCCCTGCAAGCCTGGTGCAGCAGCCATCACTTGGGCAGGAGGCCACTCAGGCGCCATCAGAAGCTCACCCGGGAGGAAGCAGGGAGCTGAAGCCGGGCCGGGGCGGCTCCTCCGCCCTCACCATGAACTCGGCAGCCTTCCAGCGACATGAAGGCGTGACCTCGAGACCCAGCTGGCAGAGCCACGCCCTCCGAGCCATGGCCGGCGCTCGTCGCCCGCGAGAGCCTCCCCCACGACCAGGGGACGCCATGGAGGCAGGGGTGCTGCGAGCGACCTCGACCACGCTTAAGCCCGAGGAGAGGATTTGACTGCAGCCTTTCCCCTTCTCCATGGCCGAGAACTTCCTTGGTGGAGCCATGGAGAAGAAGGAGAACAGAAGGATAGGCGGAGGCGCCGCCCGCTCCATACTTATAGCCGTGAAGGCAACACTTGGCCCCGATCACCGATTATCATGGTGGCCATGCGCCTGAGACTTATCGAATCCGGCGGTTACCAAGGCGTTGTGGGAAGAGCTCCACGTCTAATCAACCGCCACTTTGGCGCAAAACCGCATGCTGTTAGGGCGTGGCGCCGCACCGCCTTCGCCTCTCACACGGCCAAGTTCCGGCCTGGCGAGTGGGCCGAAACTCTTGTCGGCGTTATGAGCAGGGTCCCAGACTTGCCTGCGACTGCGGCGTGGCTCAGTAGAGGGGCCCAGCAGCCATCTTCATCAACACAAACTCAAGACCCTCGCGAGGAGCCAAGCCTTGAGGCGGACGACTAAAGCTTCCTCGAGCCTGGCCTCGTCCGGTGGCTCACGAGGCGGAGAGTTCAAGGCGAGGTACCTCACGAGGTGCCGTGGCGCAAGCCATGGCGACCAAGAGCGATGGAGCCCAGCGCAACGTCCTCCTTTCCTCTTTGGTGCAAAGGAGCAAGCGCGAGCAAGAGCATCAAGCAAAGGCATCCGTTTGATTGCAACAAGACCAAGACCAGCCCCAGCAGCTGGAATGCGATCATCGTGGAGCCCAAGCCGCGTCATCACGAGCCTTTGGCGGCGGACCAACTTTGGTCGGATAAGTGTACCCGTTGTTCCCCTTCAAGCGGCCAATTGTTGGCGCCCTTCCCGCTCAATATTTGGGAGAGGCCGGGGCCTTAGCCTATATAAGTAGAGCTAGCCACCATAGTAGGGACTCTCTCCTCCAGCGCGCATTTTGGGATCGAGAGATAGAGATGAGACCCGATCCTCAAGCTAAAGCGACAGGACACCACTAGCAGTTCATCACACCCACCAGAACAGAGACCCTCGAGGGCTTTTTCCTGTCTTGTTCTTCATCAGCTGAGGCAATCCACACACCACACTTTGGAGTAGGGTATTACACCACGATGGTGGCACGAACCGATATAAATCTTGCGTCTCTTGTGTTGTTCTTGCTAGTATTTTAGGTCCCTGCGATTCGGTGAGGTGCGAGGCGGTGGAGGTTGGATCTCGTGCGCTTTTGAGTTGAACCTTAAGGGTCTGCGGGAACCCGTAATCCGACGTGTTCGAAGGTCTACAAAAGATAATGGGACAAAAGTCATCTTGTGGGAACCAAGAACAAGAAAATCGGTGGGATATTTTATTTTCCCACAAGACTTCAACATCTCTAACAATCCTAAGTGGTGTGATGGTGTCTCTATGAGCAAGTTTAGTAGTAACATCTGTCTTCTATTTGGTGTATTGCATTGGAATTTCTTGATATAAGGTAAAAGAATAGCTCACAGCACCTAAGTCACATAAAACATGATAACAATGATCTCTATTTTAAGCTGAGACAAGCGGCATGTCAACAACAGGTCTATGTTTATCTTTTCATCGGGTTTAGCAATTCTAGCAGCTTCATCACAGTAAATAACATGCCCATCAATATTTTCTACGAAATCTTTAACCATAGCAACACTAGGTTCCACTTTACTTGGTTCAGCAGGTTTAGGTGCTCTAATATTACTTTTGCGAACCACGGTTGAAACCTTAGCATGTTCCTTTATCCCTAACGAGGAAAGTAGTTTTCAATATATGAGTAGGGACAATTGGATCAACATTATAAATAATAGTTTCATCTTTAACTTCGATCGGTACTTTAATTTCTTCTTTTAGGGGTGATATTTAAACCACTTCTCCTTAGGAGAGATCAACATGAGTAGCAAAGATTCACAAAGGCTACTATATCTGAGGCAAGTCCATATTTAGTGCTAAACTTTTGGAATGCATAAATTGTTCATAAAGATTTGAAACAATCAAACTCAAGCTTAATATCGACTCTTTACATTCATCAAGTTCCCAATCTTGAGAGTTGCGTTTAATTCTTTCTAAAGATCCCTTGAATTCGATAGTCTTCTTCATGCAAGAACCAGTACAAGGAGTATTGAGCATGGATTGATCATCACAAGAAAGCCAAGAGCATAATAGTTACGAATAATAATTTCTCTAGAACTCATGATTGGGGCATGAATATAACATTGAATTAAGCCTCCCCAAGCTAAGTGATACTTTCTCCTCCACGAGGCCAAAATTATATATGCAATTCGATCCGATGAACTAGATGCATAGGATAATTTTTTGGTGAAATTCAATTTCAACGAGATTCGATTACAAGATAAGGAAACCTTCTTATGCTTCACCTCGGATAAAACTACAAGCAATAATGCACAAATTTCATCGGATATGTCAAGTGCATATCGGTATGTTTAGTTCCATCTCACGCATAAGGATTATGGCGGTTGTTCTATCATACCCAAAGGAATTTCATAACCAATCTTTTCGATGGGTGAAGTAGGTTGAGAAACTAGTTGTGGTTCAGACAGGGTGAAATGCCGAAATAAAACCTCAAGTATGGTTCTCTATAGTAACAAGTAATAATAAATTTAAAGCGTAGTAATAATTTTGGTAAGATGTCGACAGTTTAGTTTCATAGCCATGAAAAGGATCAAAATCAACCAAAGTAATTATTTCAGGATCGTGAGAGAATTCATAATATATCGATGTAAAAGATAGGTGAAGTAGCAAACTTAGGATCATATTTCATTCTTGCATTAGAGATTTTTCTTTCAGCTTACATAGTAGTTTCTTAACATCATCTCTATCATTGCAAGCAAGAAGTTCTCTAGTTATCTCCTCATCCACAACATAACCCTCAGTATCTTAGGCATTTCAATTCTAGGAGAGCTAGGTCTAATAGGTGAATCATAAATTTCATCTATTTCAGCATTTTCATATTCTTTAGCTTTGTAAGTTGTTCATCAAAATTCACCTAGTGACACTTGTTTCATCAAGCGAATTACTAGCATCATCAACGAAGAAGTATCATCACAATTCTTTGCGACATATCGAGAATTAATAGTAGGTGGTGGTGTGGAGCTTACTTTAAAATAGAAAGCGAATCAAGTGCAAAGCTAGATAACTGTTCCTACCTCCCTCGTCCTAGAATGGGCGATCTTGGTTCGTCCTTCACATTATTCATAGTGATCAGCAGATATAAACCAAGTGACTCGAAAATAGAGCTATGCTCCCGATAATGGTGCGGAAAAGGGTCTTGATAACACACAGTATAGGGGATACTAGCAGTTTCCAGGGTAGAGTATTCAATCAATTTCTTGATTGGACACAAGGGGAAAAGAATATTCCAGTGTCGGTGACTGAGTTGTAAATTCAACCACACGGAGAACTAAATATCTGTAGTAGAGTGATCAGTAGCTTAGTAATATGATAGTTTGATAGTGGTAGTAGCAATAGCAGTAACAATAGCAGTTTTGTAGCAATTGTAACAATGACATCATGATAACTTAGCAGCGACGATTATATGAAAACCGCATGCATTGGATAAGTGATGGATAATTGTATTGGTTGACATTCATCATATAACAGTCACATAACTAGCTTGTTCATCAATATAATGTAGGCATGTATTCGTTTATAGTCATACGTGCTTGTGATAAGAACTTACATGACATCTTTGTCCTACCCTCCACCATGTGTGAGGTCCATAAGGAAACTAAGGGTTATTAAGGCCTCCTTTTAATAGATAAATGGAACAAAGCATTAACACATAGTGAATACATGAACTCCTCAAACTACGGTAATCACTGGAAGAATCCCAATTATTGTCACCTTGGTTTATGCGGATCATAACCGCGTAATAGGTGCGTATAACGCAAAGATAGGATCAAGAACTAAAATATATTCATGAAAACATAAAGGGTTCAGATTTTAAATCATGGCTTTTCGTGCCCTAGTGACAAGCATTAAGCATACCAAAGTCATAACATCAATCGAGAACATAGTGGATACTAGGATCAAGCCCTAGCAAATTGACTCGATTACATGATATATCTCATCCAACCTCATCACCGTCCAACAAGCCTATGAATAAATTACTCACTCCGTTGTGAGCATCATGAAATTGAGTGATGAAGAGGGTTGGTGATGATGATAGTGACAAATCCCCTCTAGGAGCCACGAGCGAACTCGATCGGCATCTGATGCGGCTTGAACTACATCGGTATTTCCCTAAAGAGGAAGGATGGTGCAACACAACTTCGGTGGGTATTTCCCTCGTTGATGAGACCAAGGTTATCAAACCAGTAGGAGATGTCGTCTCCAACATATCTACAATTTTTATTGTTCCATGCTGTTTATATTATCAGTCTTGGATGTTTTAATCATTTATATAATCATCTTATATCATTTTTGTATAACCTATTGACATAGTGGCATGTGCGATTCTGTTTTCACCATGTTTTTTTATCGTGAAATCAATATCAAGCGAGGCCAACGCATCGAAACTTTTGTGCAATTTTATGGACAAGACACCCATTGGGCGGATAAGCACACGGAGGTGCCAGAAACACAACCCACCAGAGCTCCTAGTGGGCTTGTGTGTTCTAAGCAGGGGCCAGACTTGCTTGCTGCGGCCTGGCGTGGCTCCACTAAGCGGCCCCGTCGGCCCATCTTCACCAGCAAACCCCAAGACCCTCGCGAGGCAAAGCCTCATGGCCAGACGATGAAAAACCTCCTCGGGGTAGCCTAGTCGGTGGCTCGCGAGAAGCAAAGATCAAGGCAAGGGAACCTCGCGAGTTCCCGTGACCTCTTCATAACGACCAAGGCAGGCCGACGACAACAGATGTCCTCGTTCCTCTTTGGTGCTAAATAAAGGCAGCCTGGCGAGTCCCAGGCATCGAGCAAGGTTTCCATATCGATTACAGACCAAGACCAACAGAGACGGCGGGGCCAGGTCAAGTGGAGCCAAGGTCTCACCACGAGCCTTTGGCGGCAAGACCACCTTTAGCCAGGATAGCTTGCACTAGCTGTCCCCCTTCAAACTGGTCGTTGTGGCATCCCTTGTCGCTCAATATTTGGGAAGAGGACCAGGGCCTCTATAAATAGAACTAGCCACCACCATAGGAGGGGCGGATCTTGGACTAGACCATCCTCACCCACACAAGCTCACCGAGCACAGAGACACCTCTCCTCGAGGCTGTTCTTCCTTGTACTATCCATCCTCAGCTCAGAGGCAATCCACCACACACACAGGGTAGGGTATTACACCACAGGTGGCCCAGACGATATAAATCTTGTGTCCCTTTGTTCTTTGGGTTGTCGAGCTGGGTAAGTGAGATCTTGATGCAGTGACCTGAGAGAGATCTTCGTGTGCACCCAGTGTTGAACCTCAAGGTTTTGCAGAACCGAAATCGACATTTGGCGCGGTAGGTAGGGTGCGCCGGGCCTCTCCTCCACTAGTCGATTAAATCGGCGCTCTCATTCGATGTCGGTGCAGGGATAACGCCGACCGCTGGCGCTCGGCCCGGCAGGCGGTGTCGTCAGCCAAGAAGACCTCAACCCCGCTTTGAGCGTACGCGCACATAAAGCCTGCGGCGTGACGGGTCAAACACCATCCGCCCTCACTCCGCGACAAGCGGGCAGCGCAGGGCCTCAAGCTACCCAGCGACCGGCGCTGCACACCCGGCGGGAACAATCAAAAATGAGGGCGCTCCGGTGGCTCGGGGAGCTGCTGCGATGCGGTGATGGAGAAGCAAGGGATGCGCGGAGCTGCGACCTCTGAATGCAGCGGCCTCGGGGAGCACCGCCATTCTGCTCCCTGCTTACGCTCGGGGCGGCGGTGCCCGGCGGGCCTCGACATACCAGCGTGCCCCAGCGCGCCCGGAGAATTTCATCAGCGGTGCGGCAACCTGCCGGACTGACCAATCGTGCGCCACCTCCGACAGCGCGGGCACAGGCGTTGCCACTGCGGCCCGGTAGTGCCGCCCCACCATCACTTAGGCGGCTGGGAAGCATGGGCGTGGGGCGCCGGCGAGTCTTGGTGGCGACCTCGGAGGCCTCGTGCCCACATGATGGACGGGTACCGCTGGAAGGCGACCACACGTTCCTCGAGCGAGAATTTGGGAGGAGGAGGCACTAGAAAATGAGGCCTTCAGGAGCCACACAGACCCGTCGACCACACCAGCCCTTCAATCTCTCGGGAGCAAGCTTACGCTAACCATGGGTTGCGGTGGATTAGGTCAGCAAGACGGTGGCCCGATATTGCCCCCTTCCAGGGACACTACTAGGAAAAGCATACATAGAAGTTTACTAGTAGCTTGTGTTTTGAATGCTCAGATAATTAGCGATGGCGTGTTTAAACCGTGCTCTGGTAGAACTTAGCAGGCGTTGGTTTCTAGAGACGCTCTTTGATTAGCCACCCACCCACCGAAAAATAGTATAGCGTTGGTACCTAACAAGCGCTCTTTGTTAAGAAAATATGATGTGTGATGCCACCAAGCGCTCTGCTACTTCTTCTATGTGTCTTTTACCCGGTGGCGTGTTTTTTTGACAGCGCTATAGCTTTTATTTACAGTAGATATTTTGGCTGACACACATAGCGATGGCGCTTTGGTGCCCAGCTCTACTGCTATAGTGCTTGACCAAAATATCTACCTTCCCCCTTCTTTTCCTCCTCCCTCTTGCACTTGCTTGTCCTTCAATGCTTCCCCTCTTCTTTTCCCTCCTCTCCCCTCAGTTAATGCCTCCCTCCTTTCTCTTACTTATTTTTTCCCCTCCTCCCTTCTCTTCTTGGCCCCTCCACCACCCCCTCCATTAATGCCCTCCTCCTTCCTATCCTTTCTTTGCCCTTCTCCCCTTCTCTTCTTTGCCCCTCACCACCCCCTCATTAATGCCCTCCTCCTCCTCATAGCTCTATCTAGAGCTACTAGCTAATATAAAAGATTTTCGATATTCCTCCCGACAAATAGGTGAAAAAAAGTGTTGTGCAAGAATGGAAAGATGTGTGTTTGCGATTAGGACGAAACTATATGCGATATGAATATACGAATTGTGTGGCATGTGAGTGACATGAGTTGCCTATGTTTTGCGAAATGTCGATTCAATTCCGTTTGGCAAATTTCGCGCATACAAACTCAATATGTCCTATGTTTAGGGAAGGTCATGCCGAATTTTTGTATGAATTTGATCCATGCATGCATATATACGTGTTTAAAATATTTGCTTCGTGCGCAGGTGATCATAAAGGTCAATGGAAGGAAGGTGGAAAGACACTAGCAATCCGCTGTGGATGACATGTATGAAAAAAAGGCCGAAGGATGTTTATGTCTGTGTCGAAAATGCAAAGGAAGAGTCAGGCTCGACCCTTCGAATTGGTAAATTCAAGGCGCACCTGCTCATGCATGGTTTCATGCATGGCCATACTCGATGGATAAGTGAAGATGATGATGATGATGAGGGGCGTCGCAGGGCAGGAAATAACGACATGGGGCCACGAGACGAAGAGATGAGCGATTATGTGCGGAAGGAAAGGCGGCCTCGGGAATGTCGATGGCGAGAAGTTCAAAGCGGAGAAGATCACGGACCGCCACCATCTTCGATCGCTACTAAGTTCAACCATCGGGACCGCATGTATTGAGACCTGCCGTAAAGGCAGCGACTAGCGGCAGGCTGCTAGAGAGAAGGCCAAGTGGCGCACTTGTGAGTAGACTCGATGACTCCTTTGTATGATGTTTGCAATAATCCGAGGTGACCCGCTTGAGTTTCACTAGAACTTCTAAAGATGAAGGCAAAAACAAATGGGCAGAGATACAAGCTGGATGAGCTTAAAAGTACCAAGAAGGTTCTTCCATGGGGCTGTCCTACTAGTGTCGAGGAGGCAAGAAAATCGTGTGCCCTCTTGATCTGCCACATATTAGATATCGCATGCATCAATGATTGCATCATATATCGGAATGAGCAGCGGAAAAAACAATCTGTCCAAAGTGCAATGCATCACGATATAAAATCGGGAAGAAAGCTCCACGAAGCTTTATGGCACTTTCCGATCCTCCGTGTCTCTGTGGGTATTTTAGATCCTAAGGAAGCAAAGCTTATCTTATTTGTACGTGGAGAGGTGAAGTCGGATAATGGAGATGAGCGAAGCTGAGACACCTTGTAGATGCTAGCGGTGGAAGCATTAAATGCTGAATTTGAATTTTTAGCAAATGATCCAAGGAACATCGTGCTTGGCTAGTAGTGATGGCATGAATCCATTTGGAAACCAGAACACCAATCATAGCACATGGCCCGTGTTTGTATGGATGTACAACCTCCCCAGGTTGTGCATGAAGGAAAAATACATACATGGCTATGCTTATTCAAGGCCGAGACAACAGGAAATGATATAAATCTATCTTGGAGTTCTTGAAGAGATTCTGAGACCTTATGGACAACGCCGCCAAGACATGGGATGCAAGCAAGGAGAGTATTTCTACATGAGAGCGGTGATCCGCGGCCGTGCAGGACTATCTCGATTCTGGCTATCTCTCCGGCAGGTGTGCCCGCGAATATTGCGGAAGCACGAGGTGCATGGATGATACAACTTCTCGCAGCTATCGAAGATGGCGGTCTTTGATAATCGTGTACATGGGGCATCGAAGATGGATCGAGAAGGATGAACCATGGAGAAAGCATGGAGATCTATTCAATGGTAAGGCTAAGCATCGAGGTCCTCCATGTAAGCGTAGCGGTGCAATATATGAGTTATTGAAGAACTGGAAAAGTGCCCTCGCAGGAAAAGCGAAGAAAAGGCGCGGGCCCTGCTGAAGGTATGGAAGCGAGATCTGTTTTGGACTTGGAATGGCCCATACTTGACCGCCTTATAGCCTTGATCAAATGCATATCACAAAAAATATCCTTGGAGTTTGCTTGGAACATTGATGAAGCAGAAGGACCAAGGATGGGCGAAAACAAGAAAAGGCTTGGAATTTTGAAAATCAGGAAAGATCTCCAAATGCAGTAAAATTGTCGGGAGATGGAGCGGGAGATGGAGCGGAAGATTGGGGCAAAAAAGTAAACAAGAAGGAAGAACAATATGCCCCCTCTTGCTTCACCTTAGATCAAGAAATTCGATCAATTGTTCAAGTGCCTTGCGGAATCAAAGTTAGTTCAGGATCTTTGTGGGAAGATAAGCGAGATATCTGGACACTAAAAAAATAGGTTGAGTGGGATGAAGTCTCCACATTGTCATGTGATGATGGGCGATTACTCCGATTGCACTTAGAGGGATTATGGACACATGTGAGTGTGACACTAACGACTATACGATGCTATCTCTCGAAAGTCGATCGGTGTGAAGCAACTCCATAGGCTACGGGAAGAGATCGTTGTCATCTTGAATGAGCTAGAGATACTTCCCTTGCGTTCTTTGATGTCATGGTGCATATATGTGTCCACATGTGGGCGACATCATCGACCTAGGGCCGACATTCTGCATAGCATGATGCGTTCGAGAGGATGAATGGGGTCATCAAAGGATTCGTTAAGTAACATGTCCCGTCAAGATGGAAGCATAGCCGGGGATATCGACCAAAGTGCATCTCTTTGTGAGACTTATCTAACCAAAGACCGTGTTGTTGGTTTGCCGTCAACAAGCAGCATGGGAAGGCTCGGCGAAGGTCACACAATGGTCATAGGGATGTGAATGTGTTACGCAGGGCCGACAAAACAACATTGACAGAACAAACTTAGTAGTGCTACAACACCTAGATGTGCTAGAAGATTTCATGACACTGCACAAAGAGACCGCCAAAGAAATACCGTGACCGTGGGGTTTTTAGACGGACGCTGAAGTTATTAGAGCACAACTCCACTTTCATCGTTGGTTCAAAGGCGGTTCAGATAATCCTGCGGAAGAGGTTGTAAACGGAACACTCATATCGCCTTAGCACATGGCCCCTCGACCAACCTCGCGACTTATCAAGCATCGATATCAGCGGATACACGTTCCACGGAGGAAAGATATAAACAGTGATGACCAAAACTGAGGGTGACGATGGAAGCCATGACCGGGAATGTAATTGAAAGATATTACGGAAGGTCGAAGAGATATGGAACTTAACTACGGATTGCATAGCGCGCGATGTTCCGTGTCGGATGGGCTAAAATGTACAGAAAACCGACATTTCACTACCATGTGTATACCGTCTCCGATGATAAGCGGTACCGTCAACACCATTCGCCAAAAAATGAGCCATGGGTACCGCTAAACCGTGACACAATGTTTCTTCATAAATGATCCGATCAATCCCAGCCGTGTTATGTGAGGAGAAGCAAAGAGAACATCGCGGAATGGATGGAGTCGCCCGACGAGGAAGACTATGACCGATCGGTGATCCGATGAGGAAAGATGATCTTGATAATGACGAAACATATGTCAAAGAATGAAGACTACATTACCTCGAAAGATTGTAATCCTGGAGAAGGAAAAGTCCGACCATGGGCTCAATTATTCGACAACGAACAAAAGAGGAAGAAGATCGGTCTGAGCGTCGTAAATGCATGCCCAAAGACAAAATAATCCCCAAAGTTTGTGTGTGTCTTTTTGTGTACTAGTGTTAGCGTTCAAATCATGTAATATTTATTATACTAATTATTATGCGAAGGTAACAGTGGTATTGCTCTAACAATGGACCAAATTAAGAAGGAAAGTGCAAAAGAAAAGATAAGAAAGATAAAGTGCAAATGAAAGAAAAGAAAAAGAAAAAGAAAGGAAATTTTGCAAAATGAAATGAAAAAATTAAAAAAAAACTAATAGTTGTGGAAACTGAAATGAAAGAAAAATAAAAAAGAAAAGGAAGGAAGTTTGTGGAATATGAAAAGAAAAAGAAAAAGTAAAAGAAAAGAATAATAAATATAAAAGAAGAAATATAAATTAAATAAAATGGAAGAAGTTTGTGGAATATGAAAAATAAAAGAAAATAAAAATAAAAAGAAAAAATTAGTAGTAGTCGTTTTGTCTTGGCGGTGTTATAGCTAAGAAAATAAAAAATAAAAAATAGCGATGGCGTGTTTTGGCTGGTAGCTCTATAGCTAACAGCTATGGCGTTTTAACCACAGCCTATAAGTGCCTCCTGACGTAAATCGCTAGATCCTATCTCTCTCCTCTCTCTTTCTCTGAGCTCACCACTCCCGGCCTCCACCTGCCAGCCCGGCCTTGTGGCCTTACACCATGCGCCACCATGGCCTTGCTTTGCGCACGCACCGCCCACTTTTAGCCACCTGTGCTTGCACCTTACGCCGCCGTCGGCCTTCGCGCGCCCGCACCCCGACCTCGGCCGTGTTGACGTGATCCCTCCCCATGCTGCCCTCGCCTAGGTGCACCCAGGCCCGACCCTCCCCGTGCCACAACTCTCTCTCATGACCAAATTTGGTCTCTCTGAGATCGACGAGGAGGAGAAGAACCCGGCCCCTCTTGATGATGACCTAGGTTCACCGACCCCTCTGCCCAGACCGAGCTGATCCCAACCGGCCGGGGTGTACCCCTCTTAGTCCTTTTCATATGTTGTTTTGTTTAAATGCTTGCTGTCCAAATGTTGAATGATGTTAAAATGCATGTTGTTAGAGTGTTAAATGTCTATTGTTAGAGTGTTCAAATGTGTGTTGTCACGCCCAATATCGACCCTATCCAAAAGGAACTCGACGGTCCACCAAGAGATAGAACCTGCATATTGGGCAGCTTTTGCAAGGTGGATATCATTACATCAACATTACATAATAGTGGGGATACATCAATACATACAATGCCACATGAATACAATACAACATACAAGATCAACATCCGACTACGGATGAATAATAAGCAAACTCAAACAATATCCACCACCTAGCCCAGGCTGAACTGGAACCTATCCACGATCGAAGAAGGCGAAGAAGAACTCCAACACAAATAAACATCGCTCTCACGTCATGATCATCACAACCTGTACACCGCAACTTCGTGGTGTAGTAATCTATGAGCCACGAGGACTCAGCAATCCATTACCATGGGTATCAAGACTAACAAAGCTTCTTTGGGTAAGGAAGAGGTAAAGTGGTGAGGTTGCAGCAATGACTAAGCATATATATGGTGGCAACATGCAAATAGAAGCGAGAAGGAGAGCCAAGCAGTGACGCTAGTAATGATCAAGAAGTGATCCTGAACTCCTACTTCGTCGAGACATAGCAGAACCGTGTTCTCCTCTCGATCAACCCGAAAAGAGACACTCATAGTTCGCCTACGGTTGGTGTATTTTAGAAGAGTTTGCTTCAAGTTTACTACAACGGATATTAACAAATTCCCATCACCACATAACGCGGGCACGGCTCTCGAAAGTTTATACCTGCGGGGGTGTCCCAACAACCCATGATAAGCCCTCGCGATCAGCGAAGGATATTCCTTCTCCCGGGAAGACCGATCAGTCTCGGAATCCGGCTACAAGACATTTACAACAATAAAACAAGACCAGCAAGACCTCCCGTGAAACATCACGATAGTAGCGCGCGTATCTCGTCTCGATGACGACCGGATAAGCTAACGTGAAATGTAGGCGTAACACAAGTTGCCAAGGGATGGTCCCTTGCGGTGCTCTAGTTTGGTCCGCCTTGACAAGGCAGGGGGGTAAATAAAGATGACCCTCGGGATCGCGACTCCCAAAGGGAAAAAAGGCTAGGTGAGGCAAATGTAAAACCAATGTTGGGCCTTGCTTGACAAGTCTTATTCAAAGCGAACTGTCAAGGGGTCCCATAAATCACCCGACCCGCGTTGGGGCGCAAAATCCGAGAACATAATACCGATATGAAACTAGATGACAGAGTGGAACAAAACACCGGGCATAGGCCGAGCCTTCCACCCTTTACCAAGTATATAGATGCATTAATTAAATAAGATATATTGTGATATCACAACAAGTAAGCATGTTCAACAAAGAACAAACTTCATCTTCACCTGCAACTAACAGCCTATAAGAGGGGCTGAAAGCGGTAACATAGCCAAACAACGGTTTGCTAGGAAGGGTGCAAAAGGTTAGAGGCTGACATGCAATGGGATGGCTTGATAAGCAGGTAATAGGTAGCGCAGCATAGCAATAGAAACGAAGCAACTAGCATAGCAATGATAGTAGTGAGATCCAGGGTAGCGATCATCTTGCCTGAAATCCACTGGGAAGAAGAATGAGTCCATGAAGAAGATGAAGCCACGAAGTCGAACCAGCGTGAGCGAGCGAATCCTCACGATCATAGCGAAAGGAACTAACAAGAAGAAGCACACAACATAGTAAACACACCATAGACAAGACATGATGCACAACAAGCATGATGCATGACAAAGGCTACCTGAAGCTACTCATGGCAAGAGATGATGCAAACAAGAGCAACACATCAAAGCAAGTTTAAATGAGGCGGAAACAACATATAACAATTCGGTAAGTCCTCACATACAAATTTCAAGAAATTGGTCCAGATCTGAATAAACCTTATGTTCAAGTTGTTAAACAGCAAGTTAAAATGCACCAAGATGATCTACACGAAATTCTAGTCAAGTTACATATAAAGTTCATTAGATTGAACTACGGTCTAGAAGATATAAGCAAAACAAGATAAGCATGGCATTGATGCAAAATGCAAACAAACATCAAGCAAACACCTCAAAACAAGGATGCAAGATGATAATATGAAACTACATGCAAAATCAAGCAAGTTTCATATAGAGCACACTCAAAGCAGACAGCGGTTCAACACATACACTCTATACAAGTTATAGCATCAATCATCCCAAACCAGCAACTAGGCATATTACAAGCATCAAAACAACAAATCTACATCTCAGCGTAATAGCAAAAATGGCATGATGTACAGGTAAAAGCATCACAAAACATGAACACTGAGATATCTCCAAAACAACTAGAACATGCTCAAAAACACATGGAAAGATTGCAAATAATAACGATTCGGACTTTGCGAGAAATAACATCAGTTGCAATGTTTAGAGCTATCAAAAAACATGTTCTGAGGAAACTTGCTTGATTTTGCATGTAGTTTCATATTATCATGTATTGCATCCTTGTTTTGAGGTGTTTGCTTGATGTTTGTATGCATTTGCATCAATGCCATGTTTAACTTGTTTTGCTCATATCTTCTAGGCGTAGCTCGAATCTAATGAACTTTATATGTAACTTGACTAGAATTTCGTGTAGATCATCATGGTGCATCTTAACTTGCTGTTTAACAACTTGAACATAAGGTTTATTCAGATCTGGACCAATTTCAGAAATTTGCATATGAGGACTTACGAATTGTTCTATGTTGTTCCGGCCTCATTTAAACCTTGCTTTGATGTGTTGCTCTTGTTTGCATCATCTCTTGCCATGAGTAGCTTCATCTAGCTTTGTCATGCATCATGCTTGTTGTGCATCATGTCTTGTTCATGTGTGAATGTGTTTACTATGTTGTGTGCTTCTTCTTGTTAGTTCCGTTTACGTTGCGATCGTGAGGATTAGTTCGTCTCGCTTGGTTCGTCTTCGTGGCTTCATCTTCTTCATGGACTCGTTCTTCTTCCTTGCGGAGTTTCGGCAAGATGACCGTCACCTTGGATCTCACTACTATCATTGCTATGCTAGTTGCTTCGTTCTATCGCTTTATATGCGTTACCTACCACTTCTTTGCTCAAGCCTCCCAAATTGCCCATGAACCTCTAACCTTTGTCACCCTTCCTAGCAAACCGTTGTTTGGCTATGTTACCGCTTTGCTCAGCCCCTCTTATAAGCGTTGTTAGTTGCGGTGTGAAGATGAAGTTTGTTCCTTGTTGGAACATGGAGATGTTGTTCCTTGTTGGAACATGTTTACTTGTTGGGATATCACAATATATCTTATTTAATTAATGCATCTATATACTTGGTAAAGGGTGGAAGGCTCGGCCTTATGCCTGTGTTTTGTTCCACTCTTGCCGCCCTAGTTTCGTCATATCGGTATTATGTTCCCGGAGTTTGCGTCCCTAACGCGGTTGGGTGATTTATGGGACCCCTTGACGATTAAGCTTTGAATAAGACTCCTCCAGCAAAGGCCCAACATTGGTTTTACCATTTGCCTCACCTATGCCCTTTTTTCCGTGGGTTTCCAGAACCCAAGGGTCATCTTTATTAGCCCCCCACAGGCGATGCTCCTCTAGTGTTGGTCCAAACAGGAACAGACTGCGGGGCCACCCCGGGGCAACTCGAGGGCTGGTTTTACTCGTGGCTGACATATCCGGTGTGCCACGAGAGCGAGATATGTGCGACTCCTGCTCGGGATTGTCGGCTGTCGAGGTGGCTTTGCTGGTCTTGTTTTATTCTTTGTGGAAATGTCTTGTGGCAGGGATTCGAGACTGATCGGGTCTTCGGGGAGAAGGAATATCCTTCGTTGATCGCGAGAGCTTATCATGGGCTAAGTTGGGACACCCTGCGAGGTATAAACTTTAGAGCCGTGCCCGGATTATGTGGCAGATGGGAATTTGTTAATATCCGGTTGTAGTAAACTTGAAATAAACTCTTCTAAAATACACCAGCATGTGTATGTAACCGTGAAGTGTCTCTTTTCGGGGTTGATCGAGAGGAGAACACGGTTTTACGGGTTATATCGGCGTAAGTAGGAGTTCGGGATCACTTCTTGATCATTACTAGTTGTGACCAGTTCCTTTGTTTCTCTTCTCGCTCTCATTTGCGTTATGTTAGCCACCATATATGCTTAGCCGCTGCTGCAACCTCACCACTTTATCCCTTCCCTTTCCATTAAGCTTTGCTAGTCTTGATACCCATGGTAATGGGATTGCTTTGAGTCCTCGTGGCTCCTAGATTACCTCCACCAGATTGCAGTACAGGTTTTGCGATGATCATGGTGTGAGGCGATGTTTGCTTGTGTTGGAGTTCTTACACTTCTTCTTCGATCGAGGATAGGTTCCGGTCGGCAGCACAGGCTAGCGAGGTGGATATTGTTTGAGTTTACATTTATGTTTCATCCGTAGTGGGATGTTGATCTTGTATTATGATGTTGATGTATTCTTGTGGCATTTGTGCCTTATGTATATATCCCATCTATTATGTAATGTTGATGTAATGATATCCACCTTGCAAAAGCGTTTCAATATCTTGGGTCTATCCTTGGTGGGACCGTTGAGTTCCTTTTGGATAGAATTAGCATATTAGGCGTGACACCCCGGCGCTCTGAGAACCTTTGGAAGGCCACCTAAATCATATGACATAACCATAGTGGACATCCCAAAAAGATGGGAGGCAGCGATGGAACAAGGAGGATGACCCCTTGAGAAACAACCCGAGCGGCAAGCGTTAAGCGGCGCCCAGCTCCTAGAAATCCTGCCACAATAAAAATGAGTGATTCGGCCACGGAGATAACACCGAGACGATCTTGAGAACCCCCTCCAGCTGAGACTCGGCGGGGAGGAGGAAAGCAAGTCATGCCTGACATTGCAGCGAGAGAAAAGAAAGAAGGTCGAGGGCGATAATTATGCGCGTCCCTCCGAAGATGAGAGGCCAAGCCTCGGCGGCGAGCGAATTGTCGTGCTGAGGATCACTTGAGCAGGAGCATTTCAAGCACGGGCTTGCCTGTACGGCAAGCAACCTCAAGAAAAAGCAGCAAAAGCTTAGAGCTGATCAAGACCTACTAGGTGACAGATGGACTGAAGTCCTTGCAGCGAAGAGTATGAACTTCGAGCGCCCCACCAAAAGCTACCCCCTAGCGCGGGCCGTTGCCTCGACTAGAGGAAGCACACCCAAGTCGCGGTATACGACGCATGGCAGAGCCGGCCACCCGTAGGCCCGACGAGAGAAAGCTCTCTCGGACCTCGCTCAAGCCACACCCGGCGCCGCTCAAAAAGTACCAAGGCACGGAAAACCACGCGGACTTGCGAGATATATTGGAGGATAAGGCAAAACATACAAGATCGATCTCTACGGATGGCGTGGTACAACATGGCAAGGATGATTACCGTCATGGTGGATCTGACAAAACGGCGGGCCGAACACGATGAACAAAGCTCATATGAGCTCACGTCGTGATATATCCCAATACGGAGCCACACACCCACTATGCTTCCACGGATGAAGTAATGGTTCATCAAATCCCGAGGAGCTTCAAAGCCCGTAAACATCGAATCGCTCGATGGTACCCACGGATCCTGCGGTGCGGATGAGGATATCTCCTCCATATCCACGTGGCCTGCGGTGATGATCTACATGCCATCAAATACCTCCAACTCAAGCAAAAGGACCAGCTCGACATTGGCTCAACAGCTTGCGAAAGCCAGAATCAATTGGTTGTTGGGAGGACACGGAAGTCGCATTCCATGATAACTTCCGGGGCACATATGTCGCGACCACCCAGGCGCCGATGAACTTAGCCGCATAATTCAGCCGGCCGGAAGAATCGGCGAACAATTACGGACTTCGGTTCCTAACAAAGAAAAATCAAATCGTTGATTTGTCCGGATCACGAGAGGCCCTTGCAGCCTTGAAACATAACATTCACGACGAGTGGCTTGCCCGGCACCTAGGGCAGGAAAAGCGAAATCTATGGCAGCCCTCACAACCACTGATGACCAGCTTTTGTGCGGGAGAGGACAACTAGCTGGCTTCGAAGCAACAACAGGCCAAACATGCGATAGTTCCGGATACTAAGGACAGCAATGGCGGGTCGGCGTCACAACAAGAACAACCGCCCGCGTGCGGCAATAATACACGAAGATCTGTCCGTCAATGCGGATTGAGGCTCTAAACCTGGTCGTGGAAGAAGCCATTCAAAAAAATACCGAGGCCCGTCCAACTTGGACTGAATACTCGATAAACTTGCGCGGATACATTGCTTTTACCCCGAAAAAGCCAGCCATCCACCAACAAGATTGTTGGGTGTTCAAACAAGCGAGGCAAGTTAAATTATCGGCGAACTCAATGACAAGGGGCTGCATAAGCGGCGGCGAGGAAGAGCCCGGCCGCCCGAACAATAGAGGACGGAAGTGTTTTCCCACACAAATGCGGACCAGTGAACATGATATCGCCTTCCCACATACCCAAAAGGGGCGGAAGCGTGCACTAAAGAGCGTATATCACGATGGAGCGGTCACCCGAAGTTCAACCGCATGGTCTTCCTGCCTGATCACCTTCGATCGAAGGGACCACCCACTAGCATCCGTCATGGCGGTTTCGCGCATTGGTTCTTGACCCAATTATTGGCCGGTTTCACCTCACGAGTCCTGATGGGCGGTGGCAACCTGAACCTGCTTTATCGGGATCAGGATCGCAAAATGGGCATAGACCCTCAAAGGATTAAACCTACAAAAAGCGACCTTTAAAGGCGTCATCACAGGGTGTAGAGGCCAGTTATGCAGGCTACGAGTTACACTCGAATTGGTCTTGGAACCCCGGATAAATTCCGAAGCGAAGAGTTAATCTTGACGCCGTCCCATTCCGCGGCGGCTATCATGCCTTTGCTTTCGGACGAACCGCATTTACAAAGTTCAATGCGGTGCCGCTTCATATACCTCAAGCTCAAGATGCGGGCCCTCGGAGGTAATCACGGTCAATGGAAACACCGGCCGCTCTCTCGAGCGGAGGAGCACCTGGCGGCCCTCGCGGCGGAGGTACAAAGCAACCTCTCACGGCAATTCTTGATTCCGGCCACTAAGCGTCCGGACCTTTGTCAAAGCGGCCGGAGTAACCTACAACAAGACCGCTGGCCGCGATTCAAGCAGCGTAGCAATCCATTAACCCGCCCTCGCGAAATTGCGAAGCTAGTATTCTACAGCGTTACATAATTACCCGCTCTGGAGATACCATGGGCATATGGGGAGGGGCAAGACCACGGCATGCGCCATGAATGACGGCTTGACCGCACGAGGGCTCGATTGTTTCATTCTTTTTCTTCCTTTTCTTACTTTGGGACTCCGTCTTTCATCACTCTGTCGGCACTACAATCGCCTGAACTCACGATGCAAAGGCCGGGGAGAATGCCACATCAAGTGTTAAGGTGGTCTCTATTCACGAGCATTATACCTGTTTTACATACCATCCCTAGCTTACCACTGAGAGGACATGTTATATAGTCCCATCCCTTGCTTACGCTTTATTTTTGTATCGTTACGCTTTCATTGCAGTACCTTTTGAATAAACAATACATAGATTTTTGCTTATTATTGCTCTACTTCCTTTATCTATACATATGTTCATTTCACGACGTATTTGCAACCGTACACTTTAGTGCGGCCAATACCAGAGGGCTTAAGTATACAAAATTATGGTGTGATAAGTCGAACACTTTCACAAGTCTGGCACCCGAACTTATAGCATTATATATGATAGGCTCGAATCATGTCTTGGGTCAATAGTTGGGTTTGCCCAGCTCCGTGTTTGGTACCTTCACGTTCCGCTATATCGGCTAAAATGCTTGCAGGAGAACCACTGCGATTGTGCCCCGAGTTGAGCTAGGTCGAGCACCTCGATTGGAAAGCTAAAACGATGTGTCATGATAGAGTGAGAGCGGTGCACAGTTCGAGAGGTTTTGGGTCCCTAAACACTTATGCCGCTTAGAAGCGAGAGCAAAATTGTCAGGACAAAGGCGTGGATAGCGCCCCGAACTTCGGTCTTCGAATACTAGGGGCTTCAACAGTGATTGTACTAGGTAAGGTACCTAGTATCCCGAACTTCGTGCCGCAGCGGTTACAGCACCGCGCAAGAGCTTGCTGGTGACCGCCAAGGTCCTCCAGCTCCATTGGAGCCATTCAAGAACAAAGTATTTAAGTCAAAAGAGACAAAGGCCCGGCAAGAGGAGCTTGCCGGGAAGGCCAACCAAGGCACCACAGGAGACAAGGCCCGGCAAGAGCTTGCAGGAAGGCCGATGGCGACAAGCTCCGGACGGCGACAAGACAGCGACCGCGGCAAAGGCGCACGCGGCGGAACTACTACTCGTTCTGCGCTCTAGCACATCCTGGCGATGTTGCCATGGGACATTTCCGGTGTGCGTGGCAAGGCTGTCTTGACCCAGCGGAAGCAGATGTGGCGGTAGCGATGTGACAAGATTGCCATCGTGGCAGCGGTGGCGTCCCAGCGGTCCCTTTCCACCTTGTTTAGTCGACTTGAGCGGGCATTTAATGCCTTTGTCCCCTGCCGTCGAGGGTTATGTATGATCCTTTGGCCAGTAGCTGTACCAACCACAACTCCTTTTACGTTTCTGCCCTTGTCTACGTTGCCACAGTCCGGAGACCCTTGAGCATATAAAGGAGGCCCATGCATAGCGTGGGGGGTTGGTTCATTGAGACGAGAGAACACTCACGCTAGGTCTTGTAGCTCTCGGCGCTCCCTAGCAGAAACACAATACAATCGAGACAAGCAGCATAGGAGTATTATCTCTCGGACGAGCTCGAAGCTGGGTAAACTACTGTGTGCTTAACCGCCTCGATCTGATCTTCATGCAACCTCCGCCCCCCCCGAGCGAAGAAGGGCTCGGTCCGTTGGTCCCATAGGTGTTAGTGGGTCGATCGCTTCCCGAAATCTTTGGCGAGCGGGTAGGGGCGTTGAGGCTGTGTGAACCTGATCCGGCGTTCACGAGCTACATCTTCATCATCTTCATCGACATGCCACGAAGAAGAAGGCTTGGCAAGCGTGAACAAATCCACGTCGATCCGCCACCACGGAGCAAATGGGTGGCGGGGTGGCGCCGGAAGAAGCGGGCATCGACGAGGCCCATGGCGCTGCCAAGTCCAAGCACAAGGCTCGCCTTGAGACCTCGGCGTCCGTACATGTACGCGTCCATCTCGGGGCGTGGGACCCGGCAGCGTCATGGTATTCACAATACCATCGCTTCGTTCGATCAAGATCGAGCTGGTGGATCCGAGGCCCTCAAGACCAGTAGCCCGCGTAACCGCCGCAGCGCAGGTGAAACGATGCGCTGGGCGGATCTGTGCTCCTTCTAACATAGTTAGAAGTCGAGCATATCCGCTCCTCGCACCGTTCATACCCGCCACCCACCACTCAAGAAGCTTTGGCAAGTGCTCAGCTGCTCTAGTTACCCTCCAACAGCCGACAAGGTCAATGAATGGAGGCCACCATCGAGTCTCATTGGCCGCCAGCGGCGCACTCCGACAACCGACTACGCCGTTGCAGCGGCGGGGCGACAAAGGCACGAGCGGTGGCGGCAGAAACGTGGGGTGCAACCACCATGCACTCTGCACCCGAAGGCGAGATCGCCAACTCGTCGAAGATCCACCTCGATAGCGACTCCACCGCGTCATCGGACCACGAGCCCGTCACGATCAGCGCCAAGTTCTTCACGAGCAGCGGCAAGAAGGCGCTCGAACTGCGCATCGAGCGCCCGAAGAAAGCGGCGTCAATCCGACCAGCGCTGGGCCCTCTGTCGACATGCATGCGCCCGGAGGAACGAGCGACTTGCCGTCTGTGATAGGCTGCCCTGCGTTCACTCGTGAGCTGCGGCAAGTCTAGTGGCCCGGCAAGAAGAATTTCAAGCGGGGCGTGCGAGAGAATCACGACGGCAAGGCGCATCCGTCGGAGTTCCTCAGCATCTACACCATTGCGGTGCAAGCTGCGGGGCGAGGCGACAAGATTCTGGCCAACTACTTCCCGGCGGTACTCAAGCCCAATGTCGGATCTTGGCTCATGCACTTGCGGACAACTCCATATCCTCTTAGGCGGATCTATGCCATCAGTTTGTCGGCGCCTTCACGAAGTGACCACAAGCCTCATGGCCAAGAAGCGACCTTCATCTACTAGCCCGAAGGAAGGAGAACCCTGCGCAAGTACATTGGAGATTCAACCGTGTACAGCACAACATCGGATGTCCACCCGCCCGCGGTGATCGCGCGTTCCATCGAAACGTCTTGAAACCGTAGGATCGCGGGAGGAGATGGCGATGCAAGATCGAAGATGTCGATGAGCTATATGCCTGGCGACAAAAGTGCACGTCTTGAGGAAGGAGGAGACTCCGGAGAGAATCTGAAGTTGCGAGGATCGATAGTGAGGGTCCACCCGGCAAAGAAAAGCCGCGGCGGAATAACGAGAAAAAGAAAGGCAAAGATGTGCTGGTTGTCGAGCAGTCCGGCAGCGGAGGTGGCGCCAAGAAGGCCAAGATTGGTAGCTCCGGCAAGGAGGTTGCCGCTGGCGCCAACTGCCTTAAGCTGTGGCGGATCGCCGACAAGCGGGGCGGCTCCAACAAGCGATCTGACAAGATCCACCGCACCAAGGGCCATGACCTCGAGCTGCAAGAAGGTCGAGCAGCTTGTTGAACAACAAAAGGCTGAGTATGGCGGCGTGACAAGGAGAAGGCTCAAGAAGGTCTTTGGAGGAGCCAGCAAGAAGCGTCCGGCCGAGGAGGGCTTGGCGGCAAGGCCAAATAGCGGCAAGGAGACAGGCCTCCCAGCGGCGCGACAAGGATGAAGATGGCGGCGACTATGAAGACATGGAAGATGATGAGACCGGCGAGCGGGAGTTCCAGAAATCCACAGGAGGTCTGTGCGTTGGCGGTGGTGCTTCTCGCATACTTCACACCGCCAACTCAAGCGGTGGATGCGGGAAGTTAACGCGCAGAACCATCCACGAGTCATGCAAGCCTACGAAATGGTCCAATACGCCTATCATCTTTGATATTGAGGACCACCCTGATCGCATCACTGCGGTCGGGTGCTTGCCGATGTTGGTTTCACCAACTATCCGCAACCTCAAGGTCACTAAGATGCTAGTTGACGGCGGGGCCGGCTTGAACCTGATCTCTTCCGCGGTACTCCGAAGCTTGGATCCACGATGGCGAGCTTGAAGAAACGGCACATTCAAGGAATCAATCCGGGAAGGAGCAAGCCGAAGGGAAAGATCACGTTGCCGGTGACGTTTGGCAGCGAGTTGAACTTCAGGACTGAGAGGGTCACTTTTGACGTTGCTGATTTCCCATTGCCTTATAATGGGATACTAGGCCGTCCGGCACTCGCCAAGTTTATGGCAGCCTCTCATTATGCATACAACTTGCTCAAGGCGCCAGCCCGATAAGTGTCATTTTGTCCTGGCGACAAGAAGGATGCTCTTATCTCGCCGACAAGATCTACCAGAAGCAGCAGCCGCAGCAGATAGCAAGTCACTTGCCGCTGAAGCTCCGGGGAAGAAGAAGACCAAGTCCGGCAAGAGCTCGATGCCCACTCGGCAGCGCACCTCTTGGTGCTGCGCCACCGTCGAGATGCACCATCGAGCTCCACCGGCAAGTGTAAGAAGACGATGGCAGCTCCACCAAAGACCAAGAAGGTGTCCGCCAAGGAGGGCGGCAGCGGTGGTACCTTCACCATCGATGCCACTCTCGACCCTAAATAGGAAGGCGCTCATTGCTTTCTGCAGGCTAACGTCGGCGTGTTCGGCGTGGCAACCGTCGACATCCCGGTGTTCCCGGAAAGTGATTGAGCACCATCTTGCCGTCTGTCCTCACCTTGCGGCCCGTCAAGCGAAAGTCGGGAAGCAAGTAGTGGGCGCCAAGAATTCATCACGAAGAGATCATGAAATTGGAAGCAGCAGTCCTTGTTAGAGAGTGCTCCATCCTCGTGGTTGGCCAATCCTGTAGTCATCGTGTAAGGCAAACGGAAAATGGAGGCTTTGTATCGACTTTACCGATGTTAATAAAGCTTGTCCCAAAGACCCATTTCCATAGCGGCGATCGACCAGATGTTGACACCACGGCGGATGTGATTTGCTTTCATTTCTTGATGCATACTCAGGATACCATCAGATCTTCATGGCGAGAAGAGGATGAGGAGAAGACGCATTCATCACCCCATGTGGCACATCTTGTTTTGTACGGATGCCTTTCGGCTTAAAAATGCTGGTTCAACATTTGCAAGAGTAGTCCATGACGCTTTTGAGCCGCAAATACACAGAAATGTAGAAGCCTACATGGATGACATAGTGGTCAAGAGCAAGGACAAGGCAACTCTGGTTCAAGATTTAGATGAAACCTTTGCAAATCTGCGCAAGATCAACCTCAAGCTCAACCCCGAGAAGTGTGTGTTTGGAGTCCCTTCCGGCAAGCTTCTCGGGTTCTTCGTGTCTCAGCGGGGAATTGAAGCCAATCCCGACAAGATCAAGGCCATTGAGTAGATTGAAGAACCAAAGTGCGTCAAGGATGTACGAAGACTTGCCGGCTGCGTAGCTGCTCTCAGCAGGTTTATCTCTAAGTTCTGCTGGCGCTACCGCCATTTTTCAAAATATTGAAAAAGGCAGGTCCAATGAAATGGACTCAAGCGGAGGCTGCGCTGCAGGACTTAAAGAGATACTGTCCTCCACTCAATACTTGTCGCACCTAGGCCACAAGAGAAGTTGCTGCTATATAGCGGCAACAAATCAAGTGGTTAGTGCTGCGTTAGTAGCGGAGAGGGAGGCGGATGATGAGCTAGCAACCACGGCAGAGACATCCAGCGACAAGCAGGGGGCTTCACCGGCAAGCTCTAGTCCCGACAAGGATGAATCCGCGCAGGAGCATGAAAAGACGCATAAAAGGATGGTGCAGCGCCCAGTTTACATTGTCAGTTCCCTTCTGCAGGGGGCTAGGTCAAGGTACTCTGGTGTGCAGAAATTGCTTTTCGGCCTTCTCATGGCCTCGAGAAAGTTGCGCCATTACTTTCAAGCACATGAGATCACAGTCGTCACCCGCTTTCCGCTGAAAAGAATACTGCAAAATCCAGAAGTAACAGGCAGGATTGTCGAGTGGGCACTTGAACTGTCAAGCTTTGGCCTCAAGTTTGAGAGCACTTCAGCTATCCAAAGCAGATCATTGGCAGAGTTCATAGCAGAATCGACGCCAACCCAAGACGAAGAAATTCCAGAAACGAGCATTCCCGTCAGGGAAGCAAGCAAAGAGTGGCTGATGTACTTTGATGGTGCCTTCTCGCTGCAAGGCGCCGGTGCTGGTGTGCTACTTGTAGCACCCACCGGAGAGCACCTCAAGTACATAGTCCAAATGCACTTTCCCAAGGAGCAAGCAACAAACAATCGCAGAGTATGAAGGTTTGCTTGCCGGTCTCGAGATCATGATAGACCTTGGGATCAAGAAGCTCATTGTCAGGGGTGACTCACAGCTTGTCGTCCGCCAAGTGAACAAGGATTATCAGAGTCCGTTGATGGAAGCCTATGTTGATGAAGTGAGAAAGCTAGAAGAGCACTTTGACGGTCTGCAGATGGAACATGTTCCGAGAGCTCAGAACGATATTGCTAATGGTCTGTCAAAGTGCGCCGCACTCAAGTTACCTGTGGAACCAGGGATTTTTGTGCTCAAGCTGACCCAACCAACTGTAACGCCATCAACTGGACAGAACAAGAAGAGGAAGTTGATTTCTGGTGACTATTTTCTGGCAGAGCTTCCCATAGCCGCCGCCAAGAAGGTCCCCAAGATCAACGCCAAGAGTGCTGAGGAGCAGTCTGCTCCGACAAGCCATAGGGTTTGTTCCGTTGAAGCAGACGCTCCCGACAAGTTTTGCTCCGGCAAGCTTGCCGGGGAACATCAAGCTCCGGCTGAACCGCAGGTTTCGCCAGTAAGCGGATGTTCCCGCGGCAGCAGATGTGCCTTTAGTCCTTGTTGTCGAGCCACAAGCTCCAAAGCATGGGCACAACAGATTGTCCATTTCCTTGAGACGGAGAACTTCCGAAGAGCAAGAAGAAGCGGAAAGAGTAGCCCGGCGGTCAAGTATGTACCAGTTTGTCGACAACGCACTACTCTGAGAAGAAGACTCAACGGTGTGAAATTGAAGTGTATTCACGGGAAGATGGAAAGAAGCTGTTGGCAGAGATACATGGAGGCATATGTGGTCACCACATTGGCGCAAGAGCACTTGGCAAAGCTTTCGGCAAGGTTTCTTTTGGCCGACGGCCCTCGGGATGCAACTGCACAAGTAACCAAGTGTGAAGCGTGCGGTTCCATTCCAGCAGATACACCAGCCAGCTCAAGCTCTCCAGACGATCCCTTTATCACGGCCATTTTGGTGCAGGGCTCGACATCTCGGCCCCTTCCCCGAGCTGTCGGGGCTTTGAGTACTTGTACATTGCAATCGACAAGTTCACAAAGTGGCGGAAGTGGAAGCGATGAGGAAGGTGATAGCAGTCGGCGATCAAGTTCTTCAGGTCGATTGTTTGCCGTTTCAGGATTCCTAACAGGATCATCACTAACAACGGCACGCAATTCACGAGCCGCACCTTCATGCAATCGCCCAAGATCTTGGCGCCAAGGTCCGCTTCGCTTCATTTCTCATCCGAGAAATAACGGTCAGCGGAGGGCAAATGCTGAAGTGCTGCGGGGCTCAAGACCAGGACTTTCGACGAGCTGCACAAAGCGGAAGAAAGCTGGATTGAGCAGCTGCGGTGGTTCTTTGGTCGATCGGACGACGCCAAATCGAGCCTTGGCAGACACCTTCGCTCTAGTCTATGGAGCGAGGCAGTTCTCCCCACGGAACTCGTATCCGGGTCACCTCGAGTTCTCGCTTATGATGAGCTTGAGCAAGAGCAGGTGGGACAAGATGACGCGCTGCTCCTTGAGGAGAGACCGTCTTGGGGCTGCTGTACGAGCTGCTCGATATTAGCAAGCTTTTGCGCCGCTACCATAGCCCATAAAGTTAATGCGGAAGTCTCGAGGAGGCGACCATGTTCTTGGGCGCGTTCAGTCCGCCAAAATTCCAACAAGTTGGCCTTGAAGTGGGAAGGCCCTTATCGGGTGAAACAAGTCACTAGGCTGGCGCTGTCATGAGACCAAGGATGGCATTCGGTGAGCAACTCTGGAACATCGAGCATCTTCGTAAGTTTTACCGTAAAGCGCGGTTGCGGAACCTGTTTGGCAACCACCTTTATACAAGTCTTGCCGATGTTGCATGTAATCCTTCATTACAAAGCGGGCGCAGATCCGATGCATAAGTAAAGCTCATGTGTTCCGCACAACTTGTGAATTTCATGCTTTCATTATCTTATTGCATGCGTTATCGACACTTTGTGCAGCACCTAGACCCGGTAAGCAATAACGAGCAGCATAAGGCTCCATAACTATTTACTCTTCTTTCTCTTTCTCAAAGAAAGGAAGGTTCCTCGCCCACAAGTTAGCCGGGGAAGGAGAAGATAATGGTGTAGGCCACTAAGCGTCTCTAGGAAATTTAGCCTTCTTGGGAAGCAAGCAGCGGAAAAGCTAAGTTGTCAAAATTTGAGCAACCAGCTTTTAAATTTTAAGTTATCTTCCTCGAAAGACCGTACTTTGTATGGAAAACCTGTGCGCGGAGGAACCAACTCGTAGCTAGTTGCGCCCTTCCTTTGTTTCGAGTCCGCTCAACAACTTAAGTGAGCTACAACTAGTTGCGACAAGGTTGCTTGTCGGAAGCGGCACCACCAGCAGGCTGCTGACGTTCCGCACTCAGCGCTTGCGGCAAAGGTGCCTGCACCGACAAGTTCCCTAAAAGCGTAGGGAAAAAACATACAAAGGAAGGAATCAAGTAAATGAAATAACATTGCAATCATTGCCCGAGATAGAGTTATATTAAAAAATAGCTTGTCGCAGCTCTAATAGATCGTTCTCCTAACATGACCAGCAGCGACAAGGAAAAGATAAAATTGGCGGCCTAATCTACGCGGTCGCCATCAACCCTCTTGATCTTGCCCACCTTGTCCACAATGGGTGCGACAAGGGCCTTGGCCTTCCACATCAGCATCCGGCGGCAAGGACTTGAGGGCGCCCGGTGAGTTGAGGCCTGGATTGCGGAAGGCCACCTTCATCGGCACCTTACAGGAGAGCTCCAGCGCAGATCGCGCGATTCCTCGACCAACTGCTTTGGGATCTCTTCCGAGTCATTGGAGAGCCATCACCACGCCCTTGAAGAACAAGCTGAGCTTGGCTCTGGGTTGGAGGCGCTCGTGGGAGGAGTACCCGAGATCCACCATCCCCAACTCCGTCAGCTCCCTGTCGATGGCAGCGGCGATATTCACAAGACCCTCGGTCGAGTGCTCCACATTCTCCCTGAAGGTGCTCTGGGCGGCAGTAGCGCTCGCCAGCAGCGCCTCGTCGGCTTTGGTCTTCTCCAACAAGGCCACCTCCCGCTCCTTGGCGCCGTCCAGCGTCTGCATCAAGGTGGTCAGCTTCAGCTCAAGATCTGCTTTGGAGTCCTTGGCGGCACTGAGCTCCTTGATCCTCTCGGCGAGACGGCCCTGCAGCTCGCCAAGAGTGTAGGCGTCCTTCTCGCGCTCGTGCTTGAGTGCAGCAAGCTCCTCGCCGCTCTTACAGAGCCGGCCTCCAGCTCGTCACCTTCGTTTCCAACTCCTTCTTGGCGGCCTCGGCAGCTGCGGCAGCGTCCTTTGCTTCCTTGAGAGCCCGCCAAATGTTTGCTCATGTGCAAGCTCCTCCTCATGGCTGTCAAGATTGATCTTTCGCTGCGCCATTTCGCCTCCGCCTTGAGACGGCTTCGGCGGCAAGCCGCTGCAGCTCCTCAACCTTAGCCTTCTCGAGGATGAAGGCGGTGCGTTCCTCGGCGAGTCGCTCCGCTCCTCTGCCAGGACCGGAGAGTTTCTTGGTTGGTGCCCGGAGCTCCTCCGCGCTTCTCTATGCTGCTCCGCCCGCGACAAGCGCTTCCGGGATTCCAGCTTGGCTTGTCGAGGCGCGGTAGAGCGACGGCAGCTTCCTCAACAACTGCTCCTCCTCGGACTTCGCTTGCTGCTGCTGCTTGGCGCGTTGACCAGCGTCGGCCAGCGAGGCGAGCAGCTCCTCATCAAAGGTCTCCCCTTCAGCCGGAGCCACAGGAGCTCGGCGCCCGGGGAGCTTGATGAAACGCCATCACCGGCCTTGATGTCGGGACCCGATCCTAGGTCACACCGATCTAGCATGTAACACATCATATCACTTTGCGGCCTCACGCTTGCGGTATTCCACCGGTGTCGCCTTACCATGGCCCGGGACCGTTTGCGTCTTTTGGCTCACGTATATGATAGTGTCGCTAGCATCCATATGACAAGAACCGGGCCGACATGGCTAGTCGTGAACCAAGCGGCACTAACCTATGGGGACGAGCATACATGAAACACTTGAGCATGTCGGTCATCAGCGTATGAACTTGGGCTGTAGCCTTTGGGCTATGAGGACTCCGGTATCCCGGCTGTAGCAGGCTAGGCAGGACTCCAAGTATCACCGCGTGACATTTCCCGAAGGAACGAGACATAGGAGCGAAATGAATCACATGCCGGCCAGTCAAGTGTCCAAGCGGTAGTCTTTGGGCTAGCAGGACTCAGTGAACCGGGCTATGGCGGACTACTATCGCTCGGAGGCGCGAGACTACATTTCCCCATATGAGAGGCTGCCAAGGATAAACAACTAGTTTGTCGGATCCACACATACCAAGCATTTCAAACATACACACAATATGCTCAATATGTGTAAATCGACGATGGCATCACAACATAACTCTCGACTCAGATATAATACATTAGGCTCGAAGGCGAGATATTACAAACATGGGTCTCATGACCCAACACTCGAGCATACAAGTCAAAGCACAAGCGGAAGCTAAACATGTGCGAGTACGAGACAACTATAAATGAAAAAGGCTGAGAAGCGACTATCTACCAAATCTGCGAGGCACAAGATCGTGGCTGAGGTAACAAGCTAAACGTCGAAGTCCAAGCGGAACTACTAG
This sequence comes from Aegilops longissima, assembly GCA_021605205.1. NCBI lineage: Eukaryota > Viridiplantae > Streptophyta > Magnoliopsida > Poales > Poaceae > Aegilops > Aegilops longissima. The sequence continues at coordinate 427,450,238 of CM038681.1, read as the reverse complement.
CGAGGCCAGCGTCTCTCTGCAAAAACATAGAATAGGCAAACGTGAGTACAATTGTACTCAGCAAGACTTATCAGAACTAACTACATATGCATCATTATCAAAAAGGGGTGGTGGAGTTTGGTGCAGACAAGCCAGCTTTGACTCGGTGGCTATCTGAACTCATTGCAAGTAACTTTCGTTTGAGGTGGCGCACGAGTCCACATATTCACCATATCAATACACCACTATGGATCCGCTCCGTCTCCCTACGAGGCGCCATCCATAACACTCACGCTTATCTTGCGTATTTTAGAGTATCCACTTTCACTTGTCTATGAACTGATATAGGCAACCCGAAGTCCTTTTCCGTGAACACGGCTATTCGAATAGATCATTTTAAACCCTGCGGGGTGTACTTCTTCACACACGCTCTCACCACTTACCGCCGTTTACGACATGTACTCGGCAACCTTCAGCGGAAGCCCAGCGTGGGTGTCGGCCACGGCCTACCTAAACACTCAAATCCCTAGTCGGGTTTATCGCCTATTGGGTTCCATCCGCGAGGAGTCGGCGAGGTTTCCCATACAGCCCGAACGATGTGCAGGGTTCCCGAGATACCAAGCGGGCACTTTCGGTTGCAGACCCACGGTGCCTACCGCAACACAACCCACCCCTAAGGTCAGCGTTGCGTCGCCCCTGACATACTACAAACACGAAACTACTTGCAACTCCCGGACTGTGGACAAGGGTGGTTAAGAAGCCGAGAGGGTCAATTAAGGATCCCAATGCGTGGTAGTAACTGTTTCATGGATCACAAACACAGAACTCAGTTCACGAGGGCGGCTGCAATGAGACAACCCACCATGTACTCCTACATGGCCTCTCACCGCTACCTTTACCAAATCGTGTTCACACTTAGTTCACACACAATAGGACATGTTCATAACAATTCCAATTCATTCCCGATGAATCAGACCCGACTCAACTCTAAGCAGATAGCAGGCATGACAAGCAAGCATAAATGAGTAGGCACAACATGGGCTCAAACAACTCCTACTCATGCTAGTGGGTTTCATCTAATTCTTGTGGAATGACGGGTCATGCAAAGGATCAAGGGTTCAGCTACCGCAGCAAGTAACAGTTGAATCGCTGTTGTCCTAATGCAATAAAATAGAGCAGGAGGCGAGAGAGTGGGATTATATCGGAATGAACAAGGGGTTTTGCTTGCGGCACCGAAGATAATAGTTCTTCATCGGTGTCATCGAACAATCATCGTCGGTACATCGTCTCTAGGGAGGGAAGATTACGGCAAACAGAGAGAGCACAATCAATGCAATGCACATATATGATGCATGATCAGGTTAAGGTACTGAATTTACCTAATGCAATAGTAATCCAAGTTAGTTGGAGTGGAATTCAAACAAGGTTGAATTCAACTCAAAATACTATTTCTAAGTTACCCTAATCATGATTCATCCTATTCAGTGGTGTTAACTTGTTCAAACATGCATGATCATGGCATAAACAGATTCTTCATATTTTTCTGATCATGTTTCATATATAAATTATTTCCATCCGAGTTACGGTTGAATTTATATGATTTTTAGAAGTTTAGAGAATTTTCTGGAATTTACTGAATTAAATTAAATCTAGAAACCTAATTATGGCGTCGACTGACGTCAATGTGGCGTCAACGGTCAAGCGGAGTCGCTGTCGGGTCAAACTGACGCTGGGACCCTTGGTCAGCGTCTAACTAACTAACCTAACCTAATTAACACTAACCTAATTTAGTTGGCAGGCGGCCCCCATGTCGATGAGGGAGGGGAGGTCAAACCAGGCGGTCAACCCACGCCGGTCATCGGTCGTGGCGCTTGGCGTTTAGCCGCCAGCCGAACCAGCCGGCGCAAGTGCAAATAGCCATTCCGGCCACCAAATGGGCAGGAAGAGTACCTACGGACAGGTGGGAAGGCGCCGAGGGTCTTGGTGGGAGGTTAGAGCTCGGCGGCCGGGATCTCGCGGCGTCGAGCTTTGGCGGCGGGCTCGGGTTGGCGGCTCTGGTGCTGTGGTGCACGAGAGGGGAGGCGAAGGTGCTCGTGCCCACAGGAGTGTCTTGAGCATGTTGACACGCCTCCACGCCTTGGCGAGGCTGTGGCATGGCGCCATGGCGGCGGTGAGGCGATCGGCCGTAGTGGAGGCGGTGGTTAGAGGCAATCGAGCATGGGGTAAGGGGAAAGGAATCGTGGCCTCACCGCAGTTGCGATGGCCATGGAAGCGGGCCGGGGAGCTCGGACGGCGGCTTTGTCGGCGGTGGGGATCCGAGGGGAAGAACGCGAAGCGGCGCCTCGGGGCCTCTCCGGTTGAGTGGGGCGGGGGAGGCGAGGCGTCCGGCGGAGGCCGTGGACATGTTGGCGGCGAGGGCGGTGGCGCGGCCAGCGGGGCGGTGGCGGCAGCCGCTCGGGTGTGCTCGGAGAGAGAGAGAGGGCGAGGGAGAGAGCGAAGAGTGAGGGAAAGAGTGAGGGCAGGCGTCTCCGTGGCGTCGAGCGAGAGGGGAAGCGGCAAGCAGGAGGGAGTCGTGGCGGCGGCGTGCGCCGTCGCGCCCGCCCGTCCTCTGGCGAGGAGGAAGGCGGCAGGAGGTGGCGGTGGCCGAGGCTGGGCTGGCAGTGGGCCAGCCGAGGCCGCCTGATCTTGAGCCAAGTGGCGCCAGTAAGCAGTGTGTGGCACAGGCCTCTTCTCTCTCTTTATGATTTCTGTTTTAGTTTTCTAATATTCTGCAGGTTTTAGGGCTTTATTAAAAATACCAGGGCACTTTTAAAATCCTGAAAATAATTGTGGCCACTTTCTGAATTATTTCTATGGCCTACAAATACTCCCAACATTATTTGAGCATTTAAATTATTTATAGTGTTCAAATGCCCAAATTCAAATAGTGTAAGATTTAATTCAAAAATCCAGGAATGACCTATAGGATATGTTCATCATTTTTGGAAGAGGTTTTACCTTTATCAAAATCATGAACATCTCCAAAACATTTTAGGTTTATTGAAAATATTTTGAAGTTGAACCTATTTGAAATATTTTAGTGCTAGGGCTTGGTCCTCCCCATTTCAATTTTCATGGAAATTAACATGATGACATGAATGCCTTAATGCAGCTAATGTCAAGCAATTCGAGGGCTGTGACATTGAGGATAGGCAGCCGGTTTGGGGCTCTTGAACTGGCGCTGCTGCAGCCAGGCGGAGGATCGGCGGTCGGTGTGGCGCTGGCGCTCCTCTGACCTCGGGGCCGTCAGGTGCGATCACGGACCCCTCGCCCGACCTCTGCGGCATCAGCCTTTGGCGGCCTCTTCCCGGCCCGGGCTCGTCGGCGCCAACCTCCCCTTGATGGCGGCGGCGTGCGTCGGTGTTGCATGGCGTCCTCCTCACCGGCGACCTCAGTCTCCATCGGCTCTGCGGCGGATGGATCTGACGACCAAAAAATGAAAAAAAGTCAAGCAGATATTCAAAAATAAGATCAGAAGAAAAAGAAGCCAAGGGAAATTTTCAGGCAAGAGGATTACCTGCGATGGGATCTGCAGCCATGGTCTCAACCACCGGAGTGTCACTGGTGCTGTCCCTTGCCGGAGAAGCCTCTCTTGCCAGAGAACGCTCCCATGCCGGGGGATCCTCCCTTGGCGGTGTAGTTGAAGCAGATGGCATGTCAGGAGCGGCTTCAGGGCACTCCTGGTGGGGCTGCTCTGCTCCTACACAAACCAACAGTCATATATCAGCAAAGAAAGGGCACCCATGCATGTGATAAAAAAGTAAACCATATACTTCATTTGGGGGCTGTCTTTGGGGGCTACTGAGGAAGAGTTGCGCGTCCGGCAAGGTGGTCTCAGACGCGCCTCCTGCTGCCGCTGAGGATCGTCCTCGATGACAACCACCGGGTCTTGGCTCTCTTGACGCTCTGGGCCAGCGTCACGAAAAGGAAAGGTTGAGAATGAAACCAAATCGAATCTGAGACAAACCAACAAAATTGAAGGAATACAAGTACAACCTGAAGCTTACTCTTCTTCTTCCTCGTCGGAGCTGGCGGAGAGGTCAAATCTGGCTCGCCTCCGGTGCGGCGAGGCGGAGGTGGAGTTCCCTTCACCGCTTGGCGGGAGTAGCAGCGGTGGCTGGGAGGGCCCGCTCCGATTCTGCAACAGCGTGAGGTGCTCCAGCTGCTGATACTCGCTTGTGTGGAAGCGCGTCGCGTGCGGCGGCTGTTAGCCCGTCTACCGCCCGTTCGTCTCAGCCTTGCGAAGATGCCTTCTTGGTGGAGCTGGGGCTCCGCTTCGCGGCAAGCTGCTAGATGGTGGGGGGCGCCCTCGGCGGGCTCGCTCGACTTCGGCCGAGGTTCAGCAAGATCCTCCTCGCCGACAAACTCCTTCGCTCGACAAGGCTTGCCGCCTCTGCTGCCTCTGCCTCCTCCACGGTGAACTTCGAATTCGCCCGGTAGCGGCAGGTACTGCCGCCTCTTCCGGTGGTGGCGTCTGTGTATCTCGTCGTCGGTGGTGTAGCATGTGAGGCCCTTACGCTCGTCGGGCGGATCGACACTTCTTCCAAGCTGTCGAAGAACACCTGCACGCGTCATCTGCAGGCTCTTGCCAGGTTGGAGCAATTCTATCACGAGTCGCTGTGGCATCATTGCGGATGCGGTCGGCGAGGAATTGTTGCACAATGGAACTACTCCCTCGGCAACCTGAACCATTTGGGATGATCGGGTCGTGCTTGAACAGCTCCGGGAGCATCGCATCCAACTCCAAGGCGGTGAAATTGAAGTTGAGGCCAGGCGCAGCCTCATGATGTCTGCCGCGATTCTGGAACTCCCAAGCAGGTCTCCTCCTCTCCTGCAAGAAGCGTCTGGCGGCGAAGAAGTCTCGCCAGCAGGCGCCTGATGAATCCGGCAAGCACGAGGCGAGATCCGGGTCACGGCAATCTTCAATCTAGCATCTTCGGCGCCAAGTTGCTCCAATCGTTGCCGCGCACTATTGGGGTTTGGCGCTGGGCGGTAAAGGGCTGCGGGTTCTCCTCTACAATCCAACACCAATCTGCCCTCCACTCCTCCCACTTGCTACGGAGCTCTCCTTCCAAATAGGCCTCCGTCTTGTCGATCCTTGAGTTCCAAGCAATTCCTCCGGCAAGTGGCTCTCCTCTCTCGACTCAGGGCATGAAGAAGCGGCGGAAGAGGGCTACGTTTGGGTGGACTCCGACAAAGTTTTCGCAAAGATGTGCGAAAACTGCCATGGTCAGAACAGCATTGGGGGTGAAATCAAGGAGGCGGAACCCGTAGGTGTTCATGATGTCACAGAAAAATTCAGAGAAGGGTGGGCAGAGCCCGCAATAGAAGAACAGTGCGAAGAAAGGGTACCCAGTTGGGGCTAGTTCCGAAGCATGGCGGGTCTTCACCTGCAACAAGGAACAAACTTCATCTTCCCCTGCAACTAGCAACGCTATAAGAGGGGCTGAGCAAAGCGGTAACATAGCCAAACAACGGTTTGCTAGGAAGGGTGCAAAAGGTTAGAGGCTGACATGGCAATTTGGGATGGCTTGATAAGCAGGTAATAGGTAGCGCAGCATAGCAATAGAATGAAGCAACTAGCATAGCAATGATAGTAGTGAGATCGAGGTAGCGGTCATCTTGCACGAAATCCCGCTAGGAAGAAGAATGAAGAATGAGTCCATGAAGAAGATGAAGCCACGAAGTCGAACCAAGCGTGAGCGAGCGAATCCTCACGATCATAGCGAAACAGGAACTAACAAGAAGAAGCACACAACATAGTAAACACACCACACATAGACAAGACATGATGCACAACAAGCATGATGCATGACAAGGCTACCTGAAGCTACTCACAGCAACTAGGCATATTACAAGCATCAAAACAACAAGCTACAGCATCTCAACGTAATAGCAAAAGGCATGGGCATGATTTACAGGTAAAGCATTACAAAACATGAACACTGAGCTATCTCCAGAAACAACTAGAACATGCTCAAAAACACATGGAAAGATTGCAAATAATAATGATTCAGACTTTGCGAGAAAATAACATCAGATTGCAATGTTTAGAGCTATCAAACAACATGTTACAGGAACTTATCCTGGCAAACAAAGGCATGGCATGAATCTACTAAATGCATAGATCAAATGTCCTTTACTGACCATGAGCTAAAAAGGACCAGAAGATATGATGGCACCCATGTAAACATGGCAAGTTATACTACAGATTCATACATGGCAGGAACAACAATAAGTAGGCATGTTGGTGAGCTTGAACCACTCACCACAGAGCAATACATGGCATGGCAAGGCACCCAACAGAAAGAAGACATTTTTATGAAGCTAAGCATGGCAAGAACAACATCATAGCATACACGGATCAACTACAACAACCTTGGCAAAATTGAATAACATGTAAACAATCTGCCAGGAAACATTTTATAGCAAAAGTAGAGCTCGATTGACTCAAGCTATGGCACTCCATAATTGCAAACAAGGGCATGGATGGATAGAGCAAGACATGTATAACAAAACATCCTTACTGAAGTAACTCAAAATAAGCATGGATATCTCTGTAGCATCAAGTTAACATGGCATAAAAATATGAGCAGAACAGGGATTGAAATCAGCAACATCATGAAGCCTAGTTTGCATGCTTGTGCTAGTCACCACAGAGATCACAAAAATACATGGCATACGCCCCTGTAAAGATGGCATGGCATATTACAAAACACATGCAGGACTCAAGTTCATAGGATGCACACATCAATCATGGCAAAAATGACAAAAGTGCATGTTCTGATAAGAATCTGCAACTAACAACACATAGCCCTCTTCTAACAGCATTACGAGCATCAAGATGAGCTCAAATGTAAATGATGCAATGAGATGAAATGATTTACTCATCGAGTCGAACAATTTGACATATTACACGCACGAAACGGAGCTATATGCAGAGAGTTATGGCATGATGAAAAATGCAACAAAACATGACAGAGAAAAGGACTTAGGGGATTTGGGGAGAGGAAAGTCAACCTAGCGCAGGTCGAGATCGCGGGATCTCGCGGATCGAGGCGCCCGGCGGAGGAGAAAGGGAGGGCTTCGCCGGAGGGCTCGGGGCCCGCGGCGGAGGAGCTCAGCGGACAGGGCGGCAGGCGGGTCTCTCCCGACCGGATCCGGCGGATCCGGCAGCGTGGGAAGGCGGCGGTTGAGGCGGGAGAGGCGCGGCGAAAGCGAGGCGGCGAGCTCGGCGGCGGCCGCGGCGGCGAGGCGACGGAGGGAGCTTGGGCGGCGGCCGGCCTTGGCCAGGCGGGAGGCGGCAGCGCTGGTCCGGGAGGTTCAGGCGCGGTGGCGGAGGCCGGGCGGAAGGAGGCTCCCGGCCTTGGGCGGCGCCAGTGAGGGGAGGCTCGGCTGGGCGAGCACTGCCGGGCGGCGGCAGCGAGCAGCGCGGGCGCACTGGCGGCCGCTGAACTGGGCGGGCGCGCGCTGGCCGGCCCAGCGGGCTTGGCGGGAGGGGGCGGAGGCCACGTGGTGTGTGACCCTTTGGCGGGCGGCGGCGGGTTTCGTCCGGCGGACGGACATGTCCGGGTGTGTGGGGAAGTGGGGTTTCGGGGCGAAAATGATCCGAATTGTGGGGAGGAACCTATTTATAGGTAGAGGGAGCTAGGAGAGTCCAAATGGAGTCACGGTTTCGGTCCTTGATCGTGATCGAACGACCAAAGCATGGAGAGGAGGTTGCTGGGTTTGGCCCACTTTGGAAGGGTGTTGGGCTGCAAACAAAAGAGGCTTGTACGGTTACCTGGTTAACCGTTGGAGTACCTAACGACCTCCAAATGGCACTAAACTTGACAGGCGGTCTACGGTGCTATACCAAGGCCGCTTGACAAACCTCGGTCCATTCGAGACCGTTTAATACCCACACACGAAAAAGAGGTAAAAAGGGGCGCGGGAGACATAGGAGTGCGGATTGCAAAAGCGGACAGCGGGAAAATGCTCGGATGCATGAGGCGAACATGTATGCAAAATTAAATGCACATGATGACATGATATGAAATGCAAATGATGACATGGCAAAGTGCAACCGCATAAGCACATGACATAGCAACGACAATGATGGCAGCAAACACACAGGCGATCGAATCCGGGGCGTTACATGTTGTTAGAGTGTTCGTTTGCTGTTAAAATGCCTATTGTTAGAGTTTTCAAATGCTAGCTGTTAAAATGCATGTTGTTCAAATGCTTACTGTTAAAATGCCTATTGTTAGAATGCTGTTAATATGCTTGTTTTGGATTTTTTTGCTTGAGTAAATGAAAACGAGTGTTTGGTTTGTTTATAGAGTAAATAAAATGAAAATGAACATTTTATTAGGCAGATTGTAGGTCCACAATTGATCTTGCGTGTCTACAATAATTTGTTTTTTGTGTCTACAATAATTTATCTTGTGAACGCTTGACGCAGAGGTAGATCACCGACGTGCCGCTCGACGACGCCGCTCGAAGATCATTGACACCACACCCTCATGCTCGACAGGCAGATAATGAGCATCCCAAAACCCACACTATATAGAGCTCTGTCCATGCAGATGCTAGAGGAGAGTACATGTGCATATGGTTGTTGTGCTGCTATAGTGAGCATCCAATATTGTTGTGCTGTTGTAGTTCTACCGGACTTTGGTGTTGATTCATTTCCCGATTGCGAGTGACCTATGTTTTGCCGGAAATGTTGATTCATTTTCATTCCGGCAAATTTCACGCGCTCTATATGTGCACTTTCTAGCAAAGGTCATGCCGAAAATTTCCGTGAATTTTGGCATGACTTGTGCTAGAAAGTTAGACGAATCGAGTTCTTGAGATTTGTCGCGACGGAATGAAAGCGACATTTACGGCAAAACAAAGGTCACTTTTTTGTCATTATTCACTTTATTATATAAAGCTCGATAATTAAACGACTACGACATTGAACCCTAGGAAACATGACCGACACCACCGATGAGGCCGGAGGTTCTCACTCCCAATTAGGTCGAGCACACGCCTACCTCGACTTTCTGGCGGATTAGGAGAGACAGGCAGCTGGGTGTCCGGACCGCCTTCTCATGACAGATGACGACGGTGGTGGCGCCGGCGCTGACACTGATGCCACCAACGACACCGGCACTGAGACTGGCGCTGATGATGTTCCTAACTATAGCACGGAAGGTGGGACCTCCCAAGCCAGTGAGGGAAAGAAGGAAAAGAGGACACGACGCCCTAATGAGCTCGGCACCGGAAGACTGGTGGTCATGGTGGTACACCCTAGTGAGTTCGAGCCAATAGAGCCGCGAGAAGTGGCAGCGTGTTACGGCAACCAACTAGCATGCATCCTACGGGATACCGCTAACATCAACACCACAAAAATACGGAAGAATGAACATTTGATGAAGCTGCTTCTAACTAGGTTGCACGCAAGATTCCAGTTCCCCGGTCGGAATGACGAAGTCGATCCATGGGATGATGATGCCATGAAAAAAATCAACAACAAAGCCCTAGGGAAGTTCAACAACGCATTGAGCGCTTGGAAAACTAGGGTGAAAAAGGCGATTCAAGTAGACCATGAAACCTACGCCGAGATTGTTGCAGACAATCCGAAAATTACGATAGAGGACTTTGAAAGTTCAAGGAGACTTGCAATGAAGAAGCTGCCAAGGCCAGGTCGGAGAGAGGTAAGCACCTGCAGGCGAAGAACATGGGGAACCACCGCCTTGGAAGTCGTGGTTACATGGGAAAGAGGCCCGTGTGGGCTAAGGAGGGCCTTGAGCGTGAGCGTCGGGGATCCAGACCCATTGGCTGAGTTCACCGAGCAGCAGGAGCACGACTTCATCAGGGCCCGATTCTCGTGGGACCCCAAGAAAAAGAATTTTTTTCACCGACGGGACGACTAGGAAATTCATGAGATTACTGGTAATTATCCTTTTACCACCTTACATATTAGGTTCTCATCAACGAAGTCTACTACATTCTAGTCACATTCGTAAATGATTCACGGACCATTTTGCAGAGAGAGCAACACAAGCTTGCGGCCGAGAGCGACTCGTCGACTCAGTCGACTCAGTCGTCGGCTAATATTTACATCACAACTGAAGACAAAGTTGTGAGAAGGTGTTAAACTAAAATTGATCAATGCTTTCATTGGCAGCAACTTCCCCCCAGCTCTGTCTAAATCAACAAGGCATGTTGGGGAAAAAGTAGCTGTCTGGAGCGTGCAACATTCCGATCATTTTGTGCAGTTCCACTAAATAGAGCTGAGCGTCCCTGTTCCAAATATATTAAGTGTGATTACAATAATAGAGGACCGTTGATGAAAGAATTGTCGGATCTCGGGTTCCGGCAAAACCCTTAAGGTTCGAACTCTAGGGTGCGCGCGAAGATCTCTCCCTCACAAGTTACGCCCTCACACACTTCGCGATCTCTAGGCTAGCTCGACGAACTTGCAACACAAGGGACACAAGATTTATACTAGTTCGGGCCACCGTTGTGGTGTAATACCCTACTCCAGTGTGGTGGTGGTGGATTGCCTCTTGGGCTGAGGATGAATAGTACAATGGGAAGAACAGCCTCCCGAGGAGAGGTGCTCTTGTGTTTGGTGAACTTGAGGGTGTGTGGGGATTGCTCTCTTCCGTCCCCTCCTACTGTGGTGGCTAGTCCTATTTATAGAGCCCCGGTCCTCTTCCCAAATATCGAGCGGGAAGAGATCCCACAACGGCCAATTTGAAAGGGGACAGCTAGTACAACCTATCCTGACAAAAGTAGTCTTCGCCTGCCAAAGGCTCTGGTGGTGACGCCGCCTTGGGCTCCACGGTGACCTCCGTCCTGTCGTCCTGCTGGTCTTGGTCTTGTTGCACCGATACGGAAACCTTTGCTTGATGCCTCGATACTCCTCGCCTATGCTAGCCTCCTTAGCACCAAAGAGGAAACAAGGACACTGCGTGTGCTGCCGCCCGCCTGGTCTCTATCGTCATGGCTCACGCCACGAGAACCTCACGAGGTTTGCTTTGCCTTGATCTCTCTGCCCCTCGCTAGCCAGCCTGGTGAGGCCGCTTCCGAGGAGGTCTTGTGTCGTCCCCCTCGCGAGGCTTGGCCCCTCGTGAGGGTCTTGAAAGCTTGTTGGTGAAGATGGGCCGTACGGGCCCGCTCGCATAGCGACACCGTGGGCATGAGCGAGCAAGTTGGGACCCCCGTTCCTAGGACGCCGACAGTAGCCCCCGGGCCCAAGGTACGCTCGGGCTTGGCTTCAAAGGCGAAGCCAGCGGGCAAGTCTTGAGGATGGCGGGCCCCAATAGCCTGTGGCCTTGGTCGACGCGTGGCGGTTGATTAGACGTGGGCGTCTCCGCTTCCCCATGCTGCCTCGGCAACTGCCCGACTTGACAAGTCCCTGCGTCATGCAAGGAAAAACCATCATTACCTGTGATCATGGGGGGCGCTGGTTGGCCTTCTCCTGCTATAAATAGGGAGGGGGCAGAGCCCCGTTGCCCATCTCTTCACATTCCGCTCGCTTATGTCCCTTTGCTCGATTGCCAGCAGCGGACACCAATGGCGCCGTCGAAGAGGTTCTCCGCCGCGAAGAAGGGGAAGGCCTCTCACGAAGGGCCCGGCTCTCCGATGCCCAAGCGTGGGCGCGGCCGTCCCCGCAAGCACACTGCGACCCCCGTCGCGGCCCTCCGCGGCCGCGCGGTGCTGCTTCGTGAGGCAGGGGTCGCTCCAGTCGCGGCAACCCTGTTGATGAAGGGAGACGCGCCATGGTCGCACGGCCTCCCCGGCCGCACTTCCACTCGGCGAAGGTGCTGACGGAGTTCGTGGTCTGGTCGGAGGACCCGGCCGGCAACTAGCTTCTGCTCCCACGCTTCTTCGGCGACGAGCTGCCGGCCTCTGGTCCAGGAAGGCTCTGGCTGTAGGCGGACGGCTGCTATGGCAGAGATTCGTCCTGGGTCGCGGTTGAGGTCTCCGTCGTGGGCAACATAGCCCTGGCTCGCGACTGGCAGTCGTTTGCCCTCGCGCGCGGCGTGGGTAGGCGGTGCACCCTCCACTTCAAGTATGACGGCAATGCGACCCTCTACGTGAGGGTGTTTGAGGAAAATGGTCGCCACGCCAGATGCTGCCCCTAGGACAACAATGGCGACGAGGTGCTCGGCCTTGGCGATGGTCGTGACGAGGACAAGGGCGAACACGCCCTTGGTGTCAAGCGCGGCTCGTCCGGTTACGACGTCTCTTCCCCTGGCGACAGCTCCAGCAGCGGTTGTTACGACCAGCTGCCACGCCCGCTTCGAAGGTGGCAGCGAGTCGTCTCGTCATCGCGCCCCTGTGAAGCACGAGGCGGGGTCTGGCTGAGCTTGGGTCAGCGCCAAGAGCCCGCCTTCACGGTCCACCACAGGGGCACGCGCCTCTTTTATCTTGTTCTTCCTTTCCTTCCTGTATTAAGAAAGAAACCAGTATGGGGCCCCGGAGGGCATGCAACGAACTATGATTTCCCAGTTATTATGCTATCTTCATCGTCCCTGTGCTGTGTCGCAACATCGTTGTTTTATGTAAGGATAACTTAGCTTGATGTGTTTGGAGTAGTCTCCTCTTCTCGAGGTGCTCGCTTCCTGGTGCCTGTCGAGGCCCCCTTGGCTCGGTAGGTGCTTAGAAACTGCAAAAAAAACTCGTTAAGAGGTTTAACGTTTTCTCGAGCCTTGGTCACAGGTGCCGCTGGCCTTGACCCTGCGCTTTGTATCGCGGTACCCGCGGGGCACGAATTAGAAGAGGTGCGCCAGCTTGTGGGCTCGAACGAGGGTGCCTCGTGAAAAGCAGACGAAAGGCTGAACAAGAAAAAGCACTCACGAGGGAAGGAAAATGCTCACGAGGGCACCTGTCCACCCCCCTCGCGAGGAATGTGAGAGAAAGTACAGGCTAAGCCCAAAAGCGGAAGCAGAGGAGAAGGCAAGCGGAACCAAATCAGCCGAGAACACGAAGCAAACTCCAATTAAAGAGGCGAGCCAACTATGGAAAGTAAATGAAAAACGCGTCCGGCACCTAGTCTAGTCTCAAGTCTTCTCACCAGTAGCAGAGCTAAGTGTGACACTAAGATGTGGGAGGGAGCCCCGAGGCCCGAGGCGGCACTCCCGAGACTCGTGGCATGTACAGCCCCACTCATTATTACGTGAGAGTGTCACGGCAGAGACCTTCACGCCTTGGGCCTTCTTCACAGTATTGGGCCTTTCTTCATGGGTAGAACTTTCGGAGGTGTTGGATGTTCCAGGCGTTTTGGATGGGTAACCCGTCCAGCGTCTCGAGCCTGTGGCGCCAGGCACAGGAGACATGGGCGACTTGAACAGGCCCTCCCACATGGGCGAGAGCTTATGCAGCCCTTCCACAGAGAGGACCGCCTCATGACCAGTGAGGAGTCCTGGATTAGGGGTATCCAGGACAGTTGGACTATATCTTTTGGCGGACTGTTGGACTATGAAGATACAAGATTGAAGACTTCGTCTCATGTCCGGATGGGACTCTCCTTGGCGTGGGCGGCAAGCTTGGCGATCTGGATATGTAGATCTCCTCCCATTATGGCGACTCTGTGTAACCCTAGCCCCCTCGGTGTCTATATAAAGCTGGAGGGTTTAGTCCATAGGACAACAACAATCATACCATAGGCTAGCTTCTAGGGTTTAGCCTCTCTGATCTCATGGTAGATCAACTCTGTACTACTCATATCATCAAGATCAATCAAGCGGGAAGTAAGGTATTACCTCCATAGAGGGCCGAACACAGGTAAACATCATGTCCCCGCCTCTGTTACCATCCGCCTTAGGCGCACAGTTCGGGACCCCCTACCCGAGATCTGCCGGTTTTGACACCGACATTGGTGCTTTCATTGAGAGTTCCACTGTGCCATCGCCATAAGGCCCGATGGCCCCTTCGATCATCGACAATGATGCGGTCCAGGGTGAGGTCTTCCTCCCCGGACAGATCTTTGTATTCGGCGGCTTCGCACTGCGGGCCAACTCGTTTGGCCATTTGGAGCAGATCGAGAGCTACGCCCCTGGCCATCAGGTCAGGTTTGAAAACTTGAATTACACTACTGATATCCGCGGAGATTTGATCTTCGACGGATTCGAGCCCACTACGGGCGTGCCGCACGATCACGACGAGCATGATGTAGCTCTGCCGTCGGACAGTGTGCGGGAAATCACGCCAGCAACCACTCCGGCCTTAAATCTGGAACAGATCGCGCCACCAGAGGACGGGTGGATAGACCCCGCCTGGGAGGCTGCACCCTTAGTGGCGATAGAGCCGAACACTAACCTTACCCCTCACGAGAGCCGTGACACCAAACTACTGGACTCGTCCCCAGCCACGGACTCTGAACCGCCTGCGCCCATACCTATCGAATCCGATTGGGCACCAATCATGGAGTTCACCTCCGCGGATATCTTTCAGCACTCGCCCTTTGGCGACGTACTGAATTTGTTAAAGTCTCTCTCCCTGTCAGGAGAACCTTGGCCGAACTATGATCGGCTAGGATTGGATGCGCATGACGAAGAAATTCACTCCCCACCCAACACCCACTTAGTAGCCACTGTCGATGATTTAACCGACATGCTCGACTTCGGTCCGAAGACATCGAAAGTATGGACAACGATGCAGGAGACGAACAGGAACCACCACCAACAGGGCACTGGACTGCCACTTCATCACATGACATATACATGGTGGATACACCGAAAGAAAATAATGACGAGGAACGGAAGGATGCAGCGACAGATAGCTCCCTCGACAAGCAATCAAAGCGGCGCCGTTGGCGCCGCTCCAAATCCGCCTCGGCAAAAACAGCGATAACAGCGCAAGAAGAAGACAAATTGACCCAGCGATAGAGCAGGGTGGGCCAGCGGACGACGAACAAACTACGGAGCCGCTGTCCGGATACGGCGACGCCGAGCGTCAAGCCAATCAACCCGTCTCCGCAGAAGAGAACAGTCCGGATGACGATGAACAGATCATCCTGGAAAGGCAGCTGGAGCAAGAAAGGTTATCGCCACCGCAAGAGGTCTGAAGAAGCAGAAACAAAAGCTCAAGGCCGCACAAAACACACTCAACATGGAATAAAGTGCCGACCACGGCAGAAAATGCGGTGGCGGTCGCCACACGAAGAAACTATCAAAGCGAAAAGCTGCTGCCGGAATTCGACGATGAGGCCTTAGAGCCCCCACAGCCAAAAAATAAAACCGCCGAGCGATCGGATCGACGACCTCGTGGCCGTGATAGAGCGGCCAACTAGGCCATACATAAGTCAGTACATGACCGACGCGAAGACTCACATCAAAGGGCCGGCGCAACCAGATCCATCAACGGATCAAGGAAACGCGCTCCAGCACTCAGCCAACACCAAATACCACAACCATCCAAACGCCATGGCACAGCCAAATACAGAGGTGCCGCACACCCCCTATTTGTTGCACTGATGAGGTACTAGACCATGAATTTCCAGAAGGATTCAAACCAGTGAACATAGAGGCGTACGACGGGACCATAGACCCAGGGGTCTGGATTGAGGACTTTATCCTCCATATTCATATGGCTCGCGGAGACGATCTCCACGCCATCAAATACTTGCCCCCTCAAGCTCAAAGGACCAGCTCAGCACTGGCTAAAAAGCCTTCCCGAAAACTCCATTGGAAGTTGGAAGGAGCTCGAGGACGCCTTTCGGGCCAATTTTCAAGGGACTTATGTCCGACCTTCGGACGCACACAATCTGAGTCATATAATTCAACAACTCGGAGAGTGCCCGAAAGCTCTGGAACAGGTTTCTCACTAAAAAGAACCAAATTGTTGACTGTCCGGACGCCGAAGCCTTAGCAGCTTTCAAACACAGCGTCCGAGACGAATGTCTTGCCAGACACCTCGGCCAAGAAAAATCGAGAACAATGGCAGCCCTAACAAGCCTCATGACCCGCTTTTGCGCAGGCGAGGACAACTGGTTAGCCCAAAGCAGCACCAGCGACCCAAGCACATCCGAAGTCAGGGATGGCAATGGAAAACCACGGCGCGGTAAAACAAGCGCCCGGAACAAAGAAGACAGCCCAGACAACACGGCGGTGATGCCGGATTCGAGGGGCTCTTGACCGGGTCAGAGGAAAAATCCCTTTTAAGGCAACAGAGATGGACCGACCAGCCTAAACAAGATTCTAGACAAATTATGTCAGATCCACAGCACCCCGGACAAACCTGCAAACCATACCCACAAAGAATGCTGGGTCTTCAAGCAGGCCAGTAAGCTAAACGCCGAACACAAGGGGGAGGACACTCCGAGAGAGGACGAGGATGCGCCTCGCCAGCAGGACACTGGGGGGCAGAAAAAATTCCTACCAGAAGTCGAAACAGTAAATGTTATCCATGTGACAAAGAGGAGAGGCAAATATGCACTCCAAAATACACAACCCGTAGAGCCCGTCACCCCTGAGCTCTACCCCTGGTCGGCCTGCCCGGTCACTTTTGATCACATGTATCACCTGATAGGTATCCGGCATGAAGGATCAGCTGCCTTGGTGCTGGACCCAATAATAAACGGATACCATCTCACACGAGTCCTTATGGACGGCGGCAGTAGTCTAAATCTGATATATCATGACACCATCCGCAAAATGGGGATAAACCCAAAAAAAAATCAGCTACAGTAATACTACCTTCAAGGGAGTAATACCGAACCTGAAGGTCCGCTGCACGGGCTCTCTAGTACTAGAGGTTGTGTTCGGCTCGTCCGACAACTTCCGAAGCGAAAGGTTAACCTTCGACATTGCCCCATTCCAAAGTGGCTATCAAGCACTACTCGGACGAGAGGCTTTCGCTCATTTTAATGCAATACCACATTATGCTTTACTCAAGCTTAAAATTCCCGGTCCGCGTGGCATCATCACAGTACATGGAAATGTTGAGCGCTCCACACGTGTAGAAGAACATACGACTGCTTTAACAGCCGGACACTAGGCGGCCTCACCACCAGAACAGATGACCGGTCGTTAAGACCACGGACATGGTTAGGCAAGTCCGGCTAATCATCGGATAGAGGTTGGTTTGATGGTTATACCCTTACAAACGATACAAGGGGCTTCTTAGCGATAATTCGGCTCAACCTTACCCATCTTGACTTTTCATTGGTTTATTTATACTAGCCAGATTTTTGCACGACAACTTTCCACTAAAGTTCCTCTCTTTTACAGATGACAATCGTGCTACACCCGTCCGAGGATCGGCTGCGCGGAACACAGTAGCTGAGGCGTGCAGCGAGGACCCGTCAAAGGTTTCTCTTTAGATTAAGACCCTGCGTCAACCTTTTTTACTGTCTTCTGTTGTTCACATCCTCCGGATTCTCCATACAACCGAGAAGGATGCTGACATTCTTGGCATGTGGCCACGTCATAATATTGCTCGTACCCGGACACTAGGGGCTCATTATCCAAGGGCATCATTTAGCCCGGTATATATTTCAAAGACCGAATACCTTAGAGAGTGTTCGGCGTCGCGAGTTAGGCCTTATATGCATCAGCTCCGAATCATGTCTTTGGTCAAATGTTGGGTTTCCCCGGCTCCTGTGTTTTGCTACCTTACGTTCCGCTCTATCGGCTAAGGCGGCACCAGGAGAACTACTGCGATTGTGCCCTGGTTGGCGGGGCGAGCACCTTAGTGAAAGCGGCTGTTGTCATGATAAAGCGAGACTGGTCAACCCTTTCGATGACCTAAGCGGAATCTTGAGTTCATCCGCATTAACGAAGGGCCGTTTCGGCCGAACGCGTCGCACCCGTGGTCGGACGGCGGAGCCACCGGGGCTATATAGTAGCCCCCTTGTCAAACTCCTATGGCTAAGTGAAAGTGTTAAAGCAATATAGTCCGATTGCCTAGTTAGTTCGCTATCACCTCCTTAATGGACCAAGACATTGGATCAAGTGTGAACACCGTCTTCTGCGAACACCCGCATTATATGCGTGGGAAATTTGAAACCAACTGACTTCAAACTATCGAGTTATATATATATATATATATATATATATATATATATATATATATATATATATATATATATATATATATATATATATATATATATATATATATATATACAAGCGGCATACAGGAGGCATCATAATACTTTCAGGCAAAAGTATAAAAATGGCCTTTATAATTCAGTAAAACATTGTTTTTCAATGGGAATACATGTCACTAGAACATAATATTTTTCGAGCACTGCACTTTTATTGAACGAGCGCCTTCAAGGACCTTGTCAAAGTAGTGCTCGGCAGCTACTCGGCTAACTGCCGAACTCGGGGTTGCAATTGCGGTGGCCTCCATCTCCGCCCAGTATGTTTTGACACGGGCAAGCGCCATCCGCGCACCCTTGATGCACACAGACCTCTTCATAGCGTCGATGCGCGGCACGGCACCAACAAACTGCTGCACCAAACCAAAATAACTATTGGCCGTGGCCCCTTGCCAGCCACAGATGACCCTAACAGACCCGATGGCAAGCCCGGACAACCTATGGAGCTCGGCCCCTTTCGTGTCACGCTCATTAACAGCAGCGGACGCGCTGGACCGTTGAAGCTGCGACCGAATAGCTTTTCCACTTCACGATCTTTTGATCCTTGAAGTACTCGGCTGCATCAGCCGCGGCTGGACAGATCCACATACGGCGTCGCGAACTCCATAGCTGATCAAGAGGGCATACTTTGGATCTACGAACTTCATCCGCAACAAGAAGGGCTTCCCGGCGCGATATCTCGACTTGATGCAGCTCCTCCTTGACGCTCTTATCTTGGCGGGCTTCCTTGGTTTCTACCATGGCCTTCTCTCGCTCCGTCGCCTTCGCTTGGTTTTCCTTTTCAAGATGACGGTACCGGTCGGCGGCATCCTTTAACTCAACGGCCATCTTGGCCATCTTCTCCTTACTTTGGCAATGGGCAGCCTGTTCGGTCCTCATCTCTTCGTCCGCCCTCAGAGTGGCCGCATCACTATTCCTGGCTTGCTTTTTGGCTCGGGCAATTTCCGCGAAGGGTCTCCGGACGCAGCTCCATCGTAGTCATAGCATATTAAACATACTGGAATTACGCTCCTCTTACTACGTGCTGATAACCGGAGAGATCACGTACCTTGTGCCTCGTCAAGCCGCTTGTTGACAAGCACGATGTCGGCATCTGCCGCATCAAATTGCCGCTTCAGTTCGGCAAACTCACCATTCCGGGTAGCCACTGGACCTCCTGCCACCTGCATATGAGGGCGGCTGGATTATTACCTGGGACTATGATCCTCTATTTGCCACCGTTTTTGACAGCAACCAGAGTTTCAAGGGCTACTATCTGCATAGGACACACCTTAACGTGTGCGGTACTGTCACAAATAAACACTATTTCATGTACCTCAAAACCTTTCAGTAGACTTATAAAGGCTTCATGCAAACCACTTTCGGCGGATGAGATCCTCTCAACCACCGTACCCATTAGCGTATGATGCGCTTATGAGATAGCCGCTTGCTCTAGCAAATCCTTCAGTGCGTCCGACCGCATAACAGACGGTGCCGGACTCCTTCGGTTGCTCTCTTCAAGAGCCGGGTACTGGGGATTTCGGGCAGCCAAAGGATTATCCTCTGACCTTGCCGGATCAGGAGAAGCCCTCTGCGATGACACTTCGGGGTCGCCCGGGGAGGGCATGGGGAGGCTTTTCGCTCTCCATCATCTCTGGAAGAAGATCCCCCAAAGACGAACTCTTAGAAGCCAAGCAGGGTGTTTCTTATTGAACTTCCCTTTCTACTTACAGTTCGGTTGAAGTCTGGCCCCCTTGCAGGCATTGTGCGGCCGGGGTATCCCCTGGGGCAGGACCCTTTGGTGAAGATTTCTTCCCCCGTTTGGAGACTATTGTCTCCGGGCCTTCAGAGGCGGTACTCTTCCTTCCTTGAGGAGAGGGAACTTTGGCTTCTTCTTCCCGGTTATCCTCCTTCGCGGAGGCATTAGCCTCTTTCTTCCCACCTTTATCTTCCCCGAGGCGCTTGGTAAGCGCGAGCTCCAACATCTGTCTAGTCCGGATCGGTGAGACTTGAGGAGGGGCGGACACTGATCATCTTCGCCTTTGCTATCCGGTCCTGGTCAAAGGCGACTTTTAGAATAATGTTGTGATGAATAAAATACAACATGTTTGACCCGCAGGCGACTTACTTGGAGTATCTGGGCGATTGCAGCTCGGACCGCGTCCTCGGTGGTATCGGACACATTACTTGTGGTCCAGTACAATTTGTACATCTCCTCGGCGTCATGCCAATGAAGTGCTGAATAGCTCACGGTCCCTCGGGCTGAACTCCACGGCGGAGGGACAATGTTTGCGGTAGGATTCAACAGTAACATTACTTGGAGTTCTTGTGACCAGACCAATATCTCTTTCGAGGAGATCTCGGATGTGGCTCTTGACATGGGCACATCCTTTCGCCCCTGATCCATCCCTTGTTGATCCATGGCGTTAGTCGTGGAGAACCCAGCGAAAGGCAGGGGGAGCCAACCATTTGGTACCCTTGGGAGCTGTGACATAAAACCACTCTTGTTGCCATAAGCTGGACACCTCCTGGAAAGAACCCTCGGGCCATGGGGCATCAGCACTTTTGCTTATTATGGCACCTCCGCACTCCGTGTGCCTCCCCTCGATCATCTTCGGCTCCACTTGGAAGGTCTTGAGCCACAGGCCGAAGTGAGGGGTGATGCGGAGGAAAGCTTCGCACACGACGATAAAAGACAAGATGTGGAGAATAGAATCCAGAGCCAAATCATGGAAATACAGCCCGTAATAGAACATGAGCCCCCTCACGAAGGCATCCAGAGCAAGGCCTAGCCCTCGAAGGATGTGATATATGAACACCACGCTCTCGTCGGATTTGGGAGTAGGAATGACCTGCCCTCGAGTAGGCAGCCGGTACACGATCTCGCCGGTCAGAAACCTAGCCTCTCTTGACTTTTTGACATCTTCCTCCGTCACGGAGGAGGGCATCCACCGACCTTGAAGGTTGGATCCGGACATGGTTGAAGGTCCGAAACGCCTGACCTGGGCTTTGGGTGTTGGAACTCGAGGCTGGGGAGGGATTCGATTGAGTTCAAGGAATAAAAAATGATAGGCCTTGGTCTCTTTATAAAGAGGGTGAATACTAAGCGTCCTCCTCGTGACCGTTTGGGACTTGCCCATAATCGAGGAGTCATACCAACGGGCACGATTGGGTTACCCACGTCCGCATTGATGAGAGTCCCGTGATAAGGGGAAACAATCTCTGCTTCGACAAGACGTGCCAAGGAAACCGCCTCGCGATATCCGCCAAGGCTGGTTGAGAAAAATGGTTCGATAATAACCGGGCCATGGTATGACGTCATGATATCAAATGTGTCGGCAGGTCGGATTTGTCGAAATATTATTCTCTCTACATTGGTATGTGGAACTTGTTTTGCAGAGCTGGACACTATCCTTGTGTTCAAAATCTTCTATGGAGTATTCGGAGAAGGAACCCGCCTTGCAATGCCGAAGACAAACTGCGCGCCGGACTCATCGTCATTGAAGCCTGGTTCAGGGGCTACTGAGGGAGTCATGGATTAGGTGGTATCCGGACAGCCGGACTATCTCTTTTGGCCGGACTATTGGACTATGAAGATACAAGATTGAAGACTTCGTCTCATGTCCGGATGGGACTCTCCTTGGCGTGGAAGGCAAGCTTGGCAATACGGATATGTAGATCTCCTCCCATTGTAACCGACTCTGTGTAACCCTAGCCCCCTCCGGTGTCTATATAAACCGGAGGGTTTAGTCCGTAGGACAACAACAATCATACCATAGGCTAGCTTCTAGGGTTTAGCCTTTACGATCTCGTGGTAGATCAACTCTTGTACTACTCATATCATGAAGATCAATCAAGCAGGAAGTAGGGTATTACCTCCATAGAGGGCCCGAACACAGGTAAACATCGTGTCCCCGCCTCCTGTTACCATCCGCCTTAGGCGCACGATTAGGGACCCCCTACCGAGATCCGCGGTTTGACACCGACAGCGAGGTCACCCACCTCGGCGTCGTGGGGCGGATCTTGCGGCGATGGTACCACCGCGGCGCTTGCGATACCTTGCCGCCCCCATTTGTGCAGCAGGCGGTGTTCCTCCCCCAGCACGAGGTCCATCCCCCGCGTGGCGTCCTGCTGCGTTTCATCAAACACCAGGATCCATGCGGAGCGATGCTTGACCTCGTGAGGGAGGACCGCTTATGCTCCGTCGACGAGGAAGAGCGGGGTCTCGCCCGTTGGCTTGGTGGAGGTCGTGCGGATGGACAACAACACGGACTGGAGCTCGTCATGCCATCCCCTGCCGTAGGCCTCGAGCTTCTTCTTGAAGGTCCTGGTCTTGAGGCCCCTCAGGACCTCTGCGTTGGCGCGTTCGGCCTGTCCATTGCTCCGGGGGTGCGCCACCGAAGCGTAGCAGATCTGCGTTCCAAGGTTAGAACAATATGTTTTGAAGAGATTACTGGTGAACTGCGAGCCGTTGTCAGTGATGATGCGGTTGGGGACCCCAAAATGGCTCACGAGACCCTTGATGAACTTGACTGCAGAGCCGGCTGGGATGGTGCGGACGGCTTCCACCTCCGCCCACTTGGTGAACTTGTCGATGGCGACGTAGAGGTAGCCGTAGCCCCCGGGTGCTCGAGGAACGGGCCCAAGATATCCAGCCCCCAGATCGTGAATGGTCACGTGAGTGGGATTGTCCAGAGGCCCTGAGCCGGCTAATGAATCTGCATGGCGTGGCACTGGCAGGCCTCGCAGGACTTCGCCAGTTCAGTCGCGTCGTTGAGTGTCGTGGGCCAGTAGAATCGACTGCGAAATGCCTTGCCGATGAGGGTTCACTATGACGAGTGGTGCCCGCAGTTCCCGTCGTGTATGTCGGCTAGCAGCTCTCTTCCTTGCTCCCTGGAGATGCAACATAGGGAAACATCATTTGGTCGCTTCCTGTATAACTCACCGTCCTGGATGCAATATGATGTGGCTTGTCGGGCCACACGCTCCATGTCTTCCTCTTCTTCCGGCAGCGTCCCTTGTGTCAGGTATTCCTTGAATTCCTTGATCCAACATCCCTCTTGAGGTTCGAGCGCCAAGAGCAAGCGCGCTCCGAGTTGAACGCAGGCGGGGCTCTGAGGCAGGTGGTTGAGGAGCTCCTCGCTGGCGATGCTGTTCTTGAGGCGGTGGCGTGGTGATGAAGCGAAGAGCCGCTCCTCAAAGACACCAGGCTCTTGGGGTAGCCGCTTGGATGCTCTTGTGGCGATGTCGTCAGCTTCCTTGTTAGTGCCACGGGGCACATGCTGTAACTCCAGACCCGAGAACTGCTTCTCCATCTTGCGCACCTCCGCGAGGTATGCCTCCATGTGCTCGTCCTTTGGCTCATAAACCTTGATGGTGAGACACCTCACCCCTAGGGCCACCGCAGCCCTGGGGCCAGCTATGAGGCCTTCGTACTCTGCTATATATATATTGTTGGAGACCTTCTCGCCCTGCTGAAAGTAGAGCTGCACGGCGTAGTAGAGCTTGTCCTGGGTGGGCGAGATGAGCACCGCTCCAGCCCCCACGCCCTGGCGTGAGAATGCGACGTACATGACCCAGCTGTCCGGCGCCTCATTTCCTGGAGATAGGGATTGGTTCTCACCGGCTTCGAGTTCTGGGGCGTCGGTCCATTCGGCCACAAAGTCTGCTAGGGCGGCCCCCTTGATGACCCTGGTTGTGCTGAACTCCAAGTCGAACGTTTGCAGCTTGATGTTCCATTCAGCGACTCGCCCGATATCATTGGGGCTTCTGAGCACTATTTCAAGTGGGTAAGCCGAGACGACCTTGCTGGGGTGACCCTGGAAGTAGTGGCGCAGCTTGCGCTAAGCCACCAGGAGAGCGAGCAGGATCTTCTGAGGCATGGGGTGTCGTGCCCTTGTATCCCTTGACCTTGTCTTGTGAAGTACACGGGTGCTCGGCGAGGGAGAGGTGGCCGAGGGGTCTTGACTTAGGGAGCTGAGGTGTCTCTGCGAGGGCTTTGGCTTCAAGGGCTTGGTTGTCCACTGGAGCAGCTGCTGTTTTAGGAGTTTCGCCTTGGTGTCGCGCCATTTCATCCGACCTGGTGGTTCCCCCTGGCGGGCCTTTGATCTGGCGCCCTTCTCTGAGGGCCACCAGCGCTGCGCTGGCGGAGTAGGGTGTGGCAGACAGCTAGAGCACCAAGGGCTCGAGGGGTCGAGGCGCCACCATCACTGGCGGGCTGGTCAGGTATCTCTTGAGGTCATGAAACGCTTGGTCGGCTTCCGGAGTCCACTCGAATGGCCCCTTTTTCTTCATCAGATTGAAGAACGATAGGGCACGCTCCCCCAACTTGGAGATAAAGCGGCCCAACACCGTCACACGACCAGTAAGCTTCTGCATCTCCTTGAGGGTCTGCGGCGGGCTCATGTCTTCGATTTCCTTGACCTTCTCTGGGTTCACCTCGATCCCTCATGGGATCTGAGAAACCTAACAACTTGCCGAAGGGACACTGAACACGCACTTCTCCGGGTTGAGCTACAAGTTCACCTGGCGTAGGCTTGCAAAAGTCTCCTCCAAATCTTGGATCAAGGTTCTCGCCTCCCGAGACTTCACCATGATGTCGTCGACGTAGGCCTCCGCGTTTCTCCCGAGCTGCCGCCCTAAGGCTATGTGCATCACTCGCTGAAAGGTCGCGCCCGTGTTGCGCAGTTGGAAGGGCATGCAAATATAGTAGTACACCCCACACGGGGTTAGGAAGGTGGTCTTCTCCACATCTTCTACCGCCATCTTGATCTGGTGGTAGCCCAAGAACGCATCTAGGAAGCACAACAAATCACACTCTATGGTGGAGTTGACGATCTGGTCGATGCGTGGAAGCGTGAACGGATCTTGGGGGCAGGCTTCGTTGAGGTTGGTGAAGTTGACACACATGCGCTCCTTCCCTCCTTTCTTCGGCACAACAACCGGGTTTGCCAGCCATTCGGGGTACCGAACTTCGTGAATGGCGCCCGCCGCCTCCAGCTTGCGAGTTTCTTGGACGATGAAGGCCTGCTTCTCCATGGACTGTCGCCTCGCCCACTGCTTCACAGGGTGCACGTTGGGGCACACCCTTAAGTGATGTTGAATACCTCTATCGGGACCCCCAGCAGCTGCTTGGGTTCCCATGCGAATATCTCCTTGTTTGCACGCAAGAAGTTCACCAACGCTTCCTCTTGGTCAGGGTCGAGGTCAGCGCCTATGGTAAAGGTGGCTCCTGAGGACCCGTCCTCATCGACGGGCACCTGTTTGGTTTCTGTCTTGTCTTGGGTGAACAACTGCTTCTTCTTGGTTGGGGTGGCTCCCTTGGCCTCGGGGGCGCCTGCGCCAGCGGGCTGCGCTGCCGCGGCGGTCTTGAAAACAAGCTTGAGGGCCAGCAGAGCTTCCCTGGCGTCCCCCTCGACGGTGAGGATGGCCTTGCTCCCAGGCATCTTCATGAGGTTGTAAGCCGGATGGGTTGCCGCCATAAACTGGGCAAGAGCTGGGTACCCGAGGATGGCGTTGTACGGGAGGCCGATGCGGGCGATGTTGAAGTCGACCAGCTTGGTGTGGTAATTGTCGCGCGTGCCAAAGGTGACAGGAAGGCAGATCTGCCCCAGGGAGTGGGTGGCGTCGCCGCTAACTCTGAGAAGGGCTTGATGAGGCGGAGCCACTCGAGTGAGTGCGTGAAGGAGGCGAAGGCTTCCACGGAGAGCACATTGAGACGGCGCCACCGTCGGCGAGGTCTTAGTGACAGCCACGTTGCAGATGGTGGCGGTGCAAAACATTGGGAACAAACCCGAGCTAGCGGTGGAGCGGGATGATCCTTTGAGTCGAAGGTGAGGTCGGCCTCGGCGCGGCCCAACCGAAGAGCCCCAGGCGCTTAGGCGGCGCCGATCTCACGAAGAGCGGCTTGATGTGGCGGTCGGCGGTGCTTGCGAGCCGCCGAGGAGAGCCGCGACTGCATGGGGCGCCAGTGCCGTGAAGCGTGCGACGAAGAGACCGCGCGGCTCCTCCCAAGATGCCACCGTTGATACGGGGAGGTTGAGCAGCCAGGCGCGCGGTGCACCTATGAGGGCCATGGGCAGCCAGTTGGCCATGACCTTGTCGTCATCTCCGGCATTGAGGACGGCCTCCTCGTACGCCAGCAGGAAAGCCGACGGGTCCGCCGCGTCGTCGTAGTGTGGCGGCATCTCCGGCTTAAACTTGTGCGGCCACTGCACCTACCGCAGGGCGGGGGCCAAGGCTCAGAGCCCCCTGGCCTTGTCGCCGGCATCAGTCGTCGGAGCCGGGAGCGAGACGCCTGCCTGGGGGTGAAGTGCGGTGGTGGCGTTGAGCAGATCAACGGAAGGAAAACTCCGGCGCACGCCTACCTGGCGTACCAAATGTCGGATCTTGGGTTCCGGCAAAACCCTAAAGGTTCAAACTCTAGGGTGCGCGCGAAGATCTCTCCCTCACAAGTTACGCCCTCACACGCTTCGCGATCTCTAGGCTAGCTCGACGAACTTGCAACACAAGGGACACAAGATTTATACTGGTTCGGGCCACCGTTGTGGTGTAATACCCTACTCCAGTGTGGTGGTGGTGGTGGATTGCCTCTTGGGCTGAGGATGAACAGTACAATGGGAAGAACAGCCTCCTGAGGAGAGGTGCTCTTGTGCTTGGTGAACTTGAGGGGTGTGGGTATTGCTCTTTTCCGCCCCCTCCTACTGTGGTGGCTAGTCCTATTTATAGAGGCCCCGGTCCTCTTCCCAAATATCGAGCGGGAAGGGATCCCACAACGGCCAATTTGAAAGGGGACAGCTAGTACAGCTTATTCTGACAAAATTAGTCTTCGCCTGCCAAAGGCTCTGGTGGTGATGCCGCCTTGGGCTCCATGGTGACCTCCATCCTGCCGTCCTGCTGGTCTTGGTCTCGTCGCACCGATATGAAAACCTTTGCTTGACGCCTCGGTACTCCTCGCCTGCGCGAGCCTCCTTAGCACCAAAGAGGAAACAAGGACACTGCGCGTGCTGGCGCCCGCCTGGTCTCGATCGTCATGGCTCACGTCACGAGAACCTCGCGAGGTTTGCCTTGCCTTGATCTCTCCGCCCCTCGCGAGCCATCCTGGTGAGACCACTCCCGAGGAGGTCTTGTGTCGTTCGGCTCGTGAGGCTTGGCCCCTCACGAGGGACTTGAAAGCTTGTTGGTGAAGATGGGTCGTACGGGCTCGCTCGCAGAGCCACGCCTTTGGCCGCAGGTAGGCAATTCTGGGGACGGCCGTTCCCAGAATGCCGACAACAATAAACACACAAATAGAAGCCGGTCACCTTTGCAGTCTCTCTTGATACTAACTAGTTGGAGAAGATTAAGCAAATAGTTGGAGAAGATTAGGCTTGGAGTTGGATGAGGAGGATAGAGCTAAACCAATCTCTCTTTGTGCAGTCGCACTGAAATGTAGAGACGTTGCCCGTGTGACATTTTAGTACAACTGCACAAAACACTCTTATGAAAAAAGTGATTTGTGCAGTTCACCAAAAGGTCGCAATAGCAACGAGGCAAAATGGATAGCCCTGTTTGCAAAAAAGAGGTAGAAAGGAAACAATTACTGGCCAATAACTGTTGATGACACATACGACGACAAAAAATAAGCATATTCCTTGTCCTAAGAGAAGATAACAACACGGTTGTGTTTGTCTAAAGTGGTGTGAGGACAAGATTGCAATATGGAAAGTACGCCGGACGAGCTTCGTTTTGGGCAAAGAACTATGGAAGATCCACATTGAAGATTTTCCACTTGCAGCGATGTGGAAAGACGAGCAGTGGAGCAAGGCCGGAGGGGATACCTGGGGGTCGTCGGGATGTAACTAGGAGAGCGGCGGCGGGCGGGATCCGCCCATACTGTGAAAGAGAGAAAGTGACGTAGGCCCTACCGCGCCGGATCTTGGTCAGAGAGAATGGGGGTACCTCAGATCGGGACGTGCTACCTCAGCGCCGTCGAACGGAGAAATGATGCACATCCTCCCTTTCCGCCGGCGGATGGGATGCGTCCGGATTAGTGACCAGCGGTGAGAGAGAGAGGCCACCGCCGCCTTGTGTGAGATACTCTGATGAGAGACAAACCCCGACAGGCAGGCTCCATTGTATATAGTGGAGTGTACTACCTTTTTCTTCATAAAAATCGTTTTATATTGCGTGTACATGCCATTGAGCGATATAACTTTATTTAAAAATAATGCACCAACACATCAAGTCGAACTTTGTTTCGTGCACGCGTGGTACATGACCTCCGTAGGTAAATAAGCTATTACAGCGCAAAATTTAGCTACGTGGGCCGCCATTTCGTCCATGAATGAGCTCCCCGTGCACCCATGCGGGTGTGGCTGGGCATGAAGCTTGAGTACGTGCACCCATTCTCTTCGTGTACGTACACCACCTATGTGGGGTTGTGTGAGAGAGATATAAACGTAGAGAGATATAGTGTGTGGGTTCATGAGTGCTTTGTTGGGGGTGAGGGAGTCCCAGACTAGGGGGTGTCGGATAGCGGACTATAAATCACGGCGGACTCCAAGACTATGAAGATACAAGATTGAAGACTTCGTCCCATGTCCGGATGGGACTTTCCTTGGCGTGGAAGGCAAGCTTGGCGTCTGGATATGTAGATCTCCTACCATTGTAACCGACTCTGTGTAACCCTAACCTATCCGGTGTCTATATAAACCGGAGGGTTTTAGTCCGTGGGGCGAACAACAATCATACCATAGGCTAGCTTCTAGGGTTTAGCCTCCTTGATCTCGTGGTAGGTCTACTCTTGTACTACCCATATCATCAATATTAATCAAGCGGGAGTAGGGTATTACCTCCATCGAGAGGGCCGAACCTGGGTAAAAACATCGTGTCCCTTGTCTCTGTTACCATCTACCTAGGCGCACAGATTCGGGACCCCCTACCGAGATCCGCGGTTTTGACACCGACATTGGTGCTTTCATTGAGAGTTCCTGCGTGTGCGTCAGCGATAGGCCCGATGGCTCCTTGATCATCAACAACAGCGGTGCAGGGTGAGACTTTTCTCCCGGACAGATCTTCGTGTTCGGTGGCTTTGCATTGCGGGCGATTAAGCAGCCATCTGGAGCAGATCAGCTTCGCCCCTGGGCGTCAGGTCAGATTTGGAAGTTTGAACTATACGGCCGATATCCACGGAGACTTGATCTTCGACGGACTCGAGCCGCAGCCAAGCGTGCCGCACCAGTCTCCGCTCCGACCCTTAATCCGGAGCCGGATTCCCCGATCGAGGGCGAGTGGTTGGACACGCCTCGGGGCTACAATCTCTGGCGTCGGGCGAACTCCATCCGTCCTTTGCGAATACCTCGACTCCGGTGCGGACTCCTCTCGGACTCCGAACCCTCCGCGCCCCTACCAATCGAATCCGATTGGGCGCCCGATCATGGAGTTCCTGCCGCGAGACATCTTTCGGCTTTCGCCCTTTGGCGACATCTGAATTCACTAAAGTCTCTCTCTTTATCCGGAGAGCCTGGCGGACTATGGATAGGAAGGTTGGGATCACGGACGACAAAAAATTCAACACCCACCACCACCCACTTTGTAGCCCCGCCGATATTTAACCGACATGCTAGACTACGACTCCGAAGACATCGACGGTATGGACGACGATGCCGGAGACGACCAAGACCCAGTGTAACGCCCCGGATTCGATGCGCCAGGTGTCTGCCAGTCATTCGCCGTCATTGCCATGTCGTTTGCTTGTGTGTTGCATTTTATCATGTCATCATGTGCATCTCATTTCGCATACGTGTTCGTTTCATGCATCCGAGCATTTTCCCCGTTATCCGTTTTTCCAATCCGGCACTCCTATGTCTCCCGGCGCCCCCTTTTGCCTCTTTTAGGTGTGCGGGTGTTAAGCGTTCTCGGAATGGACGAGGTTTGCCAGCGGCCTTGGTATAGCACGGTGGACCGCTGTCAAGTTTCGTGCCATTTGGAGGTCGTTTGGTACTCAACAGTTAGCAGGGTAACCGTAAAGCCTCTTTTGTTGCAGTCCAACACCCCTTCTAAAGTGGCCCAAAACCCACCTAACTCCCCTCCATGCTCTCGGTCATTCGATCACGATCGCGTGGCCGAAAACCGCACCACATTTGGAGTCTCCTAGCTCCCTCTACCTATAAATATGTCCTCCCCGTCCAAATTCGCGGTCTAATTCACCCGAAACCCTAGCTTTCGTCCTCCTCCCGCCGCCGGACATGTCCATATCGGCCGGACATGTCTGCGCCGCCGCCCCCGTCCAACCCGTGCGCGCCACGTGTCCCTTGAGCCCCGTCTGCGCGGCCCGCCCGCGCCGCCAGCGCCGCGCGCGCGCGCCCGCAGCTCCACCGCCCGGCGACCCGCCGCCCGGCCCCGCCGCCGCCACCACCTCCGGTCGCCACGCATCGCCCGCCTCCGCCGCCCGGAGCCGCCGGCTCCCTCCACGCGCCGCCCGGCGAATCCGGTCGTGGGAAGGCCGGATCCGCCGCCCCCCTCGCCGGCCCCCGCCTCTCCGGCGAGTCTCGGTTATCTTCATCATCCGTGACGCCGGATCCAGATCTGGAAGAAGAGTTGACCCCCGTTTTTCGTCTAAGTCCTGGAGTATTTTGTCATTTTCATGCATTTTCATCGCATCATAACTCTGCATCCGTAGCTCCGTTTGGTGCGTGTAATATGTCAAATAGTTCGCCTCGATGATTACATCATTTCCTCTCATAGCATCATTTACATTTGAGCTCATATTGATGCCCGAAATGCTGTTAGAAGAGGGCTATGTGATGTTAGTTTCAGATTCTTATCAGAACATGCACTTTTGTCATTTTTGGCATGATTGATGTGTGCACCCTATGAACTTGAGTCGTACATGTGTTTTGTAATATGCCATGCCATCTTTACAGGGGTGTATGCCATGTATTTTTGTGATCTCTGTGGTGACTAGCACAAGCATGCAAACTAGGCTTCATGATGTTGCTGATTTCAGCCCCTGTTCTGCTGATATTTTTATGCCATGTAAACTTGATGCTACCGAGAGATCCATGCTTATTTTGAGATACTTCAGTAAGTATGTTTTGAACATATGGTTATTATCTATCCATCCATGCCCTTGTTTGCAATTATGGAGTGCCGTAGCTTGAGTCAATCAAGCTCTACTTTTGCTATAAAATGTTTCCTGGCAGATTGTTTACATGTCATTCAATTTTGCCAAGGTTGTTGTAGTTGATCCGTGTATGCTATGATGTTGTTCTTGCCATGTATAGCCTCTATGCCATGTCTTCTTACTGTTGGTTGCCTTTCCATGCCATGTATTGCTATGTGGTGAGTGATTCAAGCTCACCAACATGCCTACTGTTATCTGTTTATGCCATGCTCGGTTTTGCACTAAGTCTGAATCTGTTTATGTTTTTGCTATGTTCACATGCTTGCAATTGTATTTTCTGATCCCTTTTGGCTCATGGTCAGTAAGGGACATTTGTTATATGTATTTAGTAGATTCATGCCATGCCTTTGTTTGTCTTGATAAGTTCCTGTAGCATGTTGTTTGAGAGCTCTAAACATTGCAACCTGATGTTATTTCTGCCATGTCCTGTAAATTCTGCTAAGTCTGAAACTGTTATTATTTGCAATCTTGCCATGTGTTTTTGAGCATGTTCTAGTGATTTCTGGAGATAGCTCAGTGTTCATGTTTTGTCATGCTTTACCTGTACATCATGCCGATGCCTTTCGTTATTACGTTGAGATGCCGTAGCATAGTGTTTTGGTGCTTGCAATATGCCTAGTTGCTGTTTTGGACAGCTTGTCCTTTAAACTTGTTTCATGTGTATGTGTTGAACCGTTGCTCCGTTTTGAGTGTGCTCTATATGAAACTTCCTTGATTTTGCATGTAGTTTCATATTATCATGTTGCATTCTTGTTTTGAGGTGTTTGCTTGATGTTTGTATGCATTTTGCATCAATGCCATGTTTAACTTGTTTTGCTCATATCTTCTAGGCCGTAGCTCCGAATTAAATGAACTTTATATGTAACTTGACTAGAATTTCGTGTAGATCATCATGGTGCATCTTAACTTGCTGTTTAACAACTTGAACATAAGGTTTATTCAGATCTGGACCAATTTCGAAATTTGCATATGAGGACTTACCGGAATTGTTCTATGTTGTCCCCGGCCTCATTTAAACTTGCCTTGATGTGTTGCTCTAGTTTGCATCATCTTTTTCCATGAGTAGCCTCATCTAGCGTGGTCATGCATCATTCTTGATGTGCATCATGCCTTGTTCGTGTGTGGTGTGTTTACTATGTTGTGTGCTTCTTCTCGATAGTTCCCGTTTCGTTGCGATCGTGAGGACTCGTTCGTCTACGCTTGGTTCGTCTTCGTGGCTTCATCTTCTTCATGGACTCGTTCTTCTTCCTAGCGGGGTTTCAGGCAAGATGACCGTCACCTTGGATCTCACTACTATCATTGCTATGCTAGTTGCTTCGTTCTATCGCTATGCTGCGTTACCTACCACTTGCTGCTCAAGCCTCCCTAATTGCCATGAAACTCTAACCTTTGTTACCCTTCCTAGCAAACCGTTGTTTGGCTATGTTACCGCTTTGCTCAGCCCCTCTCATAGCGTTGTTAGTTGCAGGTGAAGATGAAGTTTGTTCCGTGTTGGAACATGGAGATGTTGTTCCTTGTTGGAACATGTTTACTTGTTGGGATATCACAATATATCTTATTTAATTAATGCATCTATATACTTGGTAAAGGGTGGAAGGCTCGGCCTTATGCCTGGTGTTTTGTTCCACTCTTGCCGCCCTAGTTTCCGTCATATCGGTATTATGTTCCCGGATTTTGCGTCCCTAATGAGGTTGGGTGATTTATGGGACCCGCTTGACAGTTCGCTTTGAATAAGACTCCTCCAGCAAGGCCCAACATTGGTTTTACCATTTTCCTCACCTATGCCCTTTTTCCCGTGGGTTTCCGGAGCCCAAGGGTCATCTTCATTTTAGCCCCCCCCCCCCTGGGCCAGTGCTCCTTCGAGTGTTGGTCCGAAACGGGCAGACTGCGGGGCCACCGCGGGGCAACTCGAGGGCTGGTTTTCATCGTAGGCTGACCTATCCGGTGTGCCACGAGCGAGTGCGTCGACTCCTATCGGGATTTGTCGGCACATCAGGCGGCTTTGCTGGTCTTGTTTTATTCTTGTCGAAGTGTCTTGTGGCGGGATTCGAGACTGATCGGGTCTTCCGGGAGAAGAATATCCTTCGTTGATCGCGAGAGCTTATCATGGGCTAAGTTGGGACACCCTGCAGGGTATAAACTTTCGAGAGCCGTGCCGCGGTTATGTGGCAGATGGGAATTTGTTAATATCTGGTTGTAGTAAACTTGAAGCAAACCCTTCTAAAATACACCAACCGTAATGCGTAACCGTGAGTGTCTCTTTTGGGGTTGATCGAGAGAAGAACACGGTTTCGGGTTATGTCGGCGTAAGTAGGAGTTCAGGATCACTTCTTGATCATTACTAGTTGACGACCGTTCCTTTGTTTCTCTTCTCGCTCTCATTTGCGTATGTTAGCCACCATATATGCTTAGCGCTGCTGCAACCTCACCACTTTATCCCTTCCTTTCCCATTAAGCTTTGCTAGTCTTGTTACCCATGGTAATGGGATTCTTTGAGTCCTCGTGGCTCACTGATTACTACACCAACAGTTGCGGTACGGTTTTGCGATGATCATGGCGTGAGGCGATGTTTTCTTGTGTTGGAGTTCTTCGCTTCTTCTTGATCGGGGATGGGTTCGGTCGGCAGCCTGGGCTAGCAGGTGGATATTGTTTGAGTTTGTGTTTATGTTTCATCCGTAGTCGGATGTTGATCTTGTATATGATGTTGATGTATTCTGTGGCATTTGTGCCTTATGTATGTATCCCCATCTATTATGTAATGTTGATGTAATGATATCCACCTTGCAAAAGCGTTTCAATATCGGGTCTATCCTTGGTGGGACCGTCGAGTTCCTTTGGATAGGGTAGCATATTAGGCGTGACAAGTTGGTATCGAGCCTCGACCAACCCTAGGGCCCCTTGATTGATCGTGTAGTTTGGCCGTTGTTGAGTCTAGAAGAAAACTGATTTCTGAGTCTAGTTATATCGGAGAGTAGGAATTCTTTTTACTCCTCTGCCCCTTCGTCGCTCTGGTAAGGAATCTTGACGTAGGTGTTTTGAATTACTCCTCTTCCCCTTCAAAATTTTTCTTTAGGATCACGCGGTTGGTTTTTCGATCGTTGTTCCTCAGCTCTTTTCATCCGGTGCATTTCTCGTCAAGTTGACTCGAGCCTCTTCATCTTTGCCAAGTTCAATCCTCAGTTTGCTCTCAACGAAGCTATTTCTCTATCCTCGGGTGTTTTCTTTTCCCACCCGCCCACCCTTCTTCTTCTCGGAACCGGAGTCCGTAATCGAGTATCCATCCTACTCGTGCGAAGTCTTTGCTTTCTTTCCTCAATAATTTCAACTGGTGTTTTCTCTTCAAGATATTCGTCGATTTACCCTTCCAAGTTACCTTTGTTTTCCCGCCCTCCCACCCTCTTCTTCTCGGAGCTTGAGTGTCTTTCGAGCATCAATTTCATTCATGCGGAGCCTCTTCAGTCTTCCGTAAATTATCTTAACCGGTGAATTCTCGTCTCGCTCGTCATTCTTCATCCCTTTCTTTTTCCGGTGCACTCAATTCAAGTTTTCGGGTTGATCACAATCTTTTCCTTCGATCAAGTGTTCTCCTTGCTCGTTTGCCTCTCGCCAGTTTATCATTCCGGAGTTCGGAAGACCTATCAGGAGATTCGTCTGTGTTCTAATTAATTCGAGGTTGTCACGTCAGTCAAATATTTCAGTTCTTCCGGTGCATCATCTATCTGTTCAACATCCCTTTCCAACGGTGTTTTCTTTTAGTGGGCCCTAACCCACAGGTCTTTTCCCAGGATCTTACCTGACTCTTCTAATTTCCCCCGGAGTTATTCTCAATTCTTTTCAAGTGTGACGTAAGTATGAATTTCATCAGTCACTTGCCTTTTCCAAGATCGATTTCGAATCATTTCATTGTTGGCTCAACCACTTTGCTTTTCATTCTCCCGGAGTATCTCAGTAATTTTGGTGGTGTTTTCTCGTCGTCATTCAAAGATCGAAGTAGAGTTTTCCCTGAATCTTTTCCGTTCTCTCGTAGTTTCGTGGTTCTAGCTTCATATTATCCTCTCAAATTATTCCGTTTGTCAGATATTCTTTCTTACCCATCCAGAGTATGTCAGGAGTTGTTTTTCCATTTCTTCTCACCGGAGGCCATCATTCCAGTTATCGTTCAATATTTATCCCGGTGCCTCGTTCAAATGTTCTTTAATCAGCTCATGATCTCTTCGTTCTCTTGCATTTTAATTCCCTCAAGTATCTTCGTGTTTTCCTAATTCTTCCCGGTGATTCTTTCTCTTCTCTTCGTTCATTTTCATTCTTACGGTGGTTCGTCCAAGATTATTTTCCTTGTTTATCATATTAATCCATTCGTTCTTTTCAATCCTACCGGTGGTTCATGAAGATCTTCTCAAGTTTGCGAGACGTCACCACTCAATCCTTTTCAAGAAGAATAAGTAATATGCAAAATCCATTGCTTGTCATCAATTTAATTTGATGAAGGATAAGCATACAATAAATCTTATTCTCATTTCATCAAAGTGATTAATCCCTTCCTTCGGAGTTTGTTCTTGAGGAATAAATTCTAGTTCCAAGTGTTTTAATCTTTTCTTTTCCGGAGTTCAATTTTCCTCGGCCATTTCGTCGGAACCTTCATCTAAATCACCGCAAGGTTTAATCTTATTCTTTCTTCCTTCAATATATCTCATCATCCCTTTTATTACCGGAGTTCTTCATGGTGGTTCTTCGTGATTTATTTCTTTCTTCAAGAGTTCATCAAGATTTTGTTGGTGGAGGTTAAGTATCTTTTCTTCTTGCATATCAAAGTGCAATTAATTCTCCATATTCTTTTGAAGTGGAGTTTTGCATTTCCTTGTTTTTTCTCAGTTATTCAATCTTTTCCGATTGTGGTCGGTTATCACCTCATAATTTTTGGGATGCTATCCATAAGTCCACAACAAGCTTATTCTTTCGTTGTTGATTTTCTCAACAACTCCGTTCATTCCTTCCTTCTAAGTTCTGTTCATTCCACTACTTCAATTTTTCCGGAGGCATCGCTTTGTTCATGTCGTCAAGTGTAATTCCATCTTGTGAAGTTCGTGTTCTATTCTTTCCATTTTTAACCGGAGTGCTGCCTAAATCCTTTCAATCTTATTCGTTTCTTTTCTCATTATAACCACTCCGGTTAGAACGAGTGCTTTCAGAGTCTATCTTGATTCCGTGAGTTTCGATTCTCGTCATTCTCGTCGTTCCTCTCGTTTTCTCGAGTGCTCTCGATTCTTTGCTTCTTCTCTTCAGTTCTTGCTTCACCTCATCCCTTGTCCCTTCCGTCTCGGTCATAAGATCTCGGGACGAGATCTCTTGTTAGTGGAGGAGTGTTGTAATGCCCCGGATTCGATGCGCCAGGTGTCTGCCAGTCATTCGCCGTTGTTGCCATGTCGTTTGCTTGTGTGTTGCATTTTATCATGTCATCATGTGCATCTCATTTCGCATACGTGTCCGTTTCATGCATCCGAGCATTTTCCCCGTTGTCCGTTTTCCAATCCGGCACTCCTATGTCTCCCGGCGCCCCCTTTTGCCTCTTTTCGTGTGCCAGTGTTAAACGTTCTCGGAATGGACCGAGGTTTGCCAAGCGGCCTTGGTATAGCACCGGTAGATCGCCTGTCAAGTTTCGTGCCATTTGGAGGTCGTTTGGTACTCCAACGGTTAACCGGGTAACCGTAAAAGCCTCTTTTGTTGCAGTCCAACACTCCTTCTAAAGTGGCCCAAAACCCACCTAACTCCCCTCCATGCTCTCGGTCGTTCGATCACGATCGCGTGGCCGAAAACCGCACCTCATTTGGAGTCTCCTAGCTCCCTCTACCTATAAATATGTCCTCCCCGTCCAAATTCGCGGTCTAATTCCCCCGAAACCCTAGCTTCCGTCCTCCTCCCGCCGCCGGACATGTCCATATCGGCCGGACATGTCCGTGCCGCTGCCCCCGTCCAACCCGTGCATGCCACGTGTCCCGCCGGAGCCCCCGTCCGCCGTGGCCCACGGGGCCGGATCGAACCCGCGAGCCCGCGCGCCCGCCGCCGTCGCCTCCGGGCCGCGCCCGGCGCCGCCGCGCCGCGTGCCGTGCCCGCAGCTCCGTCCGCCGGCGACCCGCCGTCGAGCCCGCCCCGCCGCCGCCGCCGCCGGTCGCCACCGCCGCCGCCTCCGCCGCCCGGAGCCCGCCGGCTCCCTCCACCACGCCGCCCCGGCCGGATCCGGCCGTGGGAAGGCCAGATCCGCCGCCCCCCTCGCTGGCCCCCGCCTCTCTGGCGAGGCTCCGGTCGTCCTTGTCATCCGTGCTGCCGGATCCAGATCTGGAAGAAGAGGTTGACCCCCGTTTTTCGTCCAAGTCCCGGAGTACTTTGTCATTTTCATGTATTTTCATCGCATCATAACTCTGCATCCGTACCTCCGTTTCGTGCGTGTAATATGTCAAATTGTTCGCCCCGACGAGTACATCATTTCATCTCATTGCATCATTTACATTTGAGCTCATCTTGATTCCCGAAATGCTGTTAGAAGAGGGCTATGTGATGTTAGTTTCAGATTCTTATCAGAACATGCACTTTTGTCATTTTTGGCATGATCGATGTGTGCACCCTATGAACTTGAGTCGTACATGTGTTTTGTAATATGCCATGCCATCTTTATAGGGGTGTATGCCATGTATTTTTGTGATCTCTGTGGTGACTAGCACAAGCATGCAAACTAGGCTTCATGCTGTTGCTGATTTCAGCCCTGATTCTGCTTGATATTTTTATGCCATGTAAACTTGATGCTACCGAGAGATCCATGCTTATTTTGAGATACTTCAGTAAGGATGTTTTGAACATATGGTTATTCTCTATCCATCCATGCCCTTGTTTGCAATTATGGAGTGCCGTAGCTTGAGTCAATCGAGCTCTACTTTTGCTATAAAATGTTTCCTGGCAGATTGTTTACATGTTATTCAATTTTGCCAAGGTTGTTGTAGTTGATCCGTGTATGCTATGATGTTGTTCTTGCCATGTATAGCCTCTATGCCATGTCTTCTTACTGTTGGTTGCCTTTCCATGCCATGTATTGCTATGTGGTGAGTGATTCAAGCTCACCAACATGCCTACTTGTTATCTGTTTATGCCATGCTCCAGTTTTGCACTAAGTCTGAATCTGTTTATGTTTTTGCTATGTTCACATGCTTGCAATTGTATTTTCTGATCCCTTTTGGCTCATGGTCAGTAAGGGACATTTGTTATATGTATTTAGTAGATTCATGCCATGCCTTTGTTTGTCTTGATAAGTTCCTGTAGCATGTTGTTTGAGAGCTCTAAACATTGCAACCTGATGTTATTTCTGCCATGTCCTGTAAATTCTGCTAAGTCTGAAACTGTTATTATTTGCAATCTTGCCATGTGTTTTTGAGCATGTTCTAGTGATTTCTGGAGATAGCTCAGTGTTCATGTTTTGTCATGCTTTACCTGTACATCATGCCCATGCCTTTTGTTATTACGTTGAGATGATGTAGCATAGTGTTTTGGTGCTTGCAATATGCCTAGTTGCTGTTTTGGACAGCTTGTCCTTTAAACTTGTTCCATGTGTATGTGTTGAACCGTTGCTCCGTTTTGAGTGTGCTCTATATGGAACTTGCTTGATTTTGCATGTAGTTTCATATTATCATGTTGCATCCTTGTTTTGAGGTGTTTGCTTGATGTTTGTATGCATTTTGCATCAATGCCATGTTTAACTTGTTTTGCTCATATCTTCTAGGCCGTAGCTCCGAATTAAATGAACTTTATATGTAACTTGACTAGAATTTCGTGTAGATCATCATGGTGCATCTTAACTTGCTGTTTAACAACTTGAACATAAGGTTTATTCAGATCTGTGCCAATTTCGAAATTTGCATATGAGGACTTACCGGAATTGTTCTATGTTGTCCCCGGCCTCATTTAAACTTGCCTTGATGTGTTGCTCTTGTTTGCATCATCTTTTGCCATGAGTAGCCTCATCTAGCGTGGTCATGCATCATGCTTGTTGTGCATCATGCCTTGTTCATGTGTGGTGTGTTTACTATGTTGTGTGCTTCTTCTCGATAGTTCCCGTTTCGTTGCGATCGTGAGGACTCGTTAAATCACGCTTGGTTAAATCTTCGTGGCTTCATCTTCTTCATGGACTCGTTCTTCTTCCTAGCGGGATTTCAGGCAAGATGACCGGCACCTTGGATCTCACTACTATCATTGCTATGCTAGTTGCTTCGTTCTATCGCTATGCTGCGTCACCTACCACTTGCTGCTCAAGCCTCCCTAATTGCCATGAAACTCTAACCTTTGTTACCCTTCCTAGCAAACCGTTGTTGTCAGGACCCCGATTCAAAGTCACATCAACCTAGCTGGTAACACCTCATATCACTTTGCGGCCTCACGCACGGTATTCCCACGGGTGTCGCCTTACCATGGCCCGAGACCGTTTGCGTCTTTTGGCTCACGTATATGATAGTGTCGCTAGCATCCACGTGACAAAGAACCGGGCCGACATGGCTAGTCGTGAACCCAAGCGGCACTAACCTATGGGGACAGGCATACATGAATCACTTGAGCATGTCGGTCATCAGCGTATGAACTCGGGCTGTAGCACTTGGGCTATGAGGACTCCGGTATCCCGGGCTGTAGCAGGCTAAGCAGGACTCGAGTATCACCGCGTGACATTTCCCGAAGGACAGACATAGGAGCGAAATGAATCACATGCCGGCCAGATCAAGTGTTCAAGCAGTAGTCTTTGGGCTAGCAGGACTCCGGTGAACCGGGCTGTAGCGGACTACTATCGCTCGAAGCACGAGACTACATTTCCCCATATGAGAGGCTGCCAAGGATAAACAACTAGTTTGTCGGATCCCTCATACCAAGCATTTCAATCATACCATAATATGCCCGATATGAGTAAATACAACAAGGCATCACAACAAAACTCTACAACTGAAGTACTTTATTTAAGAGGCTCGAGGAGCCATACATAACTATAGTCATACAGGTAGGGGTCACATGACCCAACACTCAAGTCATACAATCATACAAGCACATGCGGAAGCAAACTAGTCTGAGTACAGACTCTAGAAAGAAAGAAAGCTTGTTGGAGCCTTTCTATCTACAATGGCCCTTCACAAGTCTTAGATCGCCACCTGGGTGGCTAGCTCACTCGTCGAAGTCAACATCTACATAGAATCCGTCGGAGGGGGTAGTATAGTCCTCTGAAAACATTAATTAAGCAAACATGAGTACAAAGGTACTCAGCAAGTCTTACCACAGAATCCTATCATACATGCACATTCTCAAGGAAGGAGGTGGAGTTATTTGAAGCAAGCCAGCTTTGACTCTTGGCTAAGCTATCCTACGTGACACACTTTGTAAAGCATTTTGTCGTACGAGTCCACTAATCACCATCACAATACTCCACCGTGGATCCTCTCTCGTCATCCCGAGAGGGCCATCCATGATACTCACACTTATCTTGAGGCTTTTAGTAGTATCCATTTACTTGTCTATGAACTGATATAGGTAACCCGAAGTCCGTCTCCGTGGACACGGCTATTGAATAGATCATATATAACCCTGCAGGGTGTACTTCTTCACACACGCTCTCACCACTTATAAATCGTTTACGACATGTACTCGGCAACCTTCAGCGGAAGCCCAGCGTGGGTGTCGGCCTCAGCCTACCCAAACACTCAAGTCCCTAGTCCAGGTTTATCGCCTATTCGGGTTCCATCCATGAGGAGTCGGCGAGGTTTCCCATACAGCCCGAGCGATGTGTGCAGGGTTCGAGATACCAAGCGGGCACTTTCGGTACACGGCCACAGTGCCTACCGCAACACAACCCACCCCTAAGGTCAGCGTTGCGTGCGGCCCCAACAAGCTACAAACACGAAACTACTTGCAACTCCGGACTAAGAACAGGGGTGGTTAAGAAGCGAGAGGGTCCATTGGTTTCAGGCCCAATGCGTGGTAGTAAGCTGTTTCATGGATCACAAACACAGATCTCAGTTCTTAAGTTCGGCTTCAATGAAACAACCCACCATGTACTCCTACATGGCCTCTCATCGATACCTTTACCAAATCGTGTTCAACACTTTCACTCTCGAACCAACACAACCTTTCACTCCAGT
Organism: Aegilops longissima; assembly: GCA_021605205.1. Lineage (NCBI taxonomy): Eukaryota > Viridiplantae > Streptophyta > Magnoliopsida > Poales > Poaceae > Aegilops > Aegilops longissima. Next base: position 427,408,834 of record CM038681.1, on the reverse strand, counting down.
TCATCATCCCGATGAGCCGGACGACACAACTCTAAGCATAGCAAGCATAGCATGGTAGGAAACACAAACATGGCTCAATCAACTCCTACACATACTAGTGGGTTTCATCTAATTCTTGTGGCAATGACAGGTCATGCAAAGGAAGTGGGTTCAACTACCGCAGCACACAACAGTTGAATCGCGTTGTCTTAATGCGATGCGAGAGCGAAGCGAGAACATGGGTTTGTATCGGAATGATCAATGAATTGCTTGCACGATGGGCTGGGGTGAGAACTGCCCTTGGTGGGTAGTCGAGGTTATCTTGAGGAGAACCTATCATGAAAGCACACGAAATAAACACACAAGGCAATATGCAACAATATGATGCATGCTATGACATGGCAATATGGATGTGTGTTGGCCTAATGCAAGTTGAAAGAGCAGGGGATGAACTCATTTGAATCAAGGATTCAAATGATAGCTCATTGAGTTAGTCCTAATGGTGCAATTCCTTATTCTGGTTATTCAGCATAGTTAACTTGTTTTAACATGCATGAAACCTGTACCAATGGATAGAGTGTATTTTTCTGATAATTTTCATATATAAATCTTTGCATTTGGAGTTATAGAAAAAAGTTATAAACATTTGAAATTTGAATTATATTCTGGAATTTACTATATCAAAATAAATCCAGAATTTGAATTAATCGTCGGCATGAGGTCAGCGTGTGTCGAGGGGTCAGCAGGGTCATCAGTCAAACTGACCGATGGGACCCGCATGTCGAGGTTAGTTTAACTAATTAACTTAATTAGAACTAATCCTAATTAGTTAACGAGGGGTCCACTGTCATTGACTCGAGACCGATCAGCAGGGCCTGATCGGTCGATGGTCAACTTCGCGGCGTCTAGCCGCCGGGCGAGGCAAGCAGGCGGAGCAGAGTGCTTTGCACTTTCCGGCCACCAAATGGGGCGCGGGGAGCATCTCGTGGGCTGGAGATGAACCGCAGCGTTTGGTGTAATTAGTTGGGGTCGGGGTGGCGGAGTTGGCGCGGCGACGAGTTAAGCGGCGCCGGGGCTCGGGTGATGCGGACTTGTTGCTAGGGGCAAGGTGAGGCGCGTGGAGTGTGGTGTTAGACCCACGCGACACGGTGAGTCACGATGGACACGGTGGCGTGGCCGTTGGGTGGCGAACCGTCGGCGACGAGCTCAGCGGCGGTGGGTTCGGGTGATCGCGGTTGGGTTGTTGTGGTGCGAGGAAGAGAGTGGAGAGGATGGGGAGGTAGCCAGGCTCACAGCAATCCGTAGAAACCTCGTCGAAGTCGGGGGCGCTACGATGCGGCGGCGGCGGCGAAGGGATCTCCGGCAGCCGAGCTCGGTCGAGGTCGGTGTAGTGGCCGGGGCACTTAAGCGGCGGGACTCAGCTAGCTAGGGGTAGTGGAGTCTTGGCGGAGCTCTGGACATGGTGGGGAGGAGCATGGGCGGCGGGAGCACGGCGTCGCGGTGGCGCGTCGGCGATGGCGTCGGCCAGGTTGGGGAGAGCGCGAGAGAGGAGGCAGGGGAAAGTAGCGTGTCGGGGGTCGGGCGGACAGCGTGGAGGCCGTCGAGCGCGGAGCGAGGAGGTGAAGCGAGGCGGCGGCCAGCTGCGTGGCGCGCCCTGCGCTCGCCCGCGAGCACCAGGCTGCTGCTGGCGAGCCAAGCAGCTCATTGGCGGCGGCTCTTTGGGCTGGGCAGCAGGTGGGCGAACGCAGCTGACAGTAAGTTTTTCCCTTTTTTTTATCTTTTCTAATTTTCCTGCAACTTTGTGGGGTTTTTAAAAAATACCAAAACTATTTTAAAAAACACCAAAATGCTCCTGGTCACTTGATGGAATATTCCCAACATGAAACATTTTGGTTTGGCAATATTTGAACATTTAAAATATTTTATATAATTTAAAATGCCCAAGTTCAAAACTTGTGGATTAATTCCAGGAACCTTGGATGACCTAGAAAATGATACACCTCCTTTGACATGGGTTCTGAACCAAAACAAAGAGGATGAGCGTTTTGAAGGGCATTTCGGATTCATTGAAATAAATTTTAGTAAACCCTAGTTCTTTTAAGGAGGGGGTGTTCTGGGGTTTCTGCCTTCCCATTTCAAATTCAAATGAAATTTAAACATGATGCACACCCTAATGCATGGTCTAAGCGGGATGTGACAACTCACCCCACTCAAAAGAATCTCGTCCGAGATTTAGGATCTATTCGAAAAAGGTGGGATACTCAAGTCGAAGGCGATCCTCCCTTTCCCAAGTTGCTTCTTGCTCGGAATGGTTTGACCATTGAACCTTTAGAAACTTGATATTCCGGCGTCGAGTGATGCGCTCGGCTTGATCGAGATCTGAGCGGGATATTCTTGATAAGTGAGGTTATCTTGGAGATCAAGCGTTTAGTGGTCTACTCCACGGATAGGATCCAGAAGCAACGCTGAGTTGGGAAGCGTGGAAGACATCATGGACTCTGGAAGATGCGGAGGTAGTTCAATTGGTGAGCAACTTCCCTCGTTTGGCAAGAATGCGAAAGGGTCCAATGTAACGAGGAGCCAACTTGCCTTTGATACCGAATCGATGGGTTCCCTTTAGAGGAGTAACCCGAAGGTAAGCCTTCTCGCCAATTTCATAAGTCATAGGCTTATGCTTGCGGTCATATTGGCTCTTTTGACGAGATTGGGCTGTTTTCAATTTCTCACGAATGACGCGAACCTGCTCTTCTGCTTCCTGAATCATGTCCGGGCCAAAGAGTTGTCTCTCCCCGGTTTCTGACCAGTTAAGAGGCGTTCGACATTTCCGTCCGTAAAGAACTTCGAAAGGGGCTTTGCCCAAGCTGGCTTGATAACTATTGTTATAAGCGAACTCGGCGAATGGAAGGCATTTCTCCCAATTCATGCCGAAAGAGATGACAGAAGCTCGAAGCATATCCTCTAGGATTTGATTGACTCGTTCTACTTGACCACTTGATTGGGGATGGAAGCGGTGCTAAAGAGAGCGAGTTCCCATAGCGTTTTGGAAACTTTCCCAGAATCGAGAGGTGAAGAGACTTCCACGGTCGGAGTTAATCTCTAATGGGATACCATGAAGAGACACTATCGAGAGATGTACAATTCAGCTAGCTGGCTAGCGGTTATACTCTCACGAACGGGTAGGAAGTGGGCTACTTTGGAAAGACGATCAGCAACAACGAAGATAGCGTTATTCCCTCTCTTGGTCTGGGAAACCCGGTAATGAAGTCCATACCGATTTTATCCCATTTCCATTCAGGAATTTCCAAAGGTTGAAGGGTACCAGCAGGCCGTTGATGCTCTGCTTTAACTCGACGACAGGGCGTCGCAATTAGCAATGTATTGAGCGATTTCCTCTTCATCCTAGTCCACCAAAACCTCTGGCGTAGATCTTGATACATTTTAGTACTACCGGGATGAATGGTGAGAGGAGAGTCATGAGCTTCCTTAAGGATCAATCGCCTCGGGTTGCGCACCTTAGGGACCACTAGGCGGTCTCCAAAGAACACGACACCTTGTTCATCAATGGAGAAACAATCTGCGACTCCTTTCTTGATGTTTCTCCCGATATGGGAGATTCCGGATCTACCTTACGTGCTTTGATGATCTGATCCGTAAGGGTAGGTTTCGCCACCGGGGTGGAAAGGAATCCTCGAGGAACAATGTGAAGATTAAGCTACGAAATTCCTCATGGAGAATTGGTTGACTTTGTTGTAACATCAGATTGTTATAATAAGATTTGCGACTTAGTCGTCAGCCATGACATTAGCTTTGCACAGGGTGTAGGATATTCCTAAGTCGAAATCTGTGATCAACTCGACCCAACGTCTTTGCACGAGATTCAAATCCGGTTGGGTGAAGATATATTTCAGACTTTGGTGATCGGTGTAGATTTATAGCGATTACCCGGAAGGTAATGTCGCCAGGTCTTGAGTGCATGAACCCTTTGCTGCAAGCTCTAGATCGTGTGTGGGATAGTTATCCTCATGTGGGCCAAGCTGTCGAGATCGTAGGCAATCACATGACGATCTTGCATGAGTATGCAACCTAGTCCTTGTCGCGAGGCGTCGCAATAGATAATAAAGTCCTTAGAAATCTGGTGGAACAAATGCGGGAGCAGATGTCGAGCGTCTTATCAGTTCAAAGCTGATCTCGCCTTTATGGCGTCCATTCGAACTTCTTATCTTTCTTGAGGAGTTCGGTTAGAGGTTTAGCAACTTTAGAAATTCTCGTGAAGCGGCGGCAATAGCTCGCTAAACCGAGGAAACTCGAACTTGCTTGACCGATTCGGTGGAGTCCAATCAAGGGCGGCTTGAACTTCGCTTCGGGATTGACAGCAATGCCCTTACCGGAGATTACATGTCCTAGATAGGTCACTTACGGTAACCAGAATTCACATTTAGAGAATTTGGCATAAAGGCGGTGCTCTCGAAGTTTCATCAATACTAGCCTTAGGTGTTGGCATGTTCTTTCTCATTCTTGGAGTAGATGAGTATATCATCGAGGTATACCACGACAATTTGTCTAAATACTCCATGAAGATTGAGTTCATTAACCGAGAGAAAGTGGCTGGAGCATTGGTTAATCCGAAGGACATGACGGTGTACTCGTATTGGCCATAACGAGTGACAAAGGCCGTTTAGGAATGTCCCGTTCTTGATTTTGATTTGATGGTAGCCCAACCTCAAATCCATCTTGGAAAAGGCGAGGATCAGCGAGTTGATCATCTGGTCGTTGATCCCGGGAGCGGATATTTGTTCTTGATAGTGACCAAATTGGCGGTCGGTAATCTACAACCATCCGATCCGTACCATCCTTCTTTTTGACGAAGAGGACGGGGGCAAGCCCATGGAGATGAACTAGGACGGATGAAACCTTTTGCAAGGACTCATCGAGTTGTTTCTTAAGTTCAGCTAGTTCTAGGGTGCCATCTTATAAGGTCTTCTAGAGATTGGGGCGGTTCGGGAACAAGATCTATCACGAACTCGACATCCTGTCGGTGGAACACTGGCAGTTCCTCGAAATACATCTAGAAATCACGGACTACGGAATATCTTGAGGTGCGGAAGGGGTTGGCATTTAAGGAGTAAAGCTGGCGCTTAGACACTCGGGTTAAAACATCCTTTGTTTTGCCCGAAGGATGGGTAAGTTGAACAGTTCTAGTAGAGCAATCAATCTTAGCATAATGGGCTGACATCCGGTCCATACCCAAGATGATGTTTATGTCAGGACTTAAGAGCTATTAGAGATGCAAGAAAGACTAATCATGTCGACAAAATTTCATTCCATGACTTATTCTAGAGGTTTGCCATCTAGAACCAGGAGTTTAATTTCCATGGAGGTAGGCATGTCACGAGAATGTGGTGTTGTGCAATCGAGCATAGCTCTGAAATAAATGAATGAGATGCTCGAGTATCAAAAAAGCGGTTGCGGATGGCAATTAACAAGAAGCATACCGAGGGCGGCGTTGGGATCCTCATAGGTTTCTTCAGCGGAGACATAGTTGACATGGCCACGGCGGTGGCAAGCTGGCTTAACATAGGGCACCTTTCCTGCTGGCTTGCGCGGCCAACAGATTTTCCAGCTTGATTGGGGTTGTTGCAGGGACACTCTCGGATATAGTGGCCCGTCTCTCCACATTTGAAGCAAGTTATCACATTTGGACGGGAGCAGCACTAGCAGTTGGACCTCCATAAGTCTTGGGTGGAAAATACGGCTGGTTGGGGCGAGGCGCCTCGAAGGATGGCCTCGGGGTGTACCTAGGTGGTAGAGCAGTATTTGGAACCCAAACCCGGCGCTTCTGGGATCCAGAGCCGGATGACGATCCAGAATCACGGATGTGCTTGCGTGAAGCCTCAAAATCAGTCTGCCCAGTTTCGGCGCTGATAGCCTTATTGACTAGCTTCGGGAAAGAGGTACACTCATGCAGACGGAGATCTCGGCGTAGCTCAGGGCTAAGTCCCTTGCGGAACCTTGCCTGCTTCTTAGCATCGGTAGAAACTTCTTCGGGAGCATAACGTGCTAACCTCCCAAATTCACGGCTGTAGGCATCCTTTGTCAGCCTACAGGTGAAGCTGCAGAATTCCTCCCTCTTGCGATCCATAAGACCTTACGGAATATGGTGCTCACGGAGGCGGCACTGAACTCATCCCAAGTTGTAACTTGTCTGGCGGACGCATAGCCTCATAATTTTCCCACGAGAGACTAGTAGGGCCTTCCGGATGATAGGCGGCAAAGGTAACCTTGTCAGCCTCAGCCACGTTGGCGGAGCACGCAGCTTGTGGTGGATCTGCGGAGCCAATCATCTGCGTCGAGGCTCGGCGGAATATTTAATTTTGGAGGATATAGCTTGACGAAATCATTGAGTGAAACCACATCGTTTCTTGGCTGGCGTGCTGTGTTTTGTTCAATCCGCTCCAATAAGCGGTTGGTTTCGCGCTTATTGCGTTCTGCTTCCAGCATCACCTCGGACAAAGATGGCGGTTGCGGCAGATTCTCATTTCTGGCTGCACTGGCTTCTCCCTACTCTGGAACAGCAGGAGTGTTGCGAGTGTTGACCATCCTGGGAGACAAAGCAAAGGTTCAAACCAGGATGGCAGAATTTAACAAGGAAGTGCGGAAGGTAATGGACAGCATGGAATGCAAAGATGTTCATCCGTATGACATGGTAATATAAAACTTCCATATATATATATACCATCGGTCATACACACCATTCATAGTTTAGTACAAGCCTGACGGAGTACAACTATAAGGAAAGGCGTTACATCTCATCGGAAGCATCCCAACTTCTATACATTATTTTTCTACACTTAGGAGCGATACACACTAAGTCGTATTCCACGAGTCACGCGGGGCGGTGGAAATACAACTACTACCATACTAGGAATACTACTACTATCTCGAGGCAACTCCATAGTAGTCCTCATAGAAGTCCCCACCCAAGCACAGGAAGTGGAACATGATCGTCAGGAAGCAGACAATCTGTGGGGCTGTGGACCATAAGGACTCGGATGTGGCCGTGGACCAACAAGCAGTGGCGGAGCGAGGCCCACGAGGAGGTGATGCCTCCAACCTCACGCCACTACATAAAGTCTGGCAGACTCGCCCTTACAGGTACAAGTCTCTCATGTCCATATATCCAGCTTGCACGGCGGTGCAAACCTAGTCGAGTAGCCCGGTGGTGAGCGGGCATTAAAAAGCTCCATCGCAAGGCCGGTTCTCACGGTCCTTGTCCTCCAACAACTTCAGTAGTAGTGCGAAGGTGAATCCTCATGGGATGCATCGCTGTACAAACCACGAAGATAGCCATGCGCCCGGGGAGGGATCTTTGGCATATAGCGAAAATCCGTGTTGCTCGGCAAAGCAGTTACAGCTCGAATAATAGTCATCATGGAATAGGCTGCATCTTGCAGACATTCCAATAGTGATTCGAGCCCATAGGAGCGATGAAGTGGCTCGGTAGCTCGGGGTAAGATGGATAAATCCGGACCGTGCATAGGTATTGGCTTTGATTGAAATCCTAAACTGCTCCTCGGCGGTATATTCAGGATACCATCGATAACCAGCCTCAATCATCACCCTAACCAACATGGCCGTGTGACCGCACACATCAATGCAGCGGGTCAGGCGAACCACTTGGTTACGGGGCGGTGGACATCTGAAAGCACAGCCATAATGCAAAGGCATTAGAATCTCTAGGGAAAATCGGGCAGCATAACATCTGTAAATGCTCAAAATCAGATTTGAGACATTAAAATCAGATTGCAAATCCGCTCAACAACATCATATCAAGGTTCTGGTTCAAATGATAGCATACTAAAATTTAGTAGCAGGCGAGGATGTAACCAACAATCCTATAAGTTACTACGGATTAGTAACACGTGAACACGATAGAGAGAAGAGAGCCTAGTCCTAAACCCACGTCGAATGAGAAGAGGATGACTCGGATCGGAGGGCATAAGGTAAAGGAGTAAAAAGAGCCTTACGTTCCTCCACAATCAATTCCCCTACATATAACTAAAGCATTTCTAGACTCAACTTGACCAGTTTGGCTTAGCGAACCTACAGGCAGCCCTGCTCGATGCCAGCGCTGTCGGGACCCGATTCAAAGTCACATCGACCTAGCTGGTAACACCTCATATCACTTTGCGGCCTCACGACGGTATTCCACAGGTGTCGCCTTACCATGGCCGGGACCGTTTGCGTCTTTTGGCTCACGTATATGATAGTGTCGCTAGCATCCACGTGACAAAGAACCGGGCCGACATGGCTAGTCGTGAACCCAAAGCGGCACTAACCTATGGGGACAGGCATACATGAATCACTTGAGCATGTCGGTCATCAGCGTATGAACTCGGGCTGTAGCACTGGGCTATGAGGACTCGGTATCCCGGCTGTAGCGAGCTAAGCAGGACTCGAGTATCACCGCATGACATTTCCCGAAGGAACAGACATAGGGCGAAATGAATCACATGCCGGCCGATCAAGTGTTCAGCGGTAGTCTTTGGGCTAGCAGGACTCCGGTGAACCGGGCTGTAGCGGACTACTATCGCTCGAAGCACGAGACTACATTTCCCCATATGAGAGGCTGCCAAGGATAAACAACTAGTTTGTCGGATCCCACTCATACCAAGCATTTCAATCATACACATAATATGCCCGATATGAGTAAATACAACAAGGCATCACAACAAAACTCTACAACTCAAGTACTTTATTTAAGAGGCTCGAGGAGCCATACATAACATAGTCATACGGTAGGGGTCACATGACCCAACACTCAAATCATACAATCATACAAGCACATGCGGAAGCAAACTAGTGTGAGTACAGACTCTAGAAAGAAAGAAAGCTTGTTGGAGCCTTTCTATCTACAATGGCCCTTCACAAGTCTTAGATCGCCACCTGGGTGGCTAGCTCACTCGTCGAAGTCAACATCTACATAGAATCCGTCGGAGGGGGTAGTATAGTCCTCTGAAAAATATTGATTAAGCAAACATGAGTACAAAAGTACTCAGCAAGTCTTACCACAGAATCCTATCATACATGCACATTCTCAAGGAAGGAGGTGGAGTTATTTGCAGCAAGCCAGCTTTGACTCTTGGCTAAGCTATCCTACGTGACACACTTTGTAAAGCATTTTGTCGTATACAGTCCACTAATCACCATCACAATACTCCACCGTGGATCCTCTCTCGTCATCCCGAGAGGGCCATCCACGATACTCACACTTATCTTGAGGCTTTTAGTAGTATCCATTTACTTGTCTATGAACTGATATAGGTAACCCGAAGTCCTTCTCCGTGGACACGGCTATTCGAATAGATCATATATAACCTGCGGGGTGTACTTCTTCACACGCTCTCACCACTTATAAATGCGTTTACACGACATGTACTCGGCAACCTTCAGCGGAAGCCCAGCGTGGGTGTCGGCCTCAGCCTACCCAAACACTCAAGTCCCTAGTCCAGGTTTATCGCCTATTCGGGTTCCATCCGAGGAGTCCGCCGAGGTTTCCCATACAGCCCCGAGCGATGTGTGCAGGGTTCCCGAGATATAAGCGGGCTTTTCGGTACACGGCCACACGGTGCCTACCGCAACACAACCCACCCCTAAGGTCAGCGTTGCGTGCGGCCCTGACAAGCTACAAACACGAAACTACTTGCAACTCCGGACTAGAACAGGGGTGGTTAAGAAGCCGAGAGGGTCCATTGGTTTCGGGCCCAATGCGTGGCGATAAGCTGTTTCATGGATCACAAACACAGATCTCAGTTCTTAAGTTCGCTTCAATGAAACAACCCACCATGTACTCCTACATGGCCTCTCATCGATACCTTTACCAAATTCGTTCAACACTTTCACTCTCGAACCAACACAACCTTTCACTCCAGTTCATCATCCCGATGAGCCGACACGACACAACTCTAAGCATAGCAAGCATAGCATGGTAGGAAACACAAACATGGCTCAATCAACTCCTACACATACTAGTGGGTTTCATCTAATTCTTGTGGCAATGACAGGTCATGCAAAGGAAGTGGGTTCAACTACGCAGCACACAACAGTTGAATCGCGTTGTCTTAATGCGATAAGCGAGAGCGAAGCGAGAACATGGGTTTGTATCGAATGATCAATGAATTGCTTGCCCGATGGGCTGGGGTGAGAAGCGCCCTTGGTGGGTAGTCGAGGTTATCTTGAGGAGAACCTATCATGAAAGCACACGAAATAAACACACAAGACAATATGCAACAATATGATGCATGCTATGACATGGCAATATGGATGTGTGTTGGCCTAATGCAAGTTGAAAGAGCAGGGGATGAACTCATTTGAATCAAGGATTCAAATGATAGCTCATTGAGTTAGTCCTAATGGTGCAATTCCTTATTCTGGTTATTCAGCATAGTTAACTTGTTTTAACATGCATGAAACCTGTACCAATGGATAGAGTGTATTTTTCTGATAATTTTTCATATATAAATCTTTGCATTTGGAGTTATAGATAAAAGTTATAAACATTTGAAATTTGAATTATATTCGGAATTTACTATATCAAAATAAATCCAGAATTTGAATTAATCGTCGGCATGAGGTCAGCGTGACGTCAGGGGTCAACGGGTCATCCAGTCAAACTGACCAGTGGGACCCGCATGTCGGAGTTAGTTTTAACTAATTAACTTAATTAGAACTAATCCTAATTAGTTAACGGGGGTCCACTGTCATTGACTCGAGACAGTCAGCGGGGCCCTGATCGTGGGTCGATGGTCAACTCGCGGCGTCTAGCCTTGGCGAGGCCAGGCAGGGCGGAGCAGAGTGCTTTGCACTTTCCGGCCACCAAATGGGGCGCGGGAGCATCTCGTGGATCTGGAGATGAACCGCAGCGTTTGGTGTAATTAGTTGGGGTCGGGGTGGCGGAGTTGGCGCGGCGGACGAGTTAAGCGGCGCGGGGCTCGGGTGATGTCGGACTTGTTGCTAGGGGGCAAGGTGAGGCGCGTGGAGTGTGGTGTTAGACCCAGCGACACGGTGAGTCACGATGGACACGGTGGCGTGGCGTTGGGTGGCGAGCTTCGTCGGACGAGCTCAGCGGCGGTGGGTTCGGGTGATCGCGGTTGGGTTGTTGTGGTGCACGAGGAAGAGAGTGGAGAGGATGGGGAGGTAGCCAGGCTCACAGCAATCCCGTAGAGAGCCTCGTCGGGGTCGGGGCGCTCGATCTGGCGGCGGCGGCGAAGGGGATCTCCGCGGCCGAGCTCGGTCGAGGTCGGTGTAGTAACCGGGGCACTTAGAGCGAGCGGGACTCAGCTAGCTAGGGGTAGTGGAGTGCGGCGGAGCTCCTGGACATGGTGGGGAGGAGCATGGACGGCGGGGAGCACGGCGTCGGCGGTGGCGCGTCGGCGATGGCGTCGGCCAGGTTGGGGAAGCGAGAGAGAGGAGGGGGGAAAGTGGCGTGTCCGGGGGTGAGGCGGCACGTGGAGGCCGTCGAGGCGGTGGCGGCGAGGAGGTGAAGCAGGCGGCGGCCAGCTGCGTGGCGCGCCTGCGCTCGCCCGGCGAGCACCAGCTGCTGCTGGCCGAGCCAAGCAGCTGTTGGCCTTGCTGCTGGGCTGGGCAGCAGGTGGGCGAACACGGCTGACAGTAAGTTTTTCCCTTTTTTTTATCTTTTCTAATTTTCCTGCAACTTTGTGGGGTTTTTAAAAAATACCAAAACTATTTTAAAAAACACCAAAATGCTCCTGGTCACTTGATGGAATATTCCCAACATGAAACATTTTGGTTTGGCAATATTTGAACATTTAAAATATTTTATATAATTTAAAATGCCCAAGTTCAAAACTTGTGGATTAATTCCAGGAACCTTGGATGACCTAGAAAATGATACACCTCCTTTGACATGGGTTCTGAACCAAAACAAAGAGGATGAGCATTTTGAAGGGCATTTCGGATTCATTGAAATAAATTTTAGTAAACCCTAGTTCTTTTAAGGAGGGGGTGTTCTGGGGTTTCCTGCCTTCCCCATTTCAAATTCAAATGAAATTTAAACATGATGCACACCCTAATGCATGGTCTAACTGGGATGTGACAGTTGTTTGGCTATGTTACTGCTTTGCTCAGCCCCTCTTATAGCGTTGTTAGTTGCAGGTGAAGATGAAGTTTGTTCCGTGTTGGAACATGGAGATGTTGTTCCTTGTTGGAACATGTTTACTTGTTGGGATATCACAATATATCTTATTCAATTAATGCATCTATATACTTGGTAAAGGGTGGAAGGCTCGGCCTTATGCCTGGTGTTTTGTTCCACTCTTGCCGCCCTAGTTTCCGTCATATCGGTATTATGTTCCCGGATTTTGCGTCCCTAACGCGGTTGGGTGATTTATGGGACCCCCTTGACAGTTCGCTTTGAATAAGACTCCTCCAGCAAGGCCCAACATTGGTTTTACCATTTGCCTCACCTATGCCCCTTTTTCCCGTGGGTTTCCGGAGCCCAAGGGTCATCTTCATTTTAGCCCCCGGGCGGTGCTCCTTCGAGTGTTGGTCCGAAGCGGCAGATCAAGGGGCCTGCACGGGCAACTCGAGGGCTGGTTTTACTCGTGAGGATGACCTATCCGGTGTGCCCGACGAGCAGTGCGTCGACTCCCATCGGGATTTGTCGGCACATCGGGCGACTTTGCTGGTCTTGTTTTATTATTGTCGAAATGTCTTGTAGCGGGATTCCGAGACTGATCGGGTCTTCCCGGGGAGAAGGAATATCCTTCGTTGATCGCGAGAGCTTATCATGGGCTAAGTTGGGACACCCCTGCAGGGTATAAACTTTCGAGAGCCGTGCCCGCGGTTATGTGGCAGATGGGAATTTGTTAATATCGGTTGTAGTAGACTTGAAGCAAACCCTTCTAAAATACACCAACCGTGTGCGTAACCGTGAGTGTCTCTTTTCGGGGTTGATCGAGAGGAGAACACGGTTTCTGGGTTATGTCTGACGTAAGTAGGAGTTCAGGATCACTTCTTGATCATTACTAGTTGACGGCCGTTCCTTTGTTTCTCTTCTCGCTCTCATTTGCGTATGTTAGCCACCATATATGCTTAGCCGCTGCTGCAACCTCACCACTTTATCCCTTCCTTTCCCATTAAGCTTTGCTAGTCTTGTTACCCATGGTAATGGGATTCTTTGAGTCCTCGTGGCTCATAGATTACTACACCAACGATTGCAGGTACGGTTTTGCGATGATCATGGCGTGAGGCGATGTTTGCTTGTGTTGGAGTTCTTCCGCTTCTTCTTCGATCGGGGATGGGTTCGGTCGGCAGCTTTGGGCTAGCAGGTGGTGGATATTGTTTGAGTTTCTGTTTATGTTTCATTCATAGTCGGATGTTGATCTTGTATATGATGTTGATGTATTATTGTGGCATTTGTGCCTTATGTATGTATCCCCATCTATTATGTAATGTTGATGTAATGATATCCACCTTGCAAAAGCGTTTCAATATGCGGGTCTATCCTTGGTGGGACCGTCGAGTTCCTTTTGGATAGGGTCGCATATTGGGCGTGACACCCAGCGCCTATAGGGCACTGGAAGGCCACCTCGTCATATGACATATACATGGTGGACATCCCAAAAGATGGGAACGGCGATGGAACAACGGAGGATGACCCCTCCAAGAAACAGCCGAAGCACCAACGTCAGCGGCGCCACTCTAAATCCCGCCACAATAAAAACGGTGATTCCGGCACGGGAGATAATAACACCCCGGACAGTGCCGAAGAGAACCCCCTCCAGCAGGACTCAGCGCAGGAGGAGGGAGAAGCAAGTCCGCACGACGACGTGTGGCGAAAGAGAGGTCGAGGGCGATAATTATCGCCTCCCTCCGAAGATGAGGCAAGCCTCGGCGACGGCAATTTTTTCGTGCACGAGGATCTCGCCGAACAGGAGGCGTTTCAAGCGCGGGCTTATAGCCACGCAAGCAGCCTCAACAAAAGCAGCAACAGCTTAGAGCTGATCAAGACCTGCTAGTGGCGGATGGACTAAAGTCCTTGCAGCGAAGAGTATGAACTCGAATGCCCCTCAAAAGCTACCCCAAGCGCGGGCCGTTGCCTCGACTAGAGGAGGAAGCACCCAAGGCACCGGCGCATGACATGGCAGACCGGCCACCTCGTGGCCGCGAAGAAACCTCTCGGCCCTCCGCTCAAGCCACACCCGATGCCGCTCAAAAAGTACCAAGGCACGGAAAAGCGCGCGGACTTGCGAGATATATTGGAGGATAATGCAAAACATACAAGATCGATCTAAGGATCGGCGTGGGCGCCAACAATGCGGGATGATTACCGTCGCGCGGATACAGCAAAACCGGCGGGCGAACATAGTAGACAAAGCTCATATGAGCTACGTCGTGATATAGCCCATCTGAGGCGCCACACACCCACTCTGCTTCACGAGATGAAGTAATGGATCATCAAATCCCGAGGGCTTCAAGCCCGTAAACATCGAATCATACGATGGTACCACAGATCCTGCGGTGCGGATCGAGGATTATCTCCTCCATATCCACGTGGCCTCGGTAATGATCTACATGCCATCAAATACCTCCCACTCAAGCTTAAAGGACCAGCTCGACATTGGCTCAACAGCTTGCGGCAGAATCAATTGGTTGTTGGGAGGACACGGAAATCGCATTGCTTGATAACTTCCAGGGTACATATGTGCGACCACCAGACGCCGATGAACTTAGCCACATAATTCAGCAGCCAGAAGAATCGGCCAGACAATTCTGGACTCGGTTCCTAACAAAGAAAAATCAAATCGTTGATTGTCCGGATGCAGAGGCCCTTGCAGCCTTCAAACATAACATTCACGACGAGTGGCTTGCCCGGCACCTAGGACAGGAAAAGCCGAAATCTATGGCAGCCCTCACAACCCTCATGACCCGCTTTTGTGCGGGAGAGGACAGCTGGCTAGCTCGAAGCAACAACTTGGCCAAACATGCTGATAGTCCGGATACCAAGGACAGCAATGGCAGGTCGCGTCGCAACAAGAACAACCGCCGCATTAACGGTAATAATACTGAAGATACGGCCGTCAATGCCGGATTCAGAGGCTCTAAACCCGGTCAGCGGAAGAAGCCATTCAAAAATAAATACCTAGGGCCCGTACAACTTGGACTGAATACTCGATCGCTTGTGCCAGATACATGGCACCCCCGAAAAACCAGCCAATCACACCAACAGGGATTGTTGGGTGTTCAAGCAAGCAGGCAAGTTAAGTGTCGAACTCAATGACAAGGGGCTGCATAGCAACGACGAGGAAGAGCCCCGGCCGCCGAACAATAGAGGACAGAAGGGTTTTCCCACACAAATGCGGACGGTGAACATGATATACGCAACCCACATACCCAAAAGGGAGCGGAAGCGTGCACTAAGGGACGTATATGCGATGGAGCCAGTCACCCCGAAGTTCAACCCATGGTCTTCCTGCCTGATCACCTTCGATCGAAGGGACCACCCCACTAGCATTCGTCATGGCAGTTTTGCCGCATTGTTTCTTGACCCAATTATTGTGGTTCACCTCACGAGTCACGATGGGCGGCGGTAGCAACTGAACCTGCTTTATCGGGATCTGAGGCGCAAAATGGGCATAGACCCTCAAGGATTAAACCTACAAAGGCGACCTTTAAAGGCGTCATACCGGTGTAGAGGCCAGTTATGCGGGCTCGATTACACTCGAAGTGGTCTTCGGATCCCGGATAACTTCCGAGCGAAGAGTTAATCTTCGACATCGTCCCATTCATGGCGGCTATCATGCACTGCTCGGACGAACCGCATTGGAAAGTTCAATGCGGTGCCGCCTTCGCGCATACCTCAAGCTCAAGATGCCAGGCCCTCGAGGAGTAATCACGGTCAATGGAAACACCGAGCGCTCTCTCCGAGCGGAGGAGCGGGCCGGCGACCCTCATGGCGGAGGTACAAAGCAGCCTCTCACAGCAATTCTTGATTCCGGCCACTAAGCGTCCGGACAACATCATCAGCGCCGGAGTAACCTACAACAAGACCGCTGGCACGATTCAAGCACGCAGCGTAGCAATCCGCCCTAACCCGCCCTCGCGAAATTGCGAAGCTAGTATTACGCAGCGTACATAATTACGCTCTGGAGATACCATGGGCATATGGGGAGGGCAAGACCACGGCACTCAAGAATGCGGCTCGACCGCACCGGGAACTCCGATTGTGTCATTCTTTTCTTTTTCCTTTTTCTTCCTTTTTCTTACTTTCAGGACTCCGTCTTTCATCACTCCTGTCGGCACTACAATCGCCGAACTCACGATGCAACGCCAGGGAAGCGAAAGCCACATCAAGTGTTGGTGGTCTCTATTACGAGCATTATACCTGTTTTACATACCATCCCGCAGCTTACCTGGAGAGGACATGTTATATAGTCCCATCCCTTGCTTACCGCACTATTTGTATCGTTCGCTTTCATTGCAGTACCTTTTGAATAAACAATACATAGCTTTTGCTTATTATTGCTCTACTTCCTTTATCTATACATATGTTCATTTCACAACATGTTGCAACCATACACTTTAGTGCGGCCAATACACGAGGGCTTAAGTATCCCAAAATTATGGTGTGATAAGTCCGAACACTTTCACAAGTGCGGCACCCCGAACTTATAGCATTATATGAATCGGCTCCGAATCATGTCTTGGGTCAATAGTTGGGTTTGCACGGCTCCCGTGTTTTGGTACCTTACGTTCCGCTATATCGGCTAAGGTAGCACCGGGAGAACCACTGCGATTGTGCCCTAGTTGAGCTGGGTCGAGCACCTCAGTGGAGAAAGCTAAAACTGACCGTCATGATAGGGCGAGAGCCGGTGCCTGTTCGAGAGGTTTTTTCGGGTCCCTAAACACTTATGCCGCTTAGAGCGAGGAACCGGAATTGTCCGGACAAGGCGTGGATAGCGCTCTGAACTCGGTCTTCCGAATACTAGGGGCTTCACTGTCGGTGTACTAGAGTAGGGGTACCCTAGTATCCCGAACTCGTGCACGGGCAGTTGCAGCACCCCGCGGCAAGGCTTGCCTGGTGACCGCCAAGGTCCTCCGCAGCTCCATTGGAGCCATTCAAGAACAAAGTATTTAAGTCAAAGAGACAAGGCCCCGGCAAGAGGAGCTTGCGGGAAGGATAACTCAAGGCACCACAGGAGACAAGGCCCGGCAAGAGGAGCTTGCGGGAAGGCTGATGGCGACAAGCTCCCGTCTGCGACAAGACAACGACGCGGCAAAGGCGCTTGCCGCTGACGGACAAATACTCCGTTCTGCGCTCAGCACATCCACCAGCGATGTCGCCATGGGACCTTTCGGTAGCAGCGTGGCAGAAAACTGTCTGCGGCCAGCGGAGCGGTGGCAAGCGGTGCTGACAAGATTGCCATCGTGGCAAGCGGTGGCGTCCCTGACGGTCCCTTTCCACACTGTTTAGTCGACTTAGACGGGCATTTAATGCCTTTGTCCCCTGCCGTCAGGGTTAGGTATGATCCACTGTACAAGTAGCTGTACCAACCACAACTCCTTTTACGTTTCTGCCCTTGTCTACGTTGCCACCTGTCGGAGACCCCTTGAGCATATAAAAGGAGGCCCATGTGCAATGTAGAGGGGGTTCGGTTCATTCGAGACCAGAGAACACTCACGCTAGGTCTTGTAGCTCTCAGCGCTCCCTAGCAAGAACACAATACAATCAGACAAGCAGCAGTAGGAGTATTATCTCTCCGGAGAGCTCCGAAGCTGGGTAAACTGCTCGTGTGCTTCGCCTCGATCTGCTCTTTGTGCAACTTCCGCCCCCCACCGAACCGAAAGGGGCTCGGTCCGACGGTCCCATAGGTGTTCGTGGGTCCGATCAGCTTCCCCGACATTCACCGAAATTTAAAATTATAGAATTCTATGGCTAAGTGAGAGTGTTCAAGCATTATAAGTCCGGCTGCCTTGTTCGTTGTGTTGAGCGCCTCCCTAGATGGACCCAAGAATGGGAACAAGAGCGCTCAAGTTTATCCCGAACACCCCAGCACTCGTGGCATGGGGGCTGATGCCAACAACTTGCCATCTCTCAAATTTGATAAACAGCCGCACAGAAGGTAATATTTTAAATTAATAAGCGTTGCTTAGCGCATATGAACAAGTTTTCAGCGTACTGGATAACAAATGCGAGTTTATTCAAAAATTACATCTTTGGAGCACTCATCCGCTATTCGGCGGGCACCCTTCAGAGGCCCTCATAGTACATTTGGGCGTGCGATGCTCATGGCCCTTGGCGGCCCGTCCGTCAAGCGTCTCCACATCCAGCTTGCCCCAAGTGCACTTTAGCACGGGCAAGGGCCAACGGACACCTTCAATGCAGACGGAGCGCTTGATGACTTCAAGCGCGGACAGGCATCCACCAGCCGCTGCACCAAGCCGAAGTAGCTCCCGGGCATGGCCTCCAATGGCCACAGCCGCGCTATAAGGCCCTTCATGGCCTGTTCGGCAGCCTTGTGGAGCTCGACCAGCTGCTTCGGCTGGTCGCTCGAGGGCACCGAATGTTCGGCCTCAGCATACTGAGACCAGAACACCTTTTCTGTTGAGCTCCCCTCCTTGGTGCGGTAGAATGCAGCAGCATCAGACACACTACGGGGCAAATCTACGAATGCTCCTGGAGAGCTCCAAATCCGGGTAAGTAATAGGTAATTCACTTTAACATGCTTGCTTTGCATAAAGAATGCCTTACCCGCCGCTATCTTCTTTAAAGACTCAATTTCTTGCAGGGCTTTTTGGGCCTCGGCCTTAGCAGCTTTGGCACTCTCAAGAGCCGAGGCGAGCTCGGACTCTCGAGTCTTCGAGTCATGCTCCAAACTATCGTGTTTTTCCATGAGAGCTTGGAGCTCTTGCCGTACCTTGGCCAGCTGCGCCTCTCCCTTCTCTCGCTCGGTGCGTTCCGCAGCCGCTTTGTTTTCAGCCACGAACACCGCTTCCTTCAGGGTCGCCACCTCGTTCGTGGCCCCTGTAGTACCCAATTTATTCCTGTTATTTTTTGCAACCAAAACCTTTTCTATAAGTTATTTCTTTAATAAGGTATTACTTACCTTCCTTGTCCTCGAGCTGCTTCTTGGCTTGTCGAACTCGTTCTCGGACGCTCGAGTTACGCTTCAATACATTGACCTCCATGATCAATGCGGCAGAGGTCGGCGCAGCCTGCATTCCCATATTGACATACTTATGTTAGACTCCTGCGTATATCTTTTTAGATCCTTAGTCGGCTTTTCTTTCCGAGCACCGAACTAAGCATCGGGGCTACTGTCTATGCGGTAATATTTTTACATATTCTAAACTTACCTCAAAGCCTGTTAGAAGGCTGATGCAGCTTCAGTCGATCCGCTCTTGGCGGACTGAACTGTCGAGATCACCGCACTCATGCGATGCGGTGCTCCTCCTCGATGGAAGCGCCGTTGGCGCCTCCGAGAAGCTATCCGGTGCCTTTGGTTGGGCCGGAGGACACGGCGTCTTACCCTTCTTGCGAAGGATCCGCTGGCGGACTTGGAACCGCTGATGGTTCCGGCATGGAGTCTGGGCGAGGTCGGGCTTAGAACCCCTGGGGTCTTGCCCCAGCGCTGAGTCCGGGAGGTTGCCTTGTGGCACCTCAAGCTACCTCCTCTTGACCAAGCCCCCTTGGGGCCCCTTGTGGCGTCGTCCGCAGACATGAGGCGAGGCGGTCGAAGCTAAGCGCTCTCCATTCTCGCGAGCCCGAGGACCCTTTCGATGAATCGGCGAACTTCGCCCTTGGGACGGGCTGCACGGTTGTTCCACGTTAGAGAACACTCTACAATAATAAAAAGCCATGGGTATCCGGACACTTACGATCTTGCCAGGGGCTTGGCCCTTGTAGGCCAATCCTCCTCGTCGTCGTCGATGTTGGTGGAGAAGTCCGGAGGAAGGGTTCTTCCCTTCTTGGACCCTCCGGCCTCCCCAGTTGGGGCGGCCTTCCTTTTCTTCTCCTCCCCCACTGGGGGAGGAGCTTCTTCTTCCTCCTCCTCGTCCTCAGGAGAAGATTCTGCTTCAGAATCTGACAGCACCTGGCGTCGGGAGCTCCTTCGAGTTCCCGTGGCCTCCTTCTTGGCCTTCTTCTCCGGCACCACATGGGTCCCGTCAATCGGGCGTCTTCCGGGTCTTCCGGCAAAGGAGCCGGACAGTTAATCTGTCCGGACGTCTTCAGCCAGTCCTGTCAAAGATTAGGGAGTTTTAGATCCCACATAGAGTAAATCTATGAAAAAAGAGTCCCGTAAAGGGTAAAATAACTTACCTCGCCGGCTGGGCGCGCGGCGATATCGCGATCTTTGGTAGCGGATGCTGGGGCTTCAGCGCCCTTGAACAGCACCTTCCAGGCATCTTCATACGTAGTGTCGAAGAGCCGGCTCAAGGTTCGGTGCTGTGCCGGATCGAACTCACACAAATTGAAGGCACGTTGTTGGCATGGGAGAATCCGGGAGATGAGCATCACCTGGATTACGTCGACAAGCCTGAGATTCTTGTCCACCAGGTTTCGGACGCATGTCTGGAGTCCGGATAGCTCTCCCGAATCCCCCCACATCAGGCCCGTCTCTTTCCATGACGAGAGCCGTGTGGGGAAGCTAGATCTGAATTCGGGGGCCTCCACCAATTCGGGGTCGCGTGGCTCAGTGATGTAGAACCACCCCGATTGCCACCCCTTTATTGTCTCCACGAAGGCGCCTTCGAGCCATAGTACCTTGGCCATCTTACCAACCATGGCGCCTCCGCACTCCACTTGACGGCCGCCCACTACCTTCGGCCGGACGTTGAAGATCTTCAGCCATAAGCCGAAGTGGGGCTGGATGCAGAGGAAGGCCTCACACACGACGATAAACGCCGAGATGTTGAGGATGAAATTCGGGGCCAGGTCGTGGAAGTACAGGCCATAGTAGAACATGAGCCCCCTGACAAATGGGTGAAGTGGAAAACCTAGTCCGCGGAGGAAGTGGGGGAGAGACACCACCCTCTCATGGGGCCTGGGGGTTGGAATGAGCTGCCCCGCGTTAGGCAGCCTGTGCGCGATGTCGCCGGACAGGTATCCGGCCTCCCACAGTCTTGTGATGTGCCCCTCCGTGACGGAGGAGGCCATCCACCTACCTCCCGCTCCTGACATGGTTGGAGAAGGTTGAGGTGGGATGTGCGGACTTGAGCGCTGGGCTCGAGTGCGCGGAAATGGATAAGCAAAGGAGGAAGAAGGCGTAGGTGAAAGGGTAGATCCTTATCCCCTTATATGGACGGACGAAGCTATGCGTCCCCCACCAGCCTGGTAAAACTCGCTTATTTCCCAAGCGCCGTAATCAATGGCGCGGATGGGTTACCCACGTCCGTATTGATGAGGATCCCGGAATAAGGGGGAACGATCTATGCTTTGATGAGACGTGCCAAGGAAACCGCCTCGCTAAACACGCTGAGGTGGAACAGTGAAAAACGATTCATATAAAGGCCCGACCGTGGTGTGATGTCACGCCGCGGAAT
Organism: Aegilops longissima; assembly: GCA_021605205.1. NCBI lineage: Eukaryota > Viridiplantae > Streptophyta > Magnoliopsida > Poales > Poaceae > Aegilops > Aegilops longissima. The sequence continues at coordinate 427,387,294 of CM038681.1, read as the reverse complement.
ACGTCAGCAGCTCTATGCAAAAATTATTCTCTCTACGGTGTTATGTGGAACTTGTTTTGCGAGCGGACACTATCCTTGTGTTCAAAACCTTCTATGAAGTATTGGAGGAGGAACCCGCCTCGCAATGCGAAGACAATCAACGCGCGGACTCATCGTCATTGAAGCCTGGTTCAGGGGCTCTGAGGAGTCCCGGACTAGGGGTGTCCGGATAGCGGACTATCGTCACGGCGAACTCCAAGACTATGAAGATACAAGATTGAAGACTTCGTCCCGTGTCCGGATGGGACTTTCCTTGGCGTGGAAGGCAAGCTTGGCGTCTGGATATGTAGATCTCCTACCATTGTAACCGACTCTGTGTAACCCTAACCTATCCGGTGTCTATATAAACCGGAGGGTTTTAGTCCGTGGGGCGAACAACAATCATACCATAGGATAGCTTCTAGGGTTTAGCCTCCTTGATCTCGTGGTAGATCTACTCTTGTACTACCCATATCATCAATATTAATCAAGCGGGGTAGGGTATTACCTCCATCGAGAGGGCCGAACACTGGGTAAAAACATCGTGTCCCTTGTCTCCTGTTACCATCCGCCTCGACGCACAGTTCGGGACCCCCTACCCGAGATCTGCCGGTTTTGACACCGACAGGGGGCGTGAGAGATAGACAAGGAATATGTGTCGATGATATTTCAATAAAAAATGTAACATATGCAATGTGTGTGAAATAGAGGCCTGGATATATCATATATATAAAGGGGGCGATCCACGAGAAGAGAGTGGGCGTATCATCGGCGTGAGGTATCCATAGAATCGAAGAGAGGGATGATGTGTGTGTGTGTGTGCGCGCACGCGTGATCAATAAAGAGTGCCATCGAATTTGTGTGTGCCCACGTCAAAGATATAGGGTGGCTAGTGACGATGACATGTACCTAGGGTAGGGTCATGGGCCTGACCTAGACACCCTACCCAAGAACATTGCTATACGCTCAATAACATTCAAAGCACAAGAAGAGAAACCGACTGAGTTAATCAAGGAGTGCTATCCACTCGACCTCTAACCTCACTCGGATACCCCAATTCCATATGGCCAATATGAAGTCACTCGACAATACAAGAAACCACTCGGAGTAGAGAAGGCCTAACGTCACTCAGGATGGCAACGGTCAGGCGTTCACTCTGTAATCTTAAAGATCATTTATACCTCTTTATTATTTGCATTACCAGTAACGTCTCACCTTAATGTACATTGAACCCTTTGTAACATGGGCTGGCTAGGGTCCTGGCAGACTCTATATAAGCCACCCCCTCCACTAGCACAAGGGTTCGCACCCCCTGTAACCTCACGCATAATCTAGTCGACCAAGCCTTCGGGCACCGAGACGTAGGGTTGTTACTTCCTCTGTGAAGGGCCTGAACTCGTAAATCTTGCGTGCACAACCTCATAAGGATCTTGCCTCCTCCTACGTACCCCGCTATTCTACTGTCAGACCTACTCCCACAACAGTTGGCGCCCACCATGGGGCAGGTGTCTTAGCGACTTCCAGTGAGGTTGCAATTTTCTCGATCTCCATCATCATGGTTTCCGGCGGCGGTTTGGCTGAGCACTGTGAGATCCGTCTCGGCACGCTCGTTTTCATCGCCGACAACTCCTCCTGGCTCCAGGAGGCCCCCCTCGACATCGAGACGCTCCCCGTCTGCGGGGCGACGCACTTTCGCGCGTTCGTCCGCTGCATCCTTCTGCGGGAACCATCGACTCAGTATCGGTCGGCACTCGCAGCGTCTTCGCTACATGCTGCTCGTCGTTGCAAGCGATCTGGTCGATCGCAGCTTCAGCGGTTGGTAAAGCATGCGGTGGCCCGTCAGTCAACCACCCCTCAAGCTGCGGCAATCGAGCCCGACGAATCTCTCTACAGGCTATTCGACCCGTCGACTGGCTCCGTCGAGACCCTGTCCGAGTGCGACAGCAGCGACCCTGCGGTGGAAGTCCTGATGGTCGACACGCCGTGCAGCCCGCTTGGTTTCCATCGCAGCGGCAGCGGTGATGGTGGCGGCGATCTTTCGCATGTTCATGAGGAATATCGTCCCGAAGCCCTCACTTCGCAGCAGAGGGAGGAGATGCACCGTCGCAACGTGGAGGCGCCGTCGCAACGTGGAGGCGCTCCACACTCCCATCGTCGGAGAGACCTTCGAGGCTTGGGCCTTGGGGGCTGCGCGCCTGTCCACTTTGGCTAAGAGCGCGCGGCTGGTGAACCTTCAACATTCACTCGACGAACGCGCTCGATGACAGATTCCCGAATCAAGTCGATGACAGCGACAATTGTTCCCGCCTGAACCTTAGGTAATACCATACTCCGATTCAGAATCTTAAAGCTGCAACCCGTATAGCAGAGTCGATTCAGCCATCCCAATCATAGGCTGGAAGAGACTTGATGCAGATCCGAGCACTGCTCAGGGAAGCAGGAGAGCAGAACACAACCATCTCCCAGTCTCGTAACAGGATCCACAGTAGGTCCGTGGTAGCAGATACAGTCTAGTCGGCTCAGAGCCCAAGATTGCCTCTACGGCGCGAGGGACGTGGGCACCGCCAGGAGCAATACTTGGGCCAGAATCATGAACAATATGATCATTGACTCGGCCGCGATGACCGTTGTCGAGTGCCTACGCCCCCTCCGAGGGGCGGGTCATACGTGGCCCGACAGTATGATGACAGGCACCCGTATAGCGACGAGTAGAGGGTCCCAGTCGACCCAAGAGAGCCCGGAGTTGATGTGAGGTCAATCCTTGTACAAGGTCTGGTCGACAGAATCCGAGCACACAGAGAAGGGCTAGACAGAGATCGTCCGACTGGCAACAGAGTTCATGTCACCGGACTTGAATGCTTATGCAGAGCCATCAGAGCTGCAGAGATCCCTCCCAACTTCAGGTTGGCTACGGGAGTGAGCAAGTTCACCGGTGAGTCAAAGCCTGACACTTGGCTGGAAGATTACCGAGTGGCTGTGCAGATTGGTGGCGGCAATGACGATGTAGCCATGAAACATCTCCCCCTGATGTTGGAGGGTTTGGCTAGAGCTTGATTGAATCAATTGGCCCCTGGTAGTATGTTCTGTTGGGAAGAATTGGCCCAAGTGTTTGTCAGGACATTTGAAGGCACTTGCAAACGTCCCGCAGGGCTGACTGAGTTGCAGCATTGTGTGTAGAAACCGAATGAAACTTTGAGGGATGACATCCAGAGGTGGACCACTTTGCATCACACAGTGGAAAATGTATCTCAGCACCAAGCCGTTTGCGCCTTCAAGGAAGGTGTTCGGTACAGAGAGCTTAACTTGAAATTTGGTTAGACGGGAGACATGACTCTGGCTCGAATGATGGAAATAGCCACTCAGTACGTTAACGGCGAGGAAGAGCACCGAGCCTGCAGTGGCAAGAACAAACCAGTCGCTCAGGACACATGAGGAGGGAATTCCAGTCGGAAGCAGAAGCGTAAAGCCGAACCCGCAGGTCCTGGTGAAGCTGCGGTTGTGACGCAAGAAAAATTCAAAGGAAAGCCTAAGGGGCCCTGCATCCCCAAGAAGGTGAAAGATCAAGCAGGAAATGATGTGCTAGATCTGCCGTGTCATATACACACCAAGAAGGATGAAGAGGGGAATCTTATTTATCCAAAGCATAGCACTCATCAGTGTCGACTCCTTATCCAGCAGTTCCGAGAGGGCTAGCCCAGTGAGAAACAGAAGGAGTCTGACAAGGATGAAGACAAAGAGGAAGATGATGGTTACCCCAATGGCAATGGAACTTTGGTGATTTTTGCAGATGTTGAGAGCAAAAGTCGACTGAAGGTCATCAATAGAGAAGTAAACATGGTTGCCCCGGCAACGACAACATATTTGAAGTGGTCAAAGACTCCCATTACATTCGACCAGTGCGACCATCCAGCGCACGTTGCTACCCCAGGGAGGCAAGCGTTGGTGGTCGACCCAGTCGTTGGGGGCACTCGACTGACCAAGGTTTTGATGGATGGTGGCAGTGGCCTCAACATTTTGTATGTTGAGACACTCTGAGAGATGGGCGTTTTGATGCCCAAGCTCAGCGAAAGCAATATGCGATTCCATGGGGTCATCCCTGGCAGGAAAGCCGATTCACTCGGCCAGATCACTCTTGATGTGATTTTTGGAGATTCGAGGAATTACCGCAAAGAAAAGTTGACATTTGAAGTTGTGGATTTTCACAGTGCCTATCATGCTATTCTGGGCAGACCTGCATATGCCCGTTTCATGGCTCGACCGTGTTACGTGTACCTCAAGCTGAAGATGCCTGGTCCCAAGGGCGTGATCACAGTCACTGGTAATTGGCAGAGAGAAGAAGAGTGCCTCCAGAAGGGCTCAAAGATTGCCGATGAACAGATGACAGTAGTAAAAATGCCAGAATCTCAGAAGAACACAGATCCGAGTGATTTGTTACGTGCCAAGAAGCCTGCTTCATACTCTGCATTTCAGTCGTCTGGTGAAACAAAGCAAGTTCACATTCACCCGACCGACCCCAATGCTGCTCCGACTCATATCTCAACAACACTCGACAGCAAATAGGAAGAAGCGCTCATCCAGTTCCTCTGCGAGAATTAGGACATCTTTGCATGGAAGCCTTCTGAGATGCCAGGTGTGCCCAGGGGACTGGCTGGGCACCGTTTACGAGTCGACCCGAAAGCAAAACACATCAAAGAGCATCTCCATTGGTCCTCCGTGGAGAAGAGGAAGGCAATTGGTGAAGAGGTGGCTCGGCTCTTAGCAGCTGAGTTTATCCACGAGATATACCACTCCGGGTGGCTCGCAAATGTTGTCATGGTCCCCAAGAAAGATGATTCACTTCGTATGTGCATCAACTTCAAGCATATCAATCGCGCCTGCCTGAAAGATCATTTCCATCTACCCCACATCGACCAAATTCTCGACTCGACTGCGGGATGCGAGCGTTTGTCCTTTTTGGACGCTTATTCCGGGTACCATCAGATCCGACTGTATGGACCCGACAAAATAAAAACAGCTATCATCACCCCATTCGGGTGTTTTTGTTATGTTACAATGCCCTTTGGTCTCAAGAATGCTGGTGCCACATTCATGCGCATGATTCAGAAGTGCCTGCTCACTCAAATCAGTCGGAATGTGGAAGCATACATGGATGACATCGTGGTCAAGTCGCGTAAAGGTTCCGACCTGTTGACTGACCTTGCTGAAACCTTTGCCAACTTTACAAGATATGATATCAAGATTAATCCGTCGAAGTGCACATTCGGAGTCCCAGGTGGAAAGTTACTCGGTTTCCTCGTTTCCGAATGAGGGATCGATGCAAACCCAGAGAAAGTTGGTGCAATCCTTCGAATGAAACGCCCCATGCGTGTGCATGACGTTCAGAAGCTTACTGGTTGTTTGCCTGCATTGAGCTGATTCATCTCTCGTCTCGGTGAAAAGGCATTGCCTCTTTACCGACTGATGAAGAAATCTGACAAGTTCGAGTAGACTCCTGAAGCTGACACAGCGTTTGTAGAGCTCAAAGCCCTGCTTTCCACCCAGCCGGTGCTTGCTGGCCCAATCAGCAAAGAGCCTTTACTGCTTTATATTGCAGCCACTGGACAAGTTGTCAGTATAGTGCTCACGGTCGAGCAGGAAGAAGAAGGCAAAGCCTACAAAGTTCAGCGCCCAGTGTACTATATTTCTGAAGTCTTGACTTTGTCCAAGCAGAGATATCCGCATTATCAGAAGCTTGTTTATGGAATTTATTTGACTACAAAGAAAGTTGCACATTACTTCTCAGATCACTCAGTTTTAGTCGTCAGTGACGCTCCATTGTCAAAAATTCTGAACAACAGAGATGCAACTGGTCGAGTGGCAAAGTGGGCGATTGAACTCCTTCTGTTGGATATCAAGTTTGAGGCAAAGAAAGCAATCAAGTCCCAAGCAATAGCAGATTTCCTTGACGAGTGGGTTGAGCAGCAACAACCGACTCAGATTTACTCGGAACATTGGACTATGTTCTTTGATGGATCCAAGATGCTAAATGGTTCTGGTGCTGGGGTAGTCTTGGTATCCCCACGAGGCGACAAACTAAGTTATGTTCTTCAGATTCACTTTGATTCCTCCAACAATGAAGCTGAATATGAGGCACTTCTGTACTGGTTGCGTATGGACATTTCACTCGGCGTCCGTCACCTAATGGTTTCGGCAACTCAGATTTAGTGGTCAATCAAGTGATGAAGGAGTGGGACATGAGGAGCCCAGCTATGACTGGCTATTGCAATGCAGTGAGAAAGTTGGAAAAGAAGTTCGAGGGGTTAGAGCTCCACCACATACCCCGAGTCAAGAATCAAGCAGCCGATGACCTGGCAAAGATATGTTCCAAATGGGAGCCTATTCCCAGCAATGTGTTCTTGGAGCATCTCCACACCCGGTTAGTTCAAGAAGATCCCTTCACGGAAGAGCCCCCACAACCCAAAAGTTCTACTTATCCGACTGAGATCAAAGTCCCAGCTGTGGTCGACCTGATCACGGAGCTTTTGGTCATCACCCCCGATTGGACAGTGCCATATATTGCATATCTGCTCAGGAAGGAGCTTCCGGAAGATGAAGATGAGGCCCGTCAGATTGTCCGTCGATCCAAAGCCTTTACCGTGATAGGTGGACAACTTTACTGGAGTTGCTCAGCGATGCATCACGCCAGAAGAAGGTCGAATGATTCCCAATGATATCCACTCGGGGACCTGTGGTCACCATGCGTCCTCTCGGACCATCGTGGCCAAAGCATACCAAGCAGGATTCTACTGGACACGAGAAAATGAGATGGCAAAAGATATAGTCGACAAGTGCGAAGGCTGTCAGTTCTACTCAAACATGTCCCACAAGCCTGCATATGCCTTGAAGACTATTCCACTCATCTGGCCGTTTGCCGTTTGGGGGTTGGATATGGTTGGACCCTTCAAGACCGGCAGAAGTGATTTCACTCATTTGCTTGTAGCAGTCGACAAGTTCACTAAAGGGATCGAAGCCAACCTATCATGAATCTCGACTCAAGCACTGCCATTAGTTTCATCAGAGAGTTGATATTCAGATATGGAGTCCCTCATAGTATTACCACAGATAATGGCTCCAACTTCGATTCTGATGAGTTCAGAGCATTCTGCTCTTCCTAAGGCACTCGGGTCGACTACGCGTGTGTCGCGCACCCACAGTCGAATGGGCAGGCAGAGAGGGCGAATGGTTTGATCCTGCAAGGGCTGAAACCCTGACTGATGCGTGATCTCAAGCATGCTGCTAGAGATTGGGTGACTAAATTGCCATCTGTCTTATGGGGACTGAGAACAACTCCGAACCGGTCGACTGACCGAGCCCCTTTCTTCATGGTGTATGATACGTCTCCAACGTATCTATAATTTTTAATGTATTCATGGCATGTTTATAATATTTTTACATGATTTTGATATGATTTGGTTAGAACTAACCCGGACTGACGCAGTTTTCAGCAGAACTACCGTGGTGTTGTTTTTGTGCAGAAATAAAAGTTCTCGGAATGCGCTGAAAATCAACGGATATTTTTTCTGGAAAATATATAAATTACTGGAACGGAGAGTTACCAGAGGGGAGTCCAGTGGGCCCCACGAGGGTGGAGGGCACGCTCACACCCCTAGGGTGCGCCCCTGTGCGTCGTGGACTCTCCGTGGGGCCCCCCTGACTTGTTCTCGACGCCAACCTCTCCTATAAATCCCCAAATTTCTAGAAAATAACCTAGATCGGGAGTTCCGCCGCCGCAAGCCTTTGTAGCCAGCAAAAAAAAATTGGGACCCTGTTCCAGCACCCTGCTGGAGGGGGGAATCCCTTACTGGTGGTCATCTTCATCATCCCGGCGCTCTCCATGATGAGGAGGGTGTACTTCACCCTCGGGGCTGAGGGTATGTACCAGTAGCTATGTGTTTGATCTCTCTCTCTCTATCTCTCTCTCTCGTGTTCTTGATATGGCACAATGTTGATGTATCACGAGCTTTGCTATTATAGTTGGATCTTATGATGTTTCTCCCTCTCTACTCTCTTGTAATGAATTTAGTTTTCCCTTTGAAGTTATCTTATTGGATTGAGTCTTTAAGGATTTGAAAACACTTGATGTATGTCTTTCATGTGCTTATCTGTGGTGACAATGGGATATTCACGTGATCTACTTGATGTATGTTTTGGTGATCAACTTGCGGTTTCAGTGACCTTGTGAACATATGCATAGGGGTTAGCACACGTTTTCATCTTGACTCTCCGGTAGAAACTTTTGGGTACTCTTTGAAGTATTTTTTGTTGGTTTGAATAGATGAATCTGAGATTGTGTGATGCATATCATATAATCATACCCACGGATACTTGTGGTGACATTGGAGTATCTAGGTGACATTAGGGTTTTTGTTGATGTGTGTCTTAAGGTGTTATTCTAGTATGAACTCTAGGATAGACCGAACGGAAAGAATAGCTTTGTGTTATTTTACTACGGACTCTTGAATAGATTGATCAGAAAGGGTTACTTTGAGGTGGTTTCGTACCCTACAATAATCTCTTCGTTTGTTCTCTGCTATTAGTGACTCTAGAGTGACTCTTTGTTGCATGTTGAGGGATTGTTATATGATTCAATTATGTTATCATTGTTGAGAGAACTTGCACTAGTGAAAGTATGAACCTTAGGCCTTGTTTCCTAGCATTGCAATACCGTTTGTGCTCACTTTTATCATTAGTTACCTTGCTATTTTTATATTTTCAGATTACAAAAACCTATATCTACCATCCATATTGCACTTGTATCACCATCTCTTCGCCGAACTAGTGCACCTATACAATTTACCATTGTATTGGGAATGTTGGGGACACAAGAGAATCTTTGTTATTTGGTTGCAGGGTTGTTTGAGAGAGACCATCTTCATCCTACGCCTCCCACGGATTGATAAACCTTAGGTCATCCACTTGAGGGAAATTTGCTACTGTCCTGCAAACCTCTGTACTTGGAGGCCCAACAACTTCTACAAGAAGAAGGTTGTGTAGTAGAAATCATGCTCTTTTCTGGCGCCGTTGCCGGGGAGGCCAGGTAAGCGGCACTAACACCCCGTCAACTAAGCTCTTTTCTGGCGTCGTTGCCGGGGAGGTGATTGCTTGAAGGTATATCTTTAGATCTTGCAATCGAATCTTTTAGTTTCTTGTTTTATCACTAGTTTAGTTTATAAAAGAAAACTACAAAAAATGGAATTGAGGGTGCCTCATATGCTTCATATTTTTAAGTTCTTTCGTGAAAATGATGGAAAAGAAAATTGTGCTCAAGTGTTAGTAGAAGAATGCATTAAAATGTTTGGCACTAAATATTTGAATGACGAGCATGATTGCAATGTTGTTAGTATGAATTCCGTGAATATCCATGATGCTAATGATATGAAAAGCCACAATCTTGGGGATGCTATGTTTGACAAAGATGATATTTTTTGTCCCCCAAGTTTTGATGAGCAAATTTATTATAATTATAGCATGCCTCCTATTTATGATGATTATATTGAGGAAAGTGGGTTGGGAAGAGTGTCAACTTTAGGAAGTAATGATCCCACTATTTTGGAGGGTTTGAATCTTATTGTGATAATTATGAAAGTGGATTTCGAGAGGTCATGACTTTATTTAGTGATGAATCCACTATTTTGGAAGAGGTTCCAATTGATATGGGAACAAAGTTGCTATCTATGATAATTATTGTGATGACATGTATGCTATAAAGAATAATCATAACCATGAAACTTGTCAGCATGATTTTAATTTTCAATTGGATTATGCCTCACATGATAGTTATTTTGTTGAGTTTCCTCCCACTTCTATTCATGAGAAGAAATTTGCTTATGTGGAGAGTAATAAAAATTCTATGCTTGTGGCTCATGAAAAGAATGATTTATGTGATAGTTATATTGTTGAATTAATTAATGATGCTACTGAAAATTATTATGAGGGAGGAATATATGCTTGTAGGAATTGCAATAATATCAAGTTTCCTCTTTATGTGCTTAAAGTTTTAAAGTTATGCTTGTTTTGCCTTTCTATGCTAGTTGATTATTGTTCCCATAAGTTGTTTGCTCACAAAATCCCTATGCATAGGAAGTGGGTTAGACTTAAATGTGTTAGTAATGTGCTTCATGATTCTCTCTTTATGTTTCAATTCTTATCTTTTATGCGAGCATCATTGAAATCATCATGCCTAGCTAAAAGGCATTAAAGAAAAGCGCTTGTTGGGAGACAACCCAATATTTAACTTTACTGTTTTTGTATGTTCACATGATTATGATACTGTAGTAATCATGTTTTATAGCTTTTGTTTCAATAAAGTGCCAAGTAAGACCTTTAAGATACCTTACGGTGATAGTTGTGTTGATCCTGCTGAAAATCAGAAAATTTCGCGCCTAGAAAAGTAGTGTTGATAATTCACAGAAACGTGATTTTGATCTGATTCTTTTTGCTCTGGATTGGTACACAAATTGCTCAGGTTTCCTAATTTGGTATAATTCTTGGAGTTACAGAAGTATATGGGAGTTACAGATTACTACAGGCTATTCTGTTTTTCACATATTTTGTTTTTATTGTGTTGTTTGCTTGTTTTGATGAATCTATCAGTAGTATCGGAGGGTATGTGATACGTCTCCAACGTATATATAATTTTTTATTGTTCCATGCTATTATATTATCTGTTTTGGATGTTTAATGGGATTTATTCACTTTTATATTATTTTTGGGACTAACCTACTAACCAAAGGCCGAGGGCAAATTGCTGTTTTTTTGCCTATTTCAGTGTTTCGCATAAAATAAATATCAAATGGAATCCAAACGGAATGAAACCTTCGTGACGATCGTTTTTGGAACAAATGCAATCCAGGAGACTTGGAGTGGACGTCAAGGAACCAACGAGGCGGCCACGAGGCAGGGAGGCGCGCCTAGGGGGTAGGCGCGCCCCGACCCTCGTGGGCCCCTCGTAGCTCCACCGACCTACTTCTTTTGCCTATATATACTCTTATACCCTGCAAACATCGAGAGGAGCCACGGAACCTATTTTCCACCGCCGCAACCTTCTGTACCCGTGAGATCCCATCTTGGGGCCTTTTCTGGCGCTCCGCCGGAGGGGGAATCGATCACGAACGGCTTCTACATCAACACCATGGCCTCTCCAATGATGTGTGAGTAGTTTACCACAGACCTTCGGGTCCATAGTTATTAGCTAGATGGCTTCTTCTCTCTCTTTTGATCTCAATACAAAGTTCTCCTTGATTCTCTTGGAGATCTATTGATGTTGTACTTTTTGCAGTGTGTTTGTCGAGATCCGATGAATTGTGGGTTTATGATCAAGATTATCTATGAACAATATTTGATTCCTCTCTGAATTCTTATATGCATGATTTGATATCTTTGCAAGTCTCTTCGAATTATCAGTTTGGTTTGGCCTACTAGATTGATCTTTCTTGCAATGGGAGAAGTGCTTAGCTTTGGGTTCAATCTTGCGGTGCCCTTTCCCAGTGACAACAGGGGCAGCAAGGCACATATTGTATTGTTGCCATCGAGGATAAAAATATGGGGTTTATATCATATTGCTTGAGTTTATCCCTCTACATCATGTCATCTTGCCTAATGCGTTACTCTATTCTTATGAACTTAATACTCTAGATGCATGCTGGATAGCGGTCGATGTGTGGAGTAATAGTAGTAGATGCAGAATCGTTTCGGTCCACTTGTCACGGACATGATGCCTATATACATGATCATGCCTAGATATTCTCATAACTATGCGCTTTTCTATCAATTGCTCGACAGTAATTTGTTCACCCACCGTAATATATGCTATCTTGAGAGAAGCCACTAGTCAAACCTAAGGCCCCCGGGTCTACTTTTCCATTATATTAATCTCCCATCAACTAGCTATTTCTGTCGTCATTTATTTTGCAATCTTTACTTTTCAACCTATACAACAAAAATACCAAAAATATTTATCTTATTATCTTTATCAGATCTCACTTTTGCAAGTGGCCGTGAAGGGATTGACAACTCCTTTATCGCGTTGGTTGCAAGGTTCTTAATAGTTTGTGTGGGTACTAGGGATTTGTGTGTAGTATCCTACTGGATTGATACCTTGGTTCTCAAAAACCGAGGGAAATACTTACGCTACTTTGCTGCATCACCCTTTCCTCTTCAAGGGAAAACCAACGCATGCTCAAGAGGTAGCAGTATGAACCATAGAGAAGTTGGAATACATTAGATATTACACCAATATGAATTTAGAATGAGTTCACAATAGTACCTAAGTGGTGATTTATTTTCTTGTACTAACGGAGCTTACGAGTTTTCTGTTAAGTTTTCTGTTGTGAAGTTTTCAAGTTTTGGGTAAAGATTCGATGGACTATTGAAGAAGGAGCGGCAAGAGCCTAAGCTTGGGGATGCCGTTTGTGCTCACTTTTATCATTAGTTACCTTGCTGATTTTATATTTTCAGATTACAAAAACCTATATCTCCCATCCATATTGCACTTGTATCACCGTCTCTTCGCTGAACTAGTGCACCTATACAATTTACCATTGTATTGGGTGTCTTGGGGACACAAGAGACTCTTTGTTATTTGGTTGTAGGGTTGTTTGAGAGAGACCATCTTCATCCTACGCCTCCCACGGATTGATAAACCTTAGGTCATCCACTTGAGGGAAATTTGCTACTGTCCTACAAACCTCTACACTTGGAGGCCCAACAACGCCTACAAGAAGAAGGTTGTGTAGTAGACATCAGTGTATGGCACTGAGGCTGTGCTTCCGAGTGACTTATTGCATAAAGCTCCCCGAGTGAAACTTTTCTCAGAAGCTAAATCTGAACAGGCACGCCAAGATGCAGTTGATCTCTTGGAGGAAGAGCGTGAGATGGCTCTGATCAGGTCTGACCATTTGCCAGCAAGACTTGCGTCGATTCCATGCTCGTAATATCAGAGGTCGAGCGTTCCAAGGAGATCTTGTGCTCCGAGTGCATCAGAAACGACCTCACAAGCTCGCTCCAGCCTGGGAAGGTCCCTTCATCATCACCAAGGTGCTCCACAATGGAGCTTATCACCTTTACAACATAGCCAAGAAAGTAGATGAGCCACACTCGTGGAATGCGGATCTGCTCCGCCATTTTTATACCTAAATGCTCGAGTCGACAAGTTGTAATAAGAATCATTCAGTTTGCTTATCAAAGACAAGATGTTTGCAGTATCTTAACGATTGTTCCAAACACATGTGGTCAAAACCCCCAGTGGGTGACTTAGCCGCGAACCCGATTCACCTAAGTTTCAAAAACGCTGCGAGTGGAGAGCAATCCTCCCACTCGGGGGCTTAGCTGCAAACCCGATTCGCCTAAGTTTCAAAAAATCCTACCGGGTGAAGAGCAACCCTCTCACTCGGGGGCTTAGCTGCAGTCCTGTACTCGCCTAAGTTTCGAAAAATCCAACCCAGTGAAGAGCAATGCTCTCACTCGGGGACTTAGCTGTAGTCCTGTACTCACCTAAGTTTCAAAAAAGCCTACCGAGTGAAGAGCAATCCTCTCACTCGGGGGCTTAGCTACAATCCTGTACTCACCTATGTTTCAAAAAATCCTATCGAGTGAAGAGCAATCCTCTCACTCGGGGGCTTAGCTGCAGTCCTGTACTCGCCTAAGTTTCAAAAAATCCTACCTAGTGAAGAGCAATCCACTCACTCAGGGGCTTAGCTGCAGTCCTATACTCACCTAAGTTTCAAAAAATCCTACCGAGTGAAGAGCAATCCTCTCACTCGGGGGCTTAGCTGCGACCCCGTACTCTCCTAAGTTAAAAACCACTCTGAGTGGCCAAGTCACAAGTACAATGGACGCTCCATCTCGATCTGCAAGGACGGCGAGGTGGAGGTCGTGTGTTGCACCTAGTGCTCTTGCCCATGACCCTCTCGACGGAGCTGCGTCACAAGTACAATGTGCGCTCCATCCTGATCCACAAGGACAACGAAGTGCAGGTCGTGTGCAACACCTAGTGCTCTTGCCCATGACTCTCTCGACAAAGTTGCATCACAAGTACAATGTGCGCTCCATCCTGATCCGCAAGGACGATGAAGTTCTGGTCGTGTGCGGCACTTAGTGCTCATGCTAACAACCCTCTCGTCAGAGCCGCGTCACAAGTACAATGTCTATTCCGAGTGGAAAGTCAAGTTTCACTCGGAGTCAAAGGATTCAAAAGCGGCAAAGACAAAGCAATCATGTTGAAACGAAAACCAAGTTCGGATAAATCTCACATGGTTCAGAACCACAGATAAAAGTGCTCAGGCATCAGGCCCGAAGGAGTTTAACGGTTACAAAATCACTCGGCATTCCGAGGAAAATTTAATCAAGGCATAAAGTTTGTTCACTCCACAGGAGGAGGGCTGGCTGGCTCGACGAACTCGTCTAGGTCGATTCCGTCTACAATGCGAGTGGCTGCTTCGATGAAGATCTCCATGAAGGGCTGGAAGTGAAGTTTTTTGGTGTTGGCCACCTTGAGCGCTGCTAGCTTCTCTTCCTTGGCCTCTTTACAATGGACGTGAACCAGAGACAGAGCCACATTAGTACTGCATCGGGCGGATGACTTCTTCCATTCCTGCACTCGACCAGGGATCTCCTTGACTCGAGTCATTAGAGACTCGAGATCATTCTGAAATGTCAACCTTGGCCAGAGCGTCGTGCCAATCCATGACACCGCCACCTTCAGTCGTCTGAGATAGTCCATGGAACTGGCAAGACGAGATTCCAGTCGGAGCATGTTCATGGTAGGTTCATCCTTAACAGGGGAGTTGATGGGGTCCAAGCTCATTTTAATTCGCCCAGTCTCTTCCTCGAAGTTTTGGCAGAATTCTGAGCACACCGATAAATGATGAGTCGACAACTATATAAAGAGTCGACAATGGCAAATCAGTCGGACAAGGGAAAGCACCTTCAAGCATAAGGAACAGCTTCTTGGCGAGTCCTCCCAGATAAACCTCCAACTCGTCCCTCTTCCGAGTGAGATCTCCAACTTGGTCGTCACAGTCACTTTGTTCTTCTTAATTTGCACAACTTCCTTGTTGGCTTCGCTGATGGCAGTCTTCAGTTTGGCATTTTCTTCTTCTAACTTGCCAAGCCAGCTTCTTGTCGGCAAGTTTAGTTTTTTCCCACGCCATCTTCTGACCTGCGACAAGGTCAAGGTCCTTCTGCTCTAGCGCCTGCTTCATTGTCTCTAAAGAAATAACATTATTCAGTCGAGCTTGGAGTTGTCTGTTTTCACTACGCACATCTGTTCGAGTGGAGTCACTCGGTTCAAAAGGCGAAAAGTAAAGCTGGCAAAGCAAAAAGTCGACAAGTAGTTACCTCCCATAGCAGCTGCTTCATCCTTAGCCTTCTGCAGATTTTGCTTAGCCAGTTCCATATCAAGGTTGAGTTGAATCTATTTTTTATCCAAGTCTGCAAATCAGGCCCCGAGCTCACAAGATCTCTGCAGTCAGTAGACAATCAGTCGACAGGAACAAAAGATTTGATTTCTTCCTAGCGATAAAATACAAGTCCAATTCGTTACGACAAAAAGTCTGTCCAGTAAAAAAAAAGAAGGAAGACAACAGTTATTCTCAGACCATAGCCGACTTCCCGCAGTCGACTATGGTCTCGAGGACTACACCAAGTGGGTGCACTCAGCGTGCCCCCACTGATCCAGATTCAACTCGACATGGTCCGCCCAGACCGAGTGGAAGAACTGTCAAGAGGCATTTTGTTCAAGACCCCTGCCGAATCAAACATTCAACGGTGGCCTCGGGGACTACACCCAGTGGGTGCACTCTGCGTGCCCCCACTAGTTCAAAGATACACTCGACACATCCTACGGTGGCCTCGGGGACTACACCCAGTGGGTGCACTCTGCGTGCCCCCACTAGTTCAAAAATACACTCAAGTGGAAAAACTACTCAGCAAAAGTTGAAACACCCAGTGGGTGGACAGATGCAAGGTGCAGACGCATGATAGATGCACTTTAAAGGTTCTAAAACACTCATCCACGGACATCTTATGGATAATAAAGCAGCAGTTTTTAAGTACCATATCCTAACAGAACAACCGTCAAGCTAAAGATCAGTAGAAAATCAGCTAACCTGAACGTTGGTCTGAAGTGCTGAGCTAGCGTCATAAGCAGCCTGACTGTCCTCACGCACCACCTTCATATGCTCCATCATAAGTCCTGCCTGGCGTATAGCTTCCTTGGCAGCGCTCACCTGGTCCTTTGGGACATGATGGGTGACAAAAAGCAGAGTTGGTGGAACATTTGCGGTAGCCTGGGGATCTGAGGCATGGAGTTGCACGGACGAAGCAGGGACTTGGACAGTCTACACCGAAGGACGTTTAGTCGACACAGGATCGGCAAAAGTAATAGAAGCTCTATTGAGGTCTCCAGACTGCTGGATCACTGGTTCCAGGACTGACATTGTCTGAGGTAGCTTGCTGGCCGGCACCCTCCTGCTCGAAGTCCTGCCCCTCCTTCCCGTAGGTTTCTGGGGCATATTTTCATCGTCGTCTGGAAGTTCAAGAACATTCTGCAGCACTACAAAAGACTCGACAGCAAGAGTTCAGTCGACTGATAAATCAACTAACAAAATGAAGGCAAGATGGTAGAAGTCATACCTGCTTTGGAAGTGGCCGCATCTTCAATTTCCTCATCATCTTCATCCTTGTAAATGGAAGTCCCAGAAGTAGCGGCACTGCAAGTTTCAGAATTCACTCAGTCAAGCTGGAGAATGAGTCGAATGAAGTACAAAAGTTTCCAAACGACGCAAAAGCAAAGAGACGAACCAAAATACTTACGCAGAGGCAACAGGGACGTCCACTTTGATCTTTGGCAAGGTCTTCCGAGTCTTGGCAGGCCCAACCTTGGGCTGATTCGGGGCCTTCTCTGTCGGCTCGGGATTGGATGTCTGAGTGCGCTTCCACATGTGCGCTTGACGCAACCGCTTTACCGTGTCCACCTGCTGGGTCGTGCGTCTTTCAGAACAAGGCGGCAAGTCGACTTCCTCGCCGCTGCTCGAGTCGTCATCGTCATCATCGCTCTCATCTTCAGATTTCGAGTCGGCTCTCTCACCTCCGCTTGCCTCTCCCTCCTAGACTTGCTCTCCATTCGGCATTGAGTACATTTCGGTATAAATTTGCAAGGCAAAAGTTGGATGGACACCGGTCAGATTCAAAGATAGTCACAAATCAGAATAAAGATGCACTCGGTTACAAAAGTCAGACCTTTTTCGGCTCGTTCTCGGCGCTGAATGGAATGGCTCTCCTGGACCCTCTGGGGTTGTCTTCATTTCCAGTGATGCTCCGCAACCATTGCTCCACCGTCTCCTCGGAAACTTCCTCTGGGTCAACCCAGGCGGTGTTGTTGGGGCCTGAATACAACCACATCGGGTGATCGCGGGCTTGAAGGGGCTGGATGCGCCTGCTGAGAAACACTTCCATCAAGTCCATGCCAGTCACACCATCACGAACCAGTTGGACCACTCGGTCGACTAACATGGACACCTCTTCTTTCTCTGCTGGAGTCATGATAAGCGAAGAAGGTTGTTGGACTCGGTCCATGGAGAAAGGAGGAAGGCCGGTCAACTGACCCGGAGTTGGGACGTCTCGGTAGTAGAACCAGGTCGACTGCCAGTCTCTAACTGAGTCGGGAAGGGTCATGGCTGGAAAAGTACTCCTACCCCTCGTCTGAATCCCTAGTCCCCTGCACATTTGGATCATGCGCATCTTTTTGTCACTCGGATTTTCCTTTTTCACGGTCTGTGAGCGGCAAGTAAAAATATGCTTGAACAAACCCCAGTGCGGTCGACAGCCCAAGAAGTTTTCGCACAAGGAAACATACGCAACAAGTAGTGTGATTGTGTTGGGAGATAAGTGGTGAAGTTGGGCACCAAAGAAGTTCAGAAAACCCTGGAAGAAAGGATGGGGAGGCAGAGTGAAACCCGGTCGACGTGTGTGGCAAGCAGAACGCACTCACCCTCTTGCGGTTGGGGTTCGGACTCGTTCCCCGGTAGCCTCCAAGACCCGTGGGTGATCAAGCCTCCGTTGGCCAGATCCTCCTTCTGGATCGTGGACCGAATCCAGTCCCCGTGGATCTGTCCAGGCGACAGACCAGACCTCGACGACGACCCCCCGACTCATCTTCTTGCCCTTCGCCGCCATCGTCGCCTTCTTCGCGCGTTCTAGGGCTGCCATCTTGTCCTTCCCCATCACGGTGGACTGCGCATTGGCAGGGCAGCGGTGTTGAGAGTGGAGGCGGGTGCGGTGGAGAGGCGGAGGAATAAGAAGGCGAATGGGGCGCACTGTGTAGCACATCGGCTGTGACACCTTTTATGGTAATGTTTCCGAGTGGCTGACTCGTGGGCCCAAGTGATCCTGTCAAATCCCACAACAGTCGTGTACCGGATACCTGGCGAAAAAGGTGGCGCGAGAATCGAGGCGCCTCTGTCTATCCGCTCCGTTTACTGCAGCACGCCCATCCTCCGCGCTTCCCCGAAATTTCGAATCCCTGAGATCCGGGAACCGCAGGGCAACCAATCGCACCGAAGATTTCGTGTCAATAAGTTCACTCGACAACCTCTGAATCGATCAAGCCGACTGAAACAAGACTGAAGCTGCAACGCGACTGACAAACCCAGATGACATGCCTCCGAAGTATGGAATCGAGTCGGAGTCAGCTTCAGCTCTTTTTCCACTCGGACCTCAATCCATCCGGGGGCTAATGACAATGACATGTACCTAGGGTAGGGTCATAGGCCTGACCTAGACACCCTACCCAAGGACATTGCCCTACACTCAAAGACATTGAAAGAACAAGAAGAGAAACCAACTGAGTTAATCAAGGAGTGCGATCCACTCGACCTCTAACCTCACTTGGATACCCCAATTCCATTCGACCCATATGAAGTCAGTCGACGATACAAGAAACCACCCGGAGTAGAGAAGGCCTAACGTCACTCAGGATAGCAACGGTCAGGCATTTACTCTATAATCTTAAAGATCATTTATACCTCTTTATTATTGGCGTTACCAGTAACGTCTCACCTTAATGTACATTGAACCCTTTGTAACGTGGGCTAGCTGGGGTCCTGGCGCAATCTATATAAGCCACCCCCTCCACTGGCACAAGGGTTCGCACCCCCTGTAACTTCACGCATAATCCAGTCGACCAAGCCTCCGGGCACCAAGACATAGGGCTGTTACTTCCTCTGCGATGGGCCTGAACTCATAAATCTTGCGTGCACAACCTCATCGTAGCTAGGATCTTGCCTCCTCCTACGTACCCCCTATTCTACTGTCAGACTTACTCCCACGACAGCTAGTCTACTAGAATGTGAGAGGGGACAAGTGCAGTTTGTCTCTATGGCATGGATACCTACCTACATCGCTCGACTATCGGTGTGTGTGGGGTGGGGGGTGGGGAGAGATACCTAACTATAGAGGTACAATGGCTGGTATATGTGTGGAGGAGGAGAGAGACCTACCTTATGTATTGAGGGAGATCGATCGACATCCATGCTATGTGTAGGAGAGGAATAAGGTTGGGAGAGAGACAGAGCTAGATTGTCGGAGGGGTTGGTGGTGGAGTTTCTACTAATAAATGGTGGGAGAGGCTTGCTACACAAACGGAGGGCACCCCTGCAATATCAATAAGAGAGGGCCTGCCTGCCTGTCTGTGCATGTGCGTGTGAGAGACGGGGCAGGAGGCATGCACAAATGATGTGGGGGGACGATATGGCTGTGGTAAGCAGACGTAACTACATAGGAAGATCATTCGTCCTTTGTCGGAGAAAGGAGAGACATAACTTGTGAGGTACGTCGATTGATGAGTGGGGAAAAATAGTTAAAGTCGACCTAGTTATATGTAGGGAGATCGATCGGTATACATGCATGTATGTGTTAGAAGCAAATAAGGCCCAGGGAGAAGGATAGAGATAGAGGGATGCAGTTAGGAGGTGGTGCGAGAGGCATAATATATCGAGGGGGAAGGAGTGTGCGAGTACAAGATCGATGAAAAGAGGGACGGGAGTGAGGCAAGGACGGTGAGAAGAAAAGAGGGAAAGCTTGTGTTTTTTGTAGGCACACCTGGCTAGAGAATCATATTGATCGGTGTGTGCCGTAAAGAAGGAGCTGGGGGGCCTACACAAACCGTGGGTGAACGACCTAAAGTGAAAAGACGAATTTGCACGATGGAACTAGAGAATGCTGAGGGAGGGTGAGAGGGAGGCGAGCGTGTGCATGCACGAGAGAAAGTTATCGCTAGCTACAAAGATAAGAGGATTGTGTGGGTGTAAAAGACGAATACAGATCATAATTCATTATAAAAAGTGAATTCCGATATTTGAAGAATTTATCATAGTGTTTTAAACCGACGCATGCGTGAATATATATAACGATGATACACATGGTGTGGTTATGAACATGTTATACTACATATAATATATTATATATGTAAAAAACAGAGTTGGTGATGATGGTGTGCCTGCCATCCTGCAATGTAGGCCGTGAGATTTATATCTAACGGATAGGAAGGAAACTATGGCAATTTTGAAAGAAGATACCCACACTCCTCTCCACATTTTAAAATAAGGCCTTCCCTCGATCATCTTGATATTCCGTGCAATGCATGGGCATCTTGCTAGTACTACATATAATATATAGAACATTGATTATAATTTGTGATAATGTGTGGCTTTTGCAGCTGAGGGCTAAATACTTGTCATAATGTAGGGGGCGGAGCACTATACTTTGTGTGATAAACACGGTGTACGTATGGAACATGGTTTAGATTATGAATATCTAGTTAGTACATCAAATGTACTATTATTTGGAATCAACATCAAGTATATTCAAAAAATTGAATTCGAGTTCATATAGTACACATAGTTCATATCTATATCTATAGTAATCATGTCGTGTGTTGTTAAGGTAATATACGAATGATGGTTTAAGTTGGCAACAATCATGATTGTAGATTCTTATTCAAATAGAGAAACGAATTCAAATTTAGTTCGAATTGCAGTGGTAGTATAGACATTTGGAATGCACTGAAATGTTGGTATGAGTAGGTTACATGCATTATACAGCCAGAGAAAATTTTTAACTGGACATAACATGGATTCATAGCTTTGAATAGCGTTTGTACAGTAAAACGGGAGACTCTCTCTTTGTGTGGTGTGAATAGTTTTTTCTATTTTTTTCGTTGAGGGAAGTGCAAATTGATTTGGAACATACAAGTACAATTTTACACCTTAGGCTTGTCCCTAAAATTCAACCCGCGTCTTGTTATATCCTAAAAATTCAGATATCGTGCTCCCAAAACTCGCGCCTTCACAACCCGCGCCTTGCTATCCCGAAATTACAAAGCACGCGAAAACTCCCTCCAGCTGCCAAATCCCGACACGCGAAATCCCCCTTCTAAACCTGAGTCGAAAGGGCCGCTATTTCAAATCGGTGGGGGTACTTTTGTAACACACCCTACATTTTGGACAAACGCGTCCCTACGTCATGGTTCCTCCCCTCCCGTCGCCTCTTTTCGCCATTCGAAATCCCAGGCTTCCATAACCTCTCTACTCCAGCCACGAAACCCCACCCTCCTCCGTCTGCCACCTCACCGCTGCCTAGCCGAAGCCTCTTCCCCGACGACATCGTCCACCGGAACAGCTCAATGTCTCTCATCCACCTCCTCGGATGAGGATCCGTCATCCATCTTATCGTCCCGCCGGTTCAGCCGCCCCGTCCTCCACTTCCAAGGAGTTGCTGCAAAAATCGCCTCGTCTATCGCGGCTGCTCCATCCCCATAGCACAGTATTAACCTGCTCCACCAGAACTGCAGCATCCTCACCGACTCCTCGGACAAAGTTGAGGCCTACTTGGCGCCATCAAAGAGGTTGTACACTCACCGCATCACACCTTCTCCTTAACTCGACCTCCCGACACCGACGGTGCTCCATCCCGCACCCCCATGGCGTGGCTACCTTGAAGCCGGCGCCTCGGGCAACATCTCCATGGCGGCTCTCCCCCAGTGCGAGGCCCCTTCGGCGGCGGCGTCCATGCCAGCCGGATCTGCTGCTGCTGCTGCTGCTCCGGCTCTCGCTCGCTCGCTCGCACCGCTGCTCTGGCTCGCTCGCACTGCTGCTGCTCCGGCTCTCACTCACTCGCTCTGCTGCTGCTCTGCTCCCCCGCGCTCGTGCTGCTGCTCTGCTCCGATTTAGCTATACTTAGTCGACTGAATTGACTTTTGGGTCTTTCAATTTTGAGGGGGTGGAGGGGGGCTCGCCGGAGTTAAGGAAGAACCAGCCGTAGTGGGGAGGGGGCTCGCCGGAGAGGTACCCCACTATCTATCTTAGGGTTAAGGGTGGTTGCGGTGGTCGTCGGCGGTGGGGGGCATGGTGGTGGGCCGGTGGCGTGGGTATCGCCAAAGAAAAAGCTTGGCTTAGGGGGGGCCTAGAGGGCTGGTTGGGGCGGCGGCGGATCGACTGTGGTGAGTGGTTTCAGGGTAGGCGGGGCGGCGCTCCGCAGCTGGCAGGGGCCGGAGGTTCTGCCGGTGGTGGCTGGCAGCTCAGGGGGCTGGACGTTGAAGATGAACTACAGGCCCTCCATAAACTACATGTGAAGTGCCTCTCTGCTACCATTGCGTTCAGTTTTGACAGTAACATTCAGATTCCACAGTAAATTTCAGTTTCGACAGCTAAGTTCAGAGTCAACAGTTCTTACCACATCTGTTGTAGTCAGGTGTTTTTTGGTGATGTAAATTTTACATCTATCACTTTTTGGTAATGTATTTTACATCATCTATTGCAGATGCTTTTTAGAAACCCACTTGAGATTAACGATGTCTGTCTTGTACTGCTTCACCCTCGACGTCTTATGGCTCACCGGAGCTGCACAAACGATGGAACCATCCATCACAACAGAGCAGTGCCATGGACGCCATCTACAGATTCCTCAGATATTCCTCGACACGTCAGTCGGTGTTCTGGGAACGGGGATCCCCAGACTTGCCTGCCTGCGGCCTGCGGCGTGGCTCAAAGGAGGCCCAGGACAGCCCATCTTCATCAATGCAAGCTCAAGACCCTCGCGAGGGGCCAAGCCTCGCGGGGCGGACGACAGGAGCTTCCTCAGGCACGGTCTCGTCAGGCTGGCTCATGAGGAGGCGGAAAGTTCAAGGCAGGGTACCTCGCGAGGTGCCCATGATGCAAGCCATGACGACCAAGGGCGCCAGTTGGGCGCCAGCCTGTGCAGCGTCCTCCTTTCCTCTTTGGTGCAAAGGGAGCAAGCGCAGGCGAGAGCATCAAGCAAAGGCATCCGTTTCGGTGCAACAAGACCAAGACCAGCCCCAACGGCTGGAAGGGAGTCATCGTGGAGCCCAAGCAGGCGTCATCACCAGAGCCTTTGGCAGGCGAGGACCAACTTTAGTCAGGATTAGTGTACTCGCTGTTCCCCTTCAAAATGGCCAATTGTTGGCGCCCTTCCCACTCAATATTTGGGAAGAGGCCCAGGGCCTTCGCCTATAAATAGGAGTAGCCACACTCAGAGCAAAGGGATCGAAACGATCGGCATCTAGATCTGGGAGAGACAAAGAGAGACCAGAATCCTCATGCAGGAACCAGTAGCTAGGGCAACTGAACACCACCTAGCAGTTCATCACACACGCCAAGAACAGACCCTCGCGAGGCTGTTCTCCCTTGTACTGTTCTTCATCAGCCCAAGAGGCAATCCACCACACAACAAACTAGAGTAGGGTATTACACCACAACGGTGGCCCGAACTAGTATAAACCCTGTGTCTCTTGTGCTGTTCTGTTTAGTAGTTTAGGTCCCTGCGATTCGGCGAGGTACGAGATGGTGGGAGGTTGGATCTCCGCGCGCACCCGAGTGTTCGAACCTCAAGGGTCTGCTGGAACCCAAAATCCGACATTTGGCGCGCCAGGTAGGGGTGCGCCGGAATCTGCCTTTCGTCGCCTGGTTCTTCCCCGACCACCGCAACCATGTTCGACGCCGTCAGGCTCAGCGCTGAAGCGCCGAGCCGCCTCGCCTCCCATGTCGCCCAGACAGCTCCCGTCGGCGGGCGCCCTCGTCGTTCCCCGTCACCTGCCATCAACGCCGCCACCGGCCCGGCGGGGAACGAGCAGCAAGCATCGTCCCAGCACCCGTCCATGAGGCGGGACGGCCGTACCGCCACGCCTTCGCTCACCCCCGCTGGTTCTTCGTCACGCACGCCCTGCGCGGCCATGGAGGCCCGAGCTGCACTCATCGCGGCAAACGAGCTCCTGCGCTACTGCCCCGTCGACGACGTCTACGAAGAATGGCTCGACCGAGTCGTCGGGCTCGTCCGCGCTGCAGGAGGCGCCCCCGCGCCGTCCGTCTCGCTGCACCGCACCTCGCCCCGCGCGGGTGATGAAGCTCCTGGGGCGCCTCAGCCGCCTCCTCCTCAAGAAGGCGCCAGCCCCAAAGCGCGCGGTCCTGGCGGAACCTGCTTCGCCAGCGCCGCGCGCGGCAAGAGCAGAGCTGTCGGAAGTTCTCGCCCGCAAGAAGCTGCCCGAGCGCCCCCGCCCAAAGACGTCAAGACCCTGCGCTGCCCCCAGCCGCGGCGCAGGGAGGCCCACAAGACCACGCTCTCTGCCGTCCGAGGCCCCCCGCGGCCACGGCGGGCTGCCACGCTTTCAGCTCCGAGCTGCGCAGCATCGCGTGGCCCGCCAAGTTCAAGCCAGACCTGCCTCCTCGCTACGACGGCATAGCTGACCCTACGGAGTTCCTCCAGCTCTATGAGCTGGGCATCGAGGCTGCCAACGGGGATGAAAAGGTCATGGCGAATTGGTTTCCCATGGCGCTCAAGGACGGAGCCCGCACCTAGCTCCTGAATCCGCCCTGTGCACGATCTCTTCTGGCCGAGATGCGTACTCCGCTTCATCGCCAACTTCTGTGGTACTCGCGACCGCCACCGCCGTGAGCGACATGCGCCGAATCAAGCAGCAACCAGGGGAAACCCTGCAAAAGTACATCCAGCGCTTCAACAACGCGTGCCTCAAGATCCCCAGGGTAACGGAGGAGGCCATCATCTCTGCCTTCTCCGACGGCGTGCGCGACGTCAAGATGAAGGAGGAGCTGGCGATGCATGAAGATCTGTGCACCTCCTTGGAGCTGTTCAACTTGGCGACTAAGTGCGCCAGGGCTGAGGAGGGGCGCCTCTCCCTCCTCGAGCTGCCTGCCATGGATCCCGAAGAAAAGAAGTCCAAGGCCAAGGAAGTGAAGCGCAAGGGGGCTGCCGTACTCGCGGCCGAACCAGACACCAAGCGAGGCAGAGATCAGCCCGAATCCTCCAAGGGCAGCCGGTACTGCGTGTACCACGACCTCCACACCCACAACACCAATGAATGCCAAGAGCTCCGGGCCATGCGCGAAGGCAGGGTCGGCAGACGCCCCGAGCGCAACGACTGGGGCTATGGCCGAGGAGGAGGAAGGAATGCAGGACGCTGGAAAAACCGCGGCCCGCGCCAAGGGTGGCGCGACCAACCTCGCGAGGACCACGGCAAGACCCACCTCGCGAGGGAGGCTAGAGGATCAGCCTCGCGAGGATCGCCTGCAGGGAACGCAGGCCTCCTCCGCTGCCGCCCGCCGCCAAGGAGAATTGAAGACCGCCATCGGGACGAGGGCCGGGGCTTCCAGGAAGCGCGGCGATCGCAGCATCCCGGGCGGAGCTCAAGCCCCAGCCTCTCAGTGCATCTTCAAGCAGTTCGCCCGCGAAGTGAATGCAGTCCTCCCCAAGCTCGAGGCCACGCGCCCTCTCAGGTGGTCGGCGTGCGCCATCATGTTCAGCTCAGCGGATCAGCTCAAGTGCGCAGCCACAGCCGGAGTTCTCCCGATGCTTTGTTCCCCAATCATCAGCAATGTGCTAGTCACCAAGACCTTCATCGACGGTGGAGCAAGGCTCAACGTCCTGTCCGAGGAGACATTCAACAATCTTCAAGTGCCTTACAGTCAGCTTCAGCCAACCAAGCGTTTCTCCGGAGTCACCGACGGCTCCACGGTCCCGATCGGGCAGGTCCGCCTTCCTGTCACCTTTGGGGCTCGCGACAACTACCACACCGAGCTCATCGACATTGACGTCGCCCACATTCGCCTGCCGTACAACGCCATCCTCGGGTACCCAGCGTTGGCCAAATTCATGGCCGTAACCCACCATGGCTACAACGTCCTCAAGATGCCAGGAAGCGGCGGGGTCATCACGGTGCCCTGTGAAGAGAGGGACGCAGTGTGCTCCCTGGAGCGAGCCTTTCAGGCCGCATCGCTAGAAGACCCAGACCACAGCAGCAGGAGGCCTCCCGAGGCCGCACCCAAGAAGAAGAAGACATCGACCGGCCTGGCTCCACAAGAGACAGGCCCCTCGTGGCCCTTGACGGGCCAGGGGACCTCCTTCCATCACATAGGAAGCGCGCGGCGCCTCCTCAGCGGGCTCGGGGCTCTCCCCTGGAGGGCCGCCGACCTCGCCAAGGTCTCGAGGGAGGCGCTTGGGCACCACGTGGAGGCGTGTTTCGAAGCACGTTTCCTGCAAGCAGGAGCAAGGCAAGGAGGGCCGAACCCTCAGGAGTTCGTCAGCATGGCCATTCAGGAGCTACAGGAGTCGAGGGTCATGAGGGGCAGCCGCCGCCTACCCGCTGTGGCCCCCATCCAGCGAGGATGGTGGGCTGCGCGTCTACATCGACATACCAGGCTCAACCGAGGCAGCGCCTCAAGAGCCGCCTGCCCTCGCGAGTGGGACGTTGCGAGGGTCCGCCCCACAGCTACGTACGCATGCCTTATGGCCTGCCAAACGCGGCTGCTGCGCACCAGCGTCTCATGAGGACCATCCTGGAGGCTCAAGAGGTCAGGCACGCCGCAGCCCTGGCGGAGATGGAGATGGCCCCCGAGGAGCCGCCAGCGCCTCGGGGGCCTCCCGAGGCCCCTGGGCCTGGGGGCTCGTGAGGATCGGCTCCCGCAGCCCACCGAGTCTGCTACACCAACACCCCCTCGTCCCCAACATCACCAGGTGACATCTTTAAGTTTCGTTTCAGTCTGGGAGCGCCTTCGGGGCCGCATTATTCCCAGGCCGCGTGGGTCCGTCCCTGCGGCATGTATCCCTTTTTATTTCATGTCATTAGCTTATCTTGTTGGGGGCGCCCGTCGGGCTGCATCATCCACAAGCCGCTCGGGCCAGTCCCAGCGGCATGTATCCTTCTTGCGCTTTCCTTAGGATTATGCTCTCGTTCCACCATGCTTGTTATTTGGTACCTTTTCCTGGGTGGCGGAATCTTGCACGTTAAAGGGGTGCCTGAGCATCGCGACTCAGGGCTCCTACTGGCTCTCCGCCCTCACCCTCTGGTCTTGTCCATGGCATCGCGACTGGCTTGCCAGCCGACGGCCGAGACCAGCCCGAGAGCCGGACCCGAGGACGAGTTTAGTCATCTAACCCAGCTTGCGCGTTAAAGGGGGGGTGCCTGAGCATCGCGACTCAGGGCTCCTACCGGCTCTCCGGCCCTCACCCTCTGGTCTTGTCGATGGCATCGCGACCTGGCTTGCCAGCGACGGCTGAGACCAGCCCGAGAGCCAGGACCCAAAGACGTAGAGCACCGGCATCTAGCCAAATTTGCAGGAACACACTCGAAGATAAGTCCCAGAGCCAGGCGCAACCCGCCTTGAGCTAGGGCCCCGTGAGTCCCGCGCTGGCTCACGGGTGCCCCAACACACCTCGCGAGGCCTCTCGCGCCTCTCCAAAGCAACTAATGGCAGAACTAACGATCGCCACGGCGAGCTCTTGTTCCTTTTGTGGTGAACCTGCAAGGCCCCTCCAAGGAGCATGAAACGACCTCGCCACGCAAACTCACGCCGGCCAAGGCATGGACCTAGCACCGCACCAGGAAGCATTGTCCTGACCCTCGAGATAAGTCACTCTCCGGACACACTAGTTATCGCAACACCATCCCCACACTCAATGCAACCCCGTGTTAGCAACGTCGCTCTCCTTTCTCACCGAATGATGGCCGCTTGAGCGCCAAGGGGACACCCGAGCATCGTGACTCGTGAGGCTCTTACGGACCTCGGGCCGCCACCGCCTGGCCTTGACCACGGCATCGCGACTGGCATACCAGCGACGGTGAAGCCGCCTTTGGGATCGGGACCTGTCGGCAGAGAGCACCAAGCCCTCACGAGGTCTGAAAGGAGGAAACTGAGCTAGAACGGAATGAGCATCTCGCACTGCCTCACAATAAGGACTATATTGACAAACGAAGCTACAAACATCTTACAAGCCCCCGCGGGGTACATTCTTGGCTCCTCGCAGGAACAAAAGACGCGAATCCTAAGGAGTCCTACCTACAGGGACCACTGCGGCAGACGCCATCATCAACAGTGGGCCACCCGGTCCGGCGCCAACCCCATCCAGATCAGGGGCGGCGACGGCCTGACGAGCTCGCCCTGCTCCGAGAGTGGCGCAGGCTCGAGGGCTCGTAGCTGTCGCCGCTCGTCTCCGGCGTCGTGAAGAGGTCGGCGGAGTCGCTGGATCCTCCTGCGCCTTCGTCGCCCGAGGAGCTTCCAAGGGCGTGGTCGGTCGGCCCCCGTCTCACCGCAGCAGGACCCCGACCACCTCTCCCGGGGCAGCACTCCAGCCGACGACCCTCCGCATCGAACACCTTGAAGGACACCACCGAAGCACCATCGTACTCCAGGTGGATCGTGAGGGCGCCGCGCCCTGCAGACCAGGCGACTCGCCCCAGCCTCGAGTCATGAAGACCTCGCCCGGGGCAACTACCGCAACCTCTGCGCCGGTCGCGAGGGTGCCGCAGCCGGCATGCTGCAGCCAGAGTCCTAGGGGCTCCCCCTGCCGGACGACGGAGGCGAAGAAAGGAGGACGACGAATCCAAGACATAGGAGGCGCGGCGACGCGAAGCACGAACTCCCGGCAGGAGCCCTCGGCGTGGACTCCAGGGGGGAAGACGCACACCTTCGTGACCCGCCGGCGTCGTCGGCGGCGGCGCTCGTGACGCCCGCGCCGCCTCCTTCAGGCCACCAATTTGCGCAGCATAAGGAAGAGGAAACCCTGGTGGCGGCCGCACGCACCAGGGCATGGGAGCCTCGGCAAGCGCTCCCGCCTCGACACCAGAGAGCAAGCCGCTTTTTGGGGGATCAGGTCAGATCCTCTTGAGGAGCCTTTCCTTCTCTTCCTTGGAGAACCAAGGATCGGAGCCATGGCAACCAGGCGAAACGAAGAGGAGGAGAAGCAGAAGGATAGACTGGAAGGGCGCGCGCCGTTCCGTACTTATAGCCGGCGAAGGCCAACCGTCGGCCTCCGCGATCACCGGTCATCATGCACAACTCTGCATGCAGGGACTTGTCGAATCCGGGCGGTTACCAGGGCATCATGGGGAAGCAATGCGCACGCGTCCAATCAACCGCCACGCGGCGCCCAAGGCCGCAGGCTGTTAGGGCCCGCGACACTTCGCACTTGCCCTTTCTCCTCTCTGCTCAGCCAAGTTCGGGCGCACCGTGGGGCCGGGGGCTACTGTCGGCGTTCTGGGAATGGGGGTCCACAGACTTGCCTGCCTGCGGCCTGCGGCATGGCTCAAAGGAGGCCCAGGACAGCCCATCTTCATCAACGCAAGCTCAAGACCCTCGCGAGGGGCCAAGCCTGCATGGGCGGACGACAAGGAGCTTCCTCGGGCATGGCCTCGTCCAGCTGGCTCATGAGGAGGTGGAGAGTTCAAGGCAGGGTACTCGCGAGGTGCCCATGACGCAAGCCATGGCGACCAAGGGCGCCCGATCAGGCGCCACCTGCTGATGTCCTCCTTTCCTATTTGGTGCAAAGGGAGCAAGCGCAGGCAAGAGCATCAAGCAAAGGCATCCGTTTTGGTGCAACAAGACCAAGACCAGCCCCAACGGCTGGAAGGGAGTCATCGTGGAGCCCAAGCAGGCGTCATCACCAGAGCCTTTGGCAGGTGAGGACCAACTTTAGTCAGGATAAGTGTACTCGTTGTTCCCCTTCAAAATGGCCAATTGTTGGCGCCTTTCCCGCTCAATATTTGGGAAGAGGTCCAGGGCCTTCGCCTATAAATAGGAGTAGCCACACTCAGAGCAAAGGGATCGAAACGATCGGCATCTAGATCTGGGAGAGACAAAGAGAGACCAGAATCCTCATCCAGGAACCAGTAGCTAGGGCAACTAAACACCACCTAGCAGTTCATCACACACGCCAAGAACAGACCCTCGCGAGGCTGTTCTCCCTTGTACTGTTCTTCATCAGCCCAAGAGGCAATCCACCACACAACAAACTAGAGTAGGGTATTACACCACAACGGTGGCCGGAACTAGTATAAACCCTGTGTCTCTTGTGCTGTTCTGTTTAGTAGTTTAGGTCCCTGCGATTCGGCGAGGTACGAGACGGTGGGAGGTTGGATCTCCGCGCGCACCCCAGTGTTCGGACCTCAAGGGTCTGCCGGAACCCAAAATCCGACATTACAACCTCCGATAGCCAGCTCTGCCTCAACTTCTTCAACGACCAAGCCAATGATGCCGAGGTCGACACGGCTACGGCAAAGTGGTTGTGCACTTGTCGCATCACTTATTACTCTACATTCATTTCGATCCATTAGGGCTATTTTGGTTCAAAGGAAAAACTGAAGGAAAACATAGCAATAGGAAATTTTCCTATGGCACTCTACTATTTAATTATTCATGAATTTTTTGAAAGGAATGGAGCAAAACATCCACCTCGACCTACTTTTCAGAATCCTACGCATGAAAAAAAGACCAAGTGCATTAGTGGCAGAATAACATTCTAACTGTACACGATTTCATATGGTTTCACTTTAATTTGGTCATGTTTCTTTGCATTCCTCTGCTCTTCCAATTGTTGTGAACCAAACACCCAAGTTGATAGAAACCTTGTGTTTACAAAAGCTTTGTTTCCCGCGTGCATTCCTATGCTATTCTGGTGTTTTTCCTATCCCTGCATTTTTTGAATCCTGCAAGCCAAAGGAGCCCTTAGAGAATTACTTCAGTTACAGGTAGTTGTCGTAGAAAACTTTGTGTGGTTTGTCCTGGTCGTGTCGCGATGTTTTCCACCTCACCTGAGCTGCTCCATCAACAGAAGCATCCACCAAACCAGACATCACGACTCATGGCCGTCTTTCGCCGCATCAGATCTCCTTCCGTGCCGCCGGCACCCACCGCAACGGCGTCACCATCATCGACTCAGCAGATGTATCTGAGGAGTACAAGAGTCCACAAGAGAGGTCGCACTCTTTTGTTTGTGCTTATGTTATGCATTGCTTAATATTACCTGCTACTGTATCATCATGTTCACCTCTTAGACTCCAAGTCAGGTCCTAATTAGTTGTGGGGCACATATCGAGGCAACAATGAATAGTATCTCTGTATAATATCTGGTTCACCTAGGGTATGCCTATATTCTTCATCTTGGGTGGGAAACTAATAATAAAGCAATCATCATCTGTCTTTTTATTAAATTAAAGCAATCATCGGCCTGCTATCATTATTTTTGGATCCATCCACTGGTTGTTACCATCACTCTAGATTTCTACATGCTCTCCTTACATAATCTCACAATATGTTTTCGTATGCATGTCAGATATTGTACACGGTCATGTTGTACATGTTGAGAAGAAGAGAAGAGTTTTGCATGGCAATACAATGTGATGCAGACATCGATCCATGGTGGGTTCAATGGCAAACCCTCCCCCCTCTCCAGATTGTAATCCAGAGGAAGATATCTGTTCTGAGGCGGATTCAGACATAGCTGAGCACTCCTATTTACCCCCAAGGTGTTTTCTCTAACTTGGCATGATGATGTTAGTCATATCATGCATATGTTGCCTTGCAGCTCCTACATTCAACATCATATATGTCATCTGCTTAGTTTAGACATGTTTTGTAATGCTACCTGTTTAGTTTCTATATCATATATGGGAATTATGCAGTCTCATCTCTTTTAGCCAGCCATAATATATGTGAAATATGCAATGCCATCCTGTTTAACCAGGCATCATATATTTGAATGATATCTTGCCCATCCTTTTCTTCATTACATTTCCATTTGTCGACAATGTTTGTACATTAAACTACTCTTCCTGTGAATCAGCCATTTGAGTGGGTGATGGAAAAATCTAGAGTGAAAACAAGGCCTTCGGAGCAGATAGTGCTACCTATCAAAGAAGATCTCTTGCTGGGTCCCGATAGCTCCTCAGAGATGGATTCAGACATAGATGACCAGTCCTATTCCCCCACCGAGGTGTATGCTCTAACTTGGCACGATTATACTGCTCATACCATGCATATCGTGTCTTGCATTTCATAGTTTAGACATCATATACACAATATTCAACACCATGTTCTTAGTTCAGACATCATATATGTGAATGCCCTCTACTTAGCATATAAATCACACATCTGAATTAAATAATGCGACCCTGATTACTTAGATAACATGTATGTGAATTATGTCATGCGAACCTGTTTACTAAAGACATCATATAATTATCTCATGCCATCCTGTTTAGTTAGTCATCATACCTTTGAATTATGTCATGCTATGCTATCCAATTTAGATAGACATCATATATGTGAAATTGTGTCATGCTATCCGTTTTAGTTAAACAATATACATGTCAACTATTTCATGCCCTCTTTTTTCCACACTATCTATTGCATTTGTCTCTCGTACAATGTCTGTACATTCAACCATGTTTCCTGTTTATAAACCATTTGAATTGGACTGGGTGATGGTAGTATCTAGCGGAGTGAAAACACGGTCTTCAAATAAAACAATGCTACCTCTTGGTGGAGATAGCACCCCGGTTGTACACACACGAGAACCAGCCCTACCACACATAACCCAGACTCTCATAGATTGTACCCCTACTGCGATGGACAGAGAACCAACTTCAAGCAATCTAATCCCAACCCCAGCAGATAGTAACCCAGTTCCTGTTGACACAGCACCATCTCCGCCACAGAGCTCCCAAACAAGAGAAGTTAGTAAGGCAGCTCCAATGCCCAAAGCGCCAGTACTACCACGGCGAACCCCAACTCCACCAGTTAGTACACCTATTCCTGTGGAGGAAGCACAATAATCCATTCGTAGTGTAGCATCTATCGCATTTGATGTTGTTAAATCCTATGTGCGCATCTTCCCATCATGGAAATATTATACTGAAGATGAAGGAAAATGCCAGTTGCAGGTGTTTGTCCAGGAGTTATGTGTAAGTAATGTTATTCATGGCAATTACTTTTCTTTGTCCCATACATTCTACTCCGTGATGGTTATAATATAGCAAAATTTCCCATTTTTATCTATAGAGAAGGACCGATTTGGAAACTCAGGATGAGGTAACCTGTGCTAATACCTCTTCTATCTTCAAGAATGCTTGGTGGTGCTACCTCTTGAGCATGCGTTGGTTTTCCCTTGAAGAGGAAAGGTGTAGGACCTTGAAGTATGTCTAGAGGGGGGTGATTAGACTACTTGACCAATTAAAAGCTTAACCTTTTCCCAATTTTAGACTTTGGCTGATTTTAGCTATCTTTGAGCAAGTCAAGCAATCTTCACACAATTCAAGCAAGCATGCAAAGAGTATATAGGCAGCGGAAAGTAAAGCATGCAACTTGCAAGAATGTAAAGGGAAGGGTTTGGAGGATTCAAACGCAATTGGAGACACGAATGTTTTTGTCGTGGTTCCGATAGGTGGTGCTATCGTACATCCACGTTGATGGAGACTTCAACCCACAAAGGGTAACAGTTCTTGTGAGTCCACGGAGGGCTCCACCCACGAAGGGTCCACGAAGTAGCAACCTTGTCTATCCCACCATGGCCGTCGCCCACGAAGGACTTGCCTCACTAGCGGTAGATCTTCACGAAGTAGGCGATCTCCTTGCCCTTACAAACTCCTTGGTTCAACTCCACAATCTTGTCGGAGGCTCCCAAGTGACACCTAGCCAATCTAGGAGACACCACTCTCCAAGAAGTAACAAATTGTGTGTTGATGATGAACTCCTTGCTCTTGTGCTTCAAATGATAGTCTCCCCAACACTCAACTCTCTCTCACAGGATTTGGATTTGGTGGAAAGAAGATTTGAGTGGAAAGCAACTTGGGGAAGGCTAGAGATCAAGATTCTTATGGTTGGAATGGAATATCTTGGCCTCAACACATGAGTAGGTGGTTCTCTCTCAGAACTGGTAAGTTGGAAGTGTAGGTTTGTTCTGATGGCTCTCTCCATGAAGGAAGAGGAGGTTGATGGGTATATATAGCCTCCACAGAAAATCTAACCGTTACACACAATTTACCAAACTCGGTGGGACTGAATCAACAAACTCGGTCGGACCGATTTTGTAAACCTAGTGACCGTTAGGGTTTTCGATGGGACTGACATGCAACTCGGTAGGACCGATATAATTAGGGTTAGGGCATAACATAATCTCGGTGAGACCGATTACACAAACTCGGTGAGACCGATTTTGGTAATTAGCTAACCAGAGAGTTGGTCAGGTAAACTCAGTGGGACCAATTCGCTTTTTTGATGAGACCAAAAAGTTACGAAAGGGAAACAGAGAGTTTACATTGCAATCTCGGTGGGACCGATCGCTCACTTCGGTTAGACCAAAATGTTACGAAGGGAAACGGAGAGATTACAATCCCATCTCGGTGAGACCGAGATCCCTATCGGTGAGACCGATTTGCCTAGGGTTTGTGGCAGTGGCTAGGACATTTGAACTCGGTCGCGCCGGATAGAAAGAATCGCTAGGGCCGAGTTTGACTTTAGGTTTAGGTCATATGTGGATGTGAGAAAGTAGTGGGGGGTTTTGGAGCATATCACTAAGCACATGAAGCAAGAGGCTCATTAAGCAACACCTCATCCCTCCTTGATAGTATTGGCTTGTCCTATAGACTCAATGTGATCTTGGATCACTGAAATGTAAAATGTAAAGTCTTGAGCTTTTGAGCTTGAGCCAATCCTTTGTCCTTAATATTTTGAGGGATCCACTTTCATCATCCATGCCATGCCATTCATTGAGCTTTCCTGAAATATTTGTCTTGGAATAGCATTAGCTCAATGAGCTATATGTTGTTATGAATTACGAAAACCACCTAGGGATAGTTGCACTTTCAATCTCCCCCTTTTTGGTAATTGATGACAACATATAGATCAAAGCTTCGACAAATGATAATAAGATTGAAAAACATCATCGCTTTGAGAAGTTTCTGATAAGAAAGAGCTCCCCCTAAATTTGTGCATATTTTAAGATTTGCTTTGGACTGCAAATGCACAAGGTATTAGGCTCATGGGTTACTCTTCCATGTCACATACATCTTGGTGGAGCGCTCAAAATAATAAAGATTGAATACATGCACTCATCACCAAGCACAATGAATGATCATATAAGAATAAGTAAGATAATATCATATAACAAGCATAAGTGTAGCTTATGATCAAACACATGATCATCAATGTCGCACAGGTAATAGCATAGTATCTCAAGCAATCAAAAGCAAACAAAGTTCAACCAAGAAGACAAGAGAGAACAAAAGCAGCAAATCTCTCTCTCGAAGCCTATGATCTATACATTTTTCTCCCCCTTTGGCAACAAGTTACCAAAAAGTTCCTAGAAAATGCATAGGACTATATCGTCTCTCAGGCTTGGTCTTCTGCTGGTGGCGTAGAGATGGCTCCTTGGACGAAGACTTGATAGATGTGGAAGGAGCTGAAGGAGTTGGTCTTTGGAGCTGGTTGCTGGAGCTGTAGCTGGAGCTGATGAAGTGACTCGTGACTGCTGGCTCGCTGCAGCTGATCTCTGAGCTCG
Organism: Aegilops longissima; assembly: GCA_021605205.1. Classification (NCBI taxonomy): domain Eukaryota; kingdom Viridiplantae; phylum Streptophyta; class Magnoliopsida; order Poales; family Poaceae; genus Aegilops; species Aegilops longissima. The sequence goes on along the minus strand of CM038681.1, from coordinate 427,351,381 downwards.
AGGCACTCGCAAATGCATCGCTTGTTGTCCTGCCCTTCCTCTCCTGCATGTCATCCTGTAGCTGCTCCACAGATGACTGAATCTCAGTTACTTTGATATCAAGATCATAGATTTTTGTTCCATGATTCTTTCCAGGCTCTCCTGGTTTTGAGTTAGGGTGACCAACCCCTTATCAATCCGCAGAGTTGATGCTATCAAGTAACCAAGCTGCTCCTGCTTGTTCTTTAAAAAGTATTCAGATGCCTCTGCTAGAGTTGGCATCTTGGCAGCCTTCTCTTTCCTTGCCTTCTCCTTCTTCTCTTGAGCTTGTACTAATGATGGTTCATTCTCAGTCATGACAACTTGATTGTCCTCAAATTCAGGATAGATAACCAAGTGTTCCTTATCCAACAGATACTTCCCTGTGCCCATCTTTGAGTTAATCAACTCCTGATTCTGTGGGGCATATCCACAGCTCCTCTTTTGGCCTGCTGCTATCCTTTTGATAGTTTCAACTATGAGGCTCATGACCTTGAATTTCTGGGGCACATAAAAAATGTGAAATAAATTAATTGCATGTCCTCTGATCATGTTGTCGTCACCTGATTTGGGGAACAGAGTGTGCCTTAGGATCCAGTTGATCGTGGGCAGCCCCGACAGAAGAAAATGAACTGATCCAAACTTGAAAGTCTCAAGTGCATCATCAGGGATCTCCTTGTACATCTGTGACATTGAGTTGTGATCCATTTTCTTCTTGGCATAAATGTCCAAGTCATTTTCACTCTCCTTGGGGGCATTGACCAGACTTGCCCATTCCTCTATGGTTGATTGGTATCTCGTTCCTTCTGACATCCAAACTATCCTGCCATCTGGATAGAATTATGCTGTGGAGTAGAATTGCATAATGAGCTCGTCATTCCAATTTGTGAGCTTCTGCCCAACAAAATATGCAACTCCACACGCACTGAAGCTGTCATACACTCCAGGATAGTGTTCTGCATTCTCCTGAATGTAGGTCCAGTCGACCCACCTCATATCACAAACTATGGGCTTCTTATCCAATAAGATGGTCTCATAGAAGTCCTGCTGCTCCTTGGTGTGGAACCTGTAATCTACAGCAGTCCTTCTCCTGGTGGCATATGGATCTGACTCTCTCCATAGCCTCAACCCTAAATCTCTCCTGATCTTCATGTTCTCAGCCACAGGATGAGCATCATTGTGGTCTGGAATCTTGGGTTTGAGCTTCCTTGAGACCTGCCGTTCTTCATCTTCCTCAGCCGCAACATCAGGCATTGGGGCCTTGTTCTTTTCAGCAGCTGGTATACTCCTGGTATTCCTCTTAGGTGCAGTCTTGGGCTTGGGGGAAGCTTTGGGTGCTACTTTGGGCTTTGAAGTTGCAGCCCCTGATTTTATGGCATCACCCATCAACTTTTGTGCCTTGGGTGCTGGTTCAGCAACCTCTTCTTCTTCCTCTTCTTCCATCATGGAAGACTTTCCAATCACTCTGGCCATGGTCTTCTTGACCCTTTCCTTCCTTTTCTTTCCTTCAGCAGCAGCAGGTTCTTTGGGTTGGGATTCCAAAGAAGCTTGAGTGGAGACTCTGGCTTTGGACATTGGTTGTCTACCTGCTGGCCTTTTGATCTTCATTCCTGGCTTTACTGCAGTTGAGCTGTACTCCTTCTTGAGCACTTTCTTCTTTGAACTGGCCTCATCCTTAACTGCCACATAATCCTCATCCTCAGACTCTGAGCTCTTCTTCTTCCTTGTCCTTGTGGCAGCCTTGGGCAAATTGCTGGGAGTGCTTCTGCTCCCCTCATCTGAGCTGCTAGAGGGACTAGTGCCCTCACTCATGTGAATCTGCTCTTCTGACTTGTTCTGGCTGTCACTTTGGTCTGACATGCTGCACACACTGACTGCTGACCCTGTGAATAGTTATAGATGAGGTAGAGTGGATGAGCATCACAAAATGCAGAGATTTTTGCAAAAGAATGATTCAAGAAACTTAGTTTTAGTTTTCCACAGAAAGCATTTTGGATCTACCGATTTTCAAACTCGGTGATACCGAAGCAGTTTTGGAACCTAAACTAGTGAACTCGGTCAGACCGAGTACAGTTCAGTGGCACCGAGACTGCTAGGGTTTCACAAAGTTTTAAAACCGGTCACAGCGATTAGCAATTCTCGGTCAGACCGAGACTTACTAGTGCAATGGCGTTAGCCAAATCGGTGGGACCGAGTTTTTCAACTCGGTTGGTCCGAGATGATTTCGGCGGAAACCTAAATTTTTGAATCACACCTATTCTATGGATTGTTTTGACTGGATAGATGGGTTTCAATCGTGGCAAGATGCATTACGAACACAATGTGCTGAGAATCAGACGAGGATAGCACTGTGATCGAGTTCATACCCTAGTTTGGCGGTGAACTCGCTACGGCGGCAACGGCGGAGAAGAATTCCGTTGACGGCGGCGGAGACCAGCGACAGGAGGCGGCTGGCGACGAAGTCGACGATCCATAGAACTAGTAGGCAGAGCGAGCTATGCGCGGGCGAGGGGTTTCGGAGAAAGTTTTCCAAAATTTGCCCGTGTGAATATATATAGCCCGACACTGTCGGTGTGACCGAGTGGAACAACTCGGTGGCACCGAGATGCATAACTGTTAACAGTTACAGCAACTCGGTGTGACCGAAAAGTCCAAATCGGTTGCACCGAGATGAAAATCTAGATCGACTTAGTAATCTCGGTATGACCGAAATGGATGAATCGGTCAGACCGAAAATCACAAAGAAGTTTTGGAAGTTTAAGTCTATGACGAATCGGGGACTCCAAGTGCTCCTCACACAGAGTGGTTCGAATCTGACTTGATCAAATTGTGATGTAGCATGAATAGAGTTTGAGACGAGAAAAGCATAGATAGCTAGAGAAGGTTCTTAGGCATTCTTTTCCATCCACTTGGCCAAAGAAAGAGAAGCCAATCAATCAAAACAACAAGTGGATGTCCTCGAATGAGTAAAATATGCAACCAACATGCTCACACAATAAAATGACAAATGAAATATCTGACAAAGCATGCACAACCAATTCCAGCGTCTATCAAACAATTGGCGATGAATAGGTCATCTATATATGAGTATATTGAATTAGGAGTCAAATGAGAACATTTGATCACAGGTCATACTCATCGTTTAAGCTCAAGTGGGGTTACCACTTTTACATAAAGCATTTATGTGTTCACATCATTAGAGTTGCTTTGACTCAATTCTTAGAGTTAAGCTCCCCCTAGATGTGAGATCCCCCCTTAGAGGGATAAACTAAACTTGGGTTTTGTCGATGATGACTTCATGTAGGTGTTGAAGATGTGGATGCTCAATGTTGATGTAGATCTTTTTGGAGCAAACCTTTGGAGTGAGTTGCACTTTCAATAACTACATGGGTTAGTCCCACAAGGAACAAACAAGTATATCCATAGACATAGAGTGATGCACACACAAAATGATGTCCATGAAAACATTTCGTTACCTTTTCCCTTGCCTTACCAACATGAGGGTTTGTGACTCCTTGAACTAGTGCAAGATATGGAAGATGATTGCACTTGTCCTTGCCATAATGATATGAGTGAAAATGTTGGCGGAGTCACCCTCAAGAACTCTCTAGTTCTTCTTCTTCGGGATCCACATCATCTTGATGGGAATCCTTGGTGCAGTAGTTGTACTTGATGAAGTAGAACTTGAAGTAGTCTTGGGAACCCACTTGACCAAGGCCTTAGGTGCTTCTTCAAATGCATCAATCTCCTCTTGAAGCTTGTCCTTGCCTTTGTTCTTGTGGTCTTGTGGTGGAAGATCATCTTGTGCTTGTGTTCCCTTGAAGGAAGTAGGATCATACTTCTCTTGTTGAGGAACAAACTTCGTATTGGGGTATTGATCTTCTTCCCACTCAACTCCATTGGCATTGAACTTTCGTTCAAAACCAACATCTTGATTCTTCCGGTGCCTTCCTTGCTTGCGTACAATTTCCTCAAATTGCTTACTCCCGGCAAGGCCCTTGTATACACCTTTCTCTATAATTCCCTTCAATAAGCTGTTTTCTTGCTCAAGTGTAACTTGGCTAAGGGAATCATTAGTGGAATCAAGAGAACTACTAGAAGCAACAATATTGGGTTTAGCATTGTTATTGTTACTACTAGAGGAAGAATCTTTCTTGATCTTGTTACTAGACTTGACTTGAGGCATGTAAGTAGATAAGAGTAAACGCTTGGCAATGTAAGAAGAACTTTTCTTACGGAGATCATCATTGATTGCTTTTAGGAACTCATGCTCTTGCTCAAGATTGAGATTTTCAAAGCGTAACTTCTCATGAGCCCTTAAAAGTTCTCGATGATCTTCGAAGATAGTTTCATGAGCTAACTTAAGAGTGTTTAGTTCTTTAGTTAGACGCTCAATCTTCTCCTTATCATTGTCATTCATTTCATCTTGATTAGCATGATTAATTGATGTTTCATCATAGTATTCATCACTAGAGTTGTCAACAAGTAAATCATCATCACCTAGCAAGTCATCTTCATCACTATTAAAATCCACATACTCGGGGTGTGTTACCTTAGGACCTTTGGCCATGAAGCATCTTCCAATTCCTTCATTTGGTCAGTCAAATATGTCGTAGGAGTTGGTTGACACAAGTGCTAAACTGGCAACACCTTCATCTTGAGTGTATTCAGAGTCGGAGTGATAGCTTCTCTCGGAGTGATTGTCGGATTCGGAGCCGGATACCCATTCGCCAACATGAGCTTGATGTCTTCGTTTTGTGTAGCTCTTTGATGACTTGTCCTTCCTTTCCGAATCCTTGCTTCTCCGTGCGGGTCTTCGTTCATAATGATCATCTCTACTCCTTCTCTCTCTTGGTGGTGATTCTTCTCTTCTACTTCTTCTCTTGGGAGAATCTTCTCTTCTTTTGTAGGGTGCCGTACACTCATTGGAATAGTGTCCGGGTCTCCCACAATTGTAGCAATTGCGCTCTCGACTAGAAGATCTTTTGTCATTGTAGGACCTTGACTTGGAGCTTCTTTCTTTGCTTCTAGTCTTGTAGAATTTGTTGAAGTTCTTCACCATTAAGCTCAATTCTTCATTGAAGGTTTGTTTCTCACTTGATGATGTGGGGGCTTCACATGAGGCTTTGTAAGCACCACTTGACTTGTTGTGAAGTTCCTCCTTATCCTTGAGTGACATCTCATGAGCAATAATTCTTCCAATGACTTCTGTTGGCTTGATATCTTTGTAATTTGGCATCATTTGGATCAATGTGCACACGGTATCATATTTTCCATCCAATGCTCTTAAGATCTTCTTGATGATGAATCTGTCGGTCATCTCTTCACTTCCTAAGCCGGCAATCTCATTTGTGATAAGAGAAGGCCTAGAGTACATTTCAGCGACACCTTCACCATCCTTCATTTTGAACTTGTCAAGCTGACTTTGGAGCACATCCAACTTGGATTCCTTGACGGAGTCGGTACCTTCATGCATATCAATCAAAGTATCCCAAATTTCCTTTGCATTATCAAGACGGCTGATTTTGTTGAATTCTTTCGGGCTCAAGCCATTGAAGAGGATATCACAAGCTTGAGCGTTGTATTGCAGCATCTTCGACTCATCCGCGTTAGCTTCATGGTTCGGTTCTCTCCCATCAAAGAATTCACCTTGCAAACCAATACACACAATAGCCCAAACGGCGGGGTTATGTCCGAGAATATGCATCTTCATCTTATGCTTCCAACTAGCAAAATTAGTGCCATCAAAGTAAGGACCTCTACGGTGATAATTTCTCTCGCTAGACGCCATACTCTCCTAGGTTGTGAAACCAAGGCTATGACCACCAAGAGCTATGGAAATCAAAGCAAATGGAGACCAAAGCTCTGATACCACTTGTAGGACCTTGAAGTATGTCTAGAGGGGGGTGATTAGACTACTTGACCAATAAAAAACTTAACCTTTTCCCAATTTTAGACTTTGGCAGATTTTAGCTATCTTTTAGCAAGTCAAGCAATCTTCACACAATTCAAGCAAGCATGCAAAGAGTATATAGGCAGCGGAAAGTAAAGCATGCAACTTGCAAGAATGTAAAGGGAAGGGTTTGGAGGATTCAAACGCAATTGGAGACACAAATGTTTTTGTTGTGGTTCCGATAGGTGGTGCTATCGTACATCCACGTTGATGGAGACTTCAACCCACGAAGGGTAACGGTTGCGCGAGTCCACGGAGGGCTCCACCCACGAAGGGTCCACGAAGAAGCAACCTTGTCTATCCCACCATGGCCGTCGCCCACGAAGGACTTGCCTCACTAGCGGTAGATCTTCACGAAGTAGGCGATCTCCTTGCCCTTACAAACTCCTTGGTTCAACTCCACAATCTTGTAGCAGGCTCCCAAGTGACACCTAGCCAATCTAGGAGACACCACTCTCCAAGAAGTAACAAATGGTGTGTTGATGATGATCTCCTTGCTCTTGTGCTTCAAATGATAGTCTCCCCAACACTCAACTCTCTCTCACAGGATTTGGATTTGGTGGAAAGAAGATTTGAGTGGAAAGCAACTTGGGGAAGGCTAGAGATCAAGATTCTTGTGGTTGGAATGGAATATCTTGGCCTCAACACATGAGTAGGTGGTTCTCTCTCTAGCTGGTAAGTTGGAAGTGTAGCTTTGTTTCGATGGCTCTCTCCACGAATGAAGAGGAGGTGGAGGGGTATATATAGCCTCCACACAAAATCTAACCGTTACACACAATTTACCAAACTCGGTGGGACCGAATCAACAAACTCGGTCGGACCAATTTAGTAAACCTAGTGACCGTTAGGGTTTTCGGTGGGACTGACATGCAACTCGGTAGGACCGATATGATTAGGGTTAGGGCATAACGTAATCTCGGTGAGACCGATTACACAAACTCGGTGAGACCGATTTTGGTAATTAGCTAACCAGAGAGTTGGTCTGGTAAAGTCGGTGGGACCGATTCGCTCTTTCGGTGAGACGGAAAAGTTACGAAAGGGAAACAGAGAGTTTACATTGCAATCTCGGTGGGACTGTTTGCTCACTTCGGTTAGACCGAAACGTTACGAAGGGAAACAGAGAGATTACAATCCCATCTCGGTGAGACCGAGATCCCTATCGGTGAGACCGATTTGCCTAGGGTTTGTGGCAGTGGCTATGACATTTGAACTTGGTGGCGCCGGATAGAAAGAATCGGTAGGGCCGAGTTTGACTTTAGGTTTAGGTCATATGTGGATGTGAGAAATTAGTGGAGGGTTTTGGAGCATATCACTAAGCACATGAAGCAAGAGGCTCATTAAGCAACACCTCATCCCTCCTTGATAGTATTGGCTTTTCCTATAGACTCAATGTGATCTTGGATCACTGAAATGTAAAATGTAAAGTCTTGAGCTTTTGAGCTTGAGCCAATCCTTTGTCCTTAATATTTTGAAGGATCCACTTTCATCATCGATGCCATGCCATTCATTGAGCTTTCCTGAAATATTTGTCTTGGAATAGCACTAGCTCAATGAGCTATATGTTGTTATGAATTACCAAAACCACCTAGGGATAGTTGAACTTTCAAAAGGGTGATGCAGCAAAGTAGAGTAAGTATTTCCCTCAGTTTTTGAGAACCAAGGTATCAATCCAGTAGAGATTACACGCAAGTCGCCTAGTACCTTTACAAACAATCAAGAACCTTGCAACCAACACGATAAAGGGGTTGTGAATCCCTTCATGGACATTTGCAAAAGTGAGATCTGATAAAGATAATAAGATAAATATTTTTGGTATTTTTGTTGTATATATTGAAAAGTAAATATTGCAAAAAAAAAAAGGCGACAGAAATGGCTAGTTGATGGGAAACTAATATGATGTAAAATAGACCCGGGGGGCATAGGTTTCACTAGTGGCTTCTCTCATGATATCATATATTACGGTGGGTGAACAAATTACTGTCGAGCAATTGATAGAAAAGCGCATAGTTATGAGAATATCTATCCATGATCATGAACATATGCATCACGTCCGTGTCAAGTAGACCGAAACGATTCTGCATATACTACTTTTACTCCACAACTCGACCGCTATCCAGCATGCATCTAGAGTATTAAGTTCATAAGAACAGAGTAATGCATTAGGCAAGATGACATGATGTAGAGGGATAAACTCAAGCAATATGATATAAACCCCATCTTTTTATCCTCGATGGCAACAATACAATACGTGCCTTGCTGCCCCTAACATCACTGGGAAAGGACACCGCAAGATTGAACCCAAAGCTAAGCACTTCTCCCATTGCAAGAAAGATCAATCTAGTAGGCCGAACTAAACCGATAATTCGAAGAGACTTGCAAATATATCAAATCATGCATATAAGAATTCAGAGAAGAATCAAATATTGTTCATAGATAATCTTGATTATAAACCCATAATTCATCGGATCTCGACAAACACACCACAAAAGAACATTACATCGAATAGATCTCCAAGAACATCGAGGAGAACTTTGTATTGAGAACCAAAGAGAGAGAAGAAGCCATCTAGCTAATAACTATGGACCCGAAGGTCTGTGGTAAACTACTCACACATCATCGGAGAGGCTATGGTATTGATGTAGAAGCCCTCCGTGATCGAATCCCCCTCCGGCAGATCGCCGAAAAAGGCCCCAAGATGGGATCTCACGAGTACAGAAGGTTGCGGCGGTGGAAAAGTGGTTTCGTGGCTCTCCTGGATGATTTCAGGGTATAAGAGTATATATAGACGAAAGAAGTAGGTCTGTAGAGCTATGAGGGGCCCATGAGGGTGGGGGGCGCGCCCTCCTTCCTCATGGCTGCCTCGTTGCATCTCTGACTTCCAATCCAAGTCTCCTGGATTGCGTTTGTTCCAACGAAGATCCTCGCGAAGGTTTCGTTCCGTTTGATATTCCTTTTCTACGAAACACTGAAATAGGCAAAAAAAACATTAATTTGCACTGGGCCTTTGGTTAATAAGTTAGTCCCAAAAATAATATGAAAGAGTATATTAAAGCCCATTAAACATCCAAAACAGATAATATAATAGCATGGAACAATAAAAAATTATTGATACGTTGGAGACGTATCAGGTGGCAGTATCAGAATTACCTGAAGAAAACGTACTTCACTGGCAAAGAAACTCATCAAATTCCCTTATGTTCTCCCGAGACACATTTTTTGGGCGATATGACTGGAATGCGTTGTTACATCTTGGTCTGAACCAAGAATGTGGTAAGGTCTATGAGCTCATTTTTTATTTTTAAGTACTATATGCTTGCGTCTTACTATACTCTGTTCATGTAGAAAAAGTGCTTAAACCTGAAGAACAACTATTCTCATTTAAGATTCCATTGCTATCGTGCATACTGCTCTGCTCTTGTATCAATGTATTTACTCATACAAACTTATTTTTAAATTGAAGGATCCAATAAAACTCCAGTGGCACAATAGGTATGTTTACGCATGTTTCGTTAACAGATTTGCTCTTATAAATAGCTCTATTGATTTCAATTTCAATTGTGTATACAGTTGACTTCTCATATCATGCACATTACTAGCATCACAACAGAGCCAATAGTGTTGTTGTACATGTAGACCCGTGGTACCCATCTGAAATCTTGTTGTGCCATGTAGTTTCCCACACTTTGTATTCTTTTAGTGCTGCTTTGTCTTGAACTGATAGGATTTGAACCGTGTCTCTATTTTGATTTGGCAAGACAATGCAATGACCATAGGACAGAGATATATGTTTGTTTGATGCTTTTATAATGTAATACTTGGCAATAGAAGACTTGGTAGTTTAATCTTGTCCACCTTACTAATGAACTGGTTCACCGAAATGAGTTTCATATACTAGTACATGCTAAACCTGTTATGTGTGTGCTTGTTTCTTCTTTTAGAATGCTAACATAATATTGGGGAAGAATGCCTTATTAAGCAATGGTAAAGGAAATAATGTAGATAAGGTTCAGAATAGTGAGACATCCCTGTTGGTCTCCAACAAAGCTGATAAAACAGCTAAGGAAAACTATCTTGAAGACATTGAGACAACCCCAAAGTCCTATCTTGGTTTAGTGTTCGAGTTACTAGCTACTACCGCTGGCACAAGCTATTCAAACTCGCTGTCTGAATCAGTTCAGTTTCTTGAGTCTCAACTACAAGCTGAAAGACATCGATCAGTTGTGCTGCGACAAGAAGCGGGATGACTGCGGAAGTCCCTGGAGCATTCAGATGCATACTTTCTGGTGCAACAACAAGTGTTGGAGGATTTTAGCGCGAAACAGGACAAAGCTAATAAGCTTGCTAAGCTTATTGCCAGCATGGTGGATACCCAGGATAACATTTCTTGAGTCTTCTGAAGTTGTTTCAGTTAGGGACTTGTTTTGCTGCCGCGTTTATTTGCACTGGTGGCCAACTTAGAGGGCCAGTGTATGTAATATGCTTCTTTCTTCCCTATATTTGCACTGGTGGCGAACTTTGATGCCTAGTGGATGTAATATGTGTAATAGCCTAGCGTTAGTTGCTTTCTTATTTATTTGCTCATTGTCTTGTTTAGTTGTTTGCTTGTAGTCACTGCAGTTCCTTTTCCACGTTTTTCTAATGGCCACAATAACCTATATTTGGTAACTAGGCCATAATAACCATGGCAACACACGGACTGTTGTAACCATGGGCCTCCTATGGGCCGTAGGATCCATGGGCCTTCTATGGGCCGTATGATCCATGGACCTTCTGCGGGCCGTAGGATCCATGGGCCTTCTATGGGCTGTATAATCATTTCACCAAACATGGGCCGAACTATTCGTGGACCATAACGGGCCATTAAAGGCCGTATTTGATAACGCTATGAAAACGGCCCAATGGGTTAATGGGCCACAAACGGGCTATCTGTGACCACGGGCTGAATTTGGCCCACAAACGGAATACGCCAGTAACGGACCGTAACTAACCAAATTCTAGAAATGAGCCCAAGAATAAATGGCCCTTAGAAGGGCGAAAGTTAACACGAGCTAGAAATGGCCGACGGAATAATGGGCCGTTAATGGGTATAAAGCGATACACTGTTCATTATGGGCCAGTTTCATCTTGGGCCTTTAATGGGCCCAAAGTTACAAAGGGCCTCATATAGGCCAAAAGACGTCATGGGCCATGATGGGCCGGAAGTTACAATAGACTGGAATCATATTGGACGGCCCAGATGACGCTACTGAGCCAAATTCCGGTAGGCCATGAGGGGCCGTGAGTTAGCAGGCTGTAAATGGGCTATATACGAACAAGCCATTAACAGGCTTTCCGTGGGCCGGCCCGCTACCTTTTGACCAAGTCAAACGGGCCGGCCTTTTCACTAGAATGGGCATCTGTTGGGCCGTGCCACATGTCGACGAATCATAGGCGCCTTCGGTCCAATGAGTGGATGACATCTGTCCCAACGGTGAGCCGACACGTGGTTCCTCTGGCCATTGAGAATTTTACACGTGGAAAATCCCCATTGGTCCGGGATGTTATCGGATCCAAACCGGAATCCGATTGCTTAAAGGCGAACCGTTACGGTGGATGCCACATGTCGGTCACCCTTGACAAAAGCACTTCTGTGACGCACGATTTATCGTCATGGAAGTGAACACTTCTGTGATGATAATTTTGGTAATGTGATGGAATACTTCTACGACGGCACAATTATGACTATCTTGATTCTGTCATGAAATCGTCATTGATGTACATGCATGACAGAAAACATGACCTACTATGACAAACACGTATCATCACGGAAGTATATTTTTTTGTAGTGCCACCACATGGTGCTTGCGAAAAGAGAAAATAAAAAGGAATAGGGAAGCATACTTTGACTCTTGGATAAAAGTAAAATATAGGCCCTTCGCAGAGGTAAGCAGAGGTTGCCATGCGCTTTTTGATTGTTTGCTCAATCTCTTAGTGCAAAAGAATGTCACGTTATATTGCCCCTTGTGATAGCAACCTTTATTATGCAGTCTGTTGCTTTTATTATTTTGCCATCACAAGTTCGTACAACGCTCAATTTTCTCTTACACTAAATGATCTAACACATTTAGAAGCAATTTTTATTGCCTTATTGCACCGATGAAAACTTACTTGAAGGATCTTACTCAATCCATAGGTAGGTATGGTGGACTCTCAAAACAAGATTTTGGGTTTAAGGGTTTTGGATGCACGGATTTTTGGCTAGCAAAGGTAGGGAGTAAGCACCACATGTTAAAGGATCTATGACAATACAAATTATTTGTGAATATAAACAAACGTAAATCATTACGTTGTCTTCCTTGTCCAACTTCAACAATTTTGGCATATAATATTTTGATGGGGATCACAATCATAAAAGATGTCCAAGATAGTGTATTTGCATGTGAATCTTCCCTTCCCTTATTAACTCTTTCATGAATTGCATCATTGACCAATGCTATGTTTGTCAATCTTTAATAAATTTTACCACTTATACTTTTCCTTGTGTAATGTCATTACTTACGATAAGATTAGCATATGACCTTTTTCATTTATTTCCATTTCTTTTATTGAAACAAAAAGGTAAAGAAAGCAAAGCATAAACTAAAATTTATTATATATCTCACACACGATTACATAGATAGATAGATAGATCACTAAGCAAACACTCAAAGAAAGATCAAACTAAACTTTTATTCCACTAATTCAAAAAATAACTAAAGATCGAACTAAGATAAATAAAGGCAAATATAGTGATGATGATACGATACCGGGGCACCTCCCCCAAGCTTGGCACAGGCCAAGGGGAGTGCCCATAACATGAACTCAAGTCTCCTTTGGTGATGAAGAAGAAGGTGGTGGTGATTAGGTAGTAGCTTCACACTTCAAGCTCAAGAGATACTCAAATCTATGAATGATGCTTCGGAGGGCGATGACGTGCTCTTGAAACAAAATATTTTCACGAGTAAGATAATTATTTTTCACACGTTCTGCAAATCCTCAATCTCAGTGGGTGTAAGATGATCATTGTAAGGTTTAAGGATATCTTCTTCTTCCGCTGCTGCTGGAATGGTTTGCCCTCCTGCTGGAGCTTGATCTCCTGCAACTTCGTTGGCCTTGTCACCCTTGATGGTTTCCTCTCGTGCCTCTCTCTTCTATTCTATCTTCATCAACCAAGCGTCTTCTTCTACTTTGTTGGAAGAGGGGGAAGACATGATGCCTGGCTCGATCGATCTGGCAAAGAAACAGCGAGAAAGAAGAATAGGAGATTTCTCTGTGATACGGTGATCAATGCGTTTGAGGGGTATATAAAGACTTTTTTTATCTTGGGGGACAAGCAAACAGGAGAAAAATGGAGTCCAGAAGTTAATAGAGGTGGGCACAACCCACCTGGGTGCACCTGGCTTGCCAGGCGCATCCTGGTGTCTTGTGCCCACCAGGGTTGCCTTCCTGGTTGTTTCTTATTTTCCTAATTTTGGTAATACTCCAAAACTGACAGAAAATATTTTTGCGGATTTTTCGGAGTCCGTTTAGTTACCGTATCATGTAACTCCTCTTTTTCACGATTCTGGAGTGTTCCAGAAGGTTTATTTTATATGTTCCTTCGGTGTCATGATTTGAATAATATTGCTTTCAAAATTAATAGGCGTACCTGAGATATAGTGTTTAATTCTTTGCCCATTGATCACCTTCGGGTTAGTACCTTCGGCGTTATTTATTTTGATGGCTCCAGAATGATAAACATCTTAGATAGTAGATGGTCCTTCCCATTTGGAGAGAAGTTTTCCTGCAAAAAATCTAAAACGAGAGTTTTACAAAAGAACATATTCACCAACTTTGAATTCCCACTTTTGGATTCTTTTGTCATGCCATATTTTAAATTTTTCTTTAAATAGTTTGGCATTTTCATAAGCTTGGGTTCTCCATTCATGTAGTGAGCAAATATCAAATAACCTCTTTTCACTGGCAAGTTTGAAATCACAGTTGAGTTATTTAATTGCCCAATACGCTTTATGTTCTAACTCAAGAGGCAAGTGACAAGCTTTTCCATAAACCATTCTATAAGGAGACATACCCATAGGATTTTTATATGTTGTTCTATAGGCCCAAAGTGCATCATCCAATTTCTTAGACCAATTCTTTTGAGACCTATTAACAGTTTTTTGTGGTATCAACTTTATTTCCCTATTGCTAAGTTTAACTCGACCACTATATTTCAGGATGATAGGGTGATGCAATTCTATGGTTAACATCATATTTAGAAAGCATTTTATGGAAAGCACCATCAATAAAGTGTGAACCACCATCAATCATAAAATATCTAGGGACTCCAAACCTTGGGAAAATAACTTCTTTAAGTAGTTTAATGGAAGTGTTCCAGGAAGGTCTACAAAAGATAATGGGACAAAATTCATTTGTGGGGAACCAAGAACAAGAAAATCAGTAGGATATTTTATTTTCCCACACAAGACTTCAACATCTCTAACAATCCTAAGTGGTGTGATGGTGTCTCTATTAGCAAGTTTAATAGTAACATCTATGTCTTCTATTTCAGCGGGTGTTATGCATTCATAATTTCTTGATATAAGGTAAAAGGAATAGCGCTCACACTAGCACCTAAGTCACATAAAACATGATAACAATGATCTCCTATTTTAACTGAGACAACCGGCATGTCAACAACAGGTCTATGTTTATCTTTTTCATCGGGTTTAGCAATTCTAGTAGCTTCATCACAGAAGTAAATAACATGCCCATCAATATTTTCTACTAGGAGATCTTTAACCATAGCCACACTAGGTTCCACTTTACTTGGTTCAGCAGGTTTAGGTGCTCTAATATTACTTTTGCAAACCACATTTGAAACCTTAGCATGTCCCTTTATCCTAACAGGGAAAGCTATTTTTCAATATAAGGTGTAGGGACAACTGGATCAACATTGTAAATAATAGTTTCATCTCTTAACTACGACCGGTACTTTAATTTATTCTTTAATAGGGGGATGATATTTAAACCACTTCTCCTTAGGGAGATCAACATGAGTAGCAAAATATTCACAAAAGAGGCTATTATCTCAGAGGCAAGTCCATATTTAGTGCTAAACATTTGGAATGCATCGGTATTCATAAAAGATTTGACACAATCAAACTCAAGCTTAATATCTGACTCTTTACATTCATCAAGTTCCCAATCTTCAGAGTTGCGTTTAATTCTTTCTAAAAGATCCCACTTGAATTCAATAGTCTTCTTCATAAAAAAACCAGTACAAGGAGTATTGAGCATGGATTGATCATCACGAGAAAGCCGAGCATAACAGTTCTGAATAATAATTTCTCTAGAGAGCTCATGATTGGGGCATGAATATAACATTGAATTAAGCCTCCCCAAGCTAGAGTGATACTTTCTCCTTCACGAGGCCAAAAATTATATATGCAATTCCGATCACGATGAACTAGATGCATAGGATAATTTTTTTGGCGAAATTCCAATTTCAACCGATTCCAGTTACAAGATAAAGGGAAACCTTCTTATTAGCTTCATTTCCGGATAAACATGCAAGCTTAATAATGCACAAATTTCATCCACATATGTCAAGTGCATATCAGTATGTTCAGTTCCATCTCCTTCATTAGGATTAGCTAGCAGTTGTTCTATCATACCCAAAGGAATTTCATAACCAATATTTTTAGTAGGTGCAGTAGGTTGAGGGGAAACTAGTTGTGGTTCCAGACGAGGTGAAGATACCCCGAAAAAAACCCTCAAAGTATGGTTCTCTATAGTAACAAGTAATAATAAATTTCAGCACGTAGTAATAATTTTTGGTAAGATGTGCGGTAACAGTTTCAGTTTCATAGCCATGAAAAGGATCAAAATCAACCAAAGTAATTAACTCAGTATCGACAGAGAATTCAAAATACTTATCAGTAACAAAGATAGGTGAAGTAGCAAACTTAGGATCATATTTCATTCTTGCAATCAGAAAATTTTCTTTCAGCTTACATAGTAGTTTCTTAACATCATCTCTATCATTGCAAGCAAGAAGTTCTCTAGTTATCTCCTCATCCACAACATAACCCTCAGTATCTTAGGCATTTCAATTCTAGGAGAGCTAGGTCTAATAGGTGAATCATAAATTTCATCTATTTCAGCATTTTCATATTCTTTAGCTTTAGCAGGTTGTTCATCAAGAAATTCACCTAGTGACACTGTTTCATCAAGCAGAGTACTAGCATCATCAACAGAAGAAGTATCATCATCAATTACTTGCGACATATCAGAATTAATAGTAGGTGGTGGTGTCGGAAGCTTACTTAAAATAGAAGGCGAATCAAGTGCAGAGCTAGATAACTGTTCCTTACCTCCCCTCGTCCTAGAATGGACGATCTTGGTTCTATCATCCTTCACATTATTCATAGTGATCAACAGATATAAACCAAGTGACTCAGAAAATAGAGCTATGCTCCCCGACAATGGTGCCAGAAAAGGGTCTTGATAACCCACAAGTATAGGGGATCGCAACAGTTTTCGAGGGTAGAGTATTCAATCCAATTTTACTGATTCGACACAAGGGGAGCCAAAGAATATTCACGAGTATCAGCAGCTGAGTTGTAAATTCAACCACACCTGGAGAACTAAATATCTGCAGTAGAGTGATCAGTAGCATAGTAATATGATAGTTTGATAGTGGTAGTAGCAATAGCAATGGTAACAGTAGCAGTTTTGTAGCAATTGTAACAGCAACAGCATCAACAGTAACTTAGCAACGACTAGTATATGAAAAGCGTAGGCATTGGATAAGTGATGGATAATGGTATTGGTTGGCATTCATCATATAAAAGTCACATAACTAGCTTCAATTCATCAATATAATGTAGGCATGTATTCCGTTTATAGTCATACGTGCTTGTGATAAGAACTTGCATGACATCTTTTGTCCTACCCTCCTGTGGCAGCGGGGTCCATAAGGGAACTAAGGGTTATTAAGGCCTCCTTTTAATAGAGAAATGGAACAAAGCATTAACATATAGTGAATACATGAACTCCTCAAACTACGGTAATCACTGGAAAGAATCCCAATTATTGTCACCTTGGTTTATGCGGATCATAACACGTAATAGGTGCATATAACTTGCAAGATAGGATCAAGAACTAAAATATATTCATGAAACATAAAGGGTTCAGATTTTAAATCATGGCACTCGGGCCCTAGTGACAAGCATTAAGCATACCAAAGTCATAGCAACATCAATCTCAGAACATAGTGGATACTAGGGATCAAGCCCTAGAAAATTGACTCGATTACATGATAAATCTCATCCAACCTCATCACCGTCCAGCAAGCCTACAAAGAAATTACTCACTCCCAGTGTGAGCATCATGAAATTGGTGATGACGAAGGGTTGGTGACGATGATGGCGACAAATCCCCCTCTCGGGAGCCCTGAACGAACTCCCGATCTGGCATCTGATGCGGCTTGAACTACATCGGTATTTCCCCAAAGAGGAAGGGATGATGCAGCACATCTACGGTAGGTATTTCCCTCAGTGATGAGACCAAGGTTATCAAACCAGTAGGAGAATGATACGTCTCGAACATATCTATAATTTTTTATTGTTCCATGTTGTTATATTATCATTCTTGGATGTTTTAAAATCATTTCATAATCATCTTATATCATTTTTGACTAACCTATTGACATAGTGCCATGTGCCAGTTGCTGTTTTCTGCATGTTTTTTACATCGTAGGAAATCAATATCAAACGGAGTCCAAACGCATCGAAACTTTTTTTGGAATTTTTATGGACCAGAAGACACCCAATGGGCCGGATAAGCACCTGGAGGGTGCCCTGAGGGGGGCACAACCCACCAGGGCGCGCCTAGGCTGTGTCGGTGTTCTAGTAATGGGGCCCCCCAGACTTGCTTGCCTGCGGCCCACGGCGTGGCTCCACTAGCGGCCCCGTACGGCCCATCTTCACCAGCAAACCCCCAAGACCCTCGCGAGGGGCCAAGCCTCGCGAGGCGGACGACGCAAAACCTCCTCGGGGGTAGCCTAGTCAGGCTGGCTCGCGAGGGGCGGAGAGATCAAGGAAAGGTGAACCTCGCGAGGTTCCCGTGACGTAAGCTATGACGACCAAGGCCAGGCGAGCGACAACGCGTGCAGTGTCCTCGTTCCCTCTCTGGTGCTAAAGAGGCAAGCGCAGGCGAGGAGTCCCGAGGCATCAGGCAAAGGTTTCCATATTGGTGCAATGAGACCAAGGCCAGCAGGACGGCAGGACGGAGGTCACCATGGAGCCCAAGACGGTGTCACCACCAGAGCCTTTGGCAGGCGAAGACCACCTTTAGCCAGGATAGCTTGCATTAGCTGTCCCCCTTCAAACTGGCTGTTGTGGCATCCCTTCCCGCTCAATATTTGGGAAGAGGACCAGGGCCTCTATAAATAGAACTAGCCACCACCATAGGAGGGGACGGATCTTGGACTAGACCGTCCTCACCCACACAAGCTCACCGAGCACAAGAGCACCTCACCTCAGGAGGCTGTTCTTCCCTTGTACTATTCATCCTCAGCCCATGAGGCAATCCACCACACCACACTGGAGTAGGGTATTACACCACAACGGTGGCCCGAACCAGTATAAATCTTGTGTCCCTTTGTTCTTTGGGTTCGTCGAGCTAGGCCGTGAGATCTTGATGCGAGTGAGCTAGAGGGGGGGGGGGAGATCTTCGTGCGCACCCCAGTGTTTGAACATCAAGGGTTTTTCCAGAACCCGAAATCTGACATTTGGCGCGCTAGGTAGGGGTGCACCAGAGCCTCTCCTCCACCAGTCGATCCGCCGACGCTCCGTGGTTCCGATGTCCGGTGACCCGAGGACCAACGCCGACCGCTGGGCGGCTTGGCCAGCCCGGGCGGCGTCGTCCGCCCAAGAAGACCTCAACCCCGCACCCCAGGCGGCACGCGCACCGCCAAACGCTGCGGGGCGCAGGCGGCGCGGTCAAACACCATCCGCCCTCACTCCGTGACAAGCGCGGGAAGCCGCAAGGGCCTCAAGCTACGCTGCGGCCACGGCGCTGCACACCCGACGGGAACAAGCAAACATGAGGGCCGCGCTCACGGTGGCTCGGGAGCTACTGTGATGCCGGCTGATGGAGAGCAGCCGGGATGCATGGCTGGAGCGCGTCGCCGAGCTACTGGATGTCGCGGCCTCGGGGGCACCGCCATTCTGCTCCCTGCTTACGCCTCAGGCCGCGGCCGGATCGCCCGGCGGGCCTCGCCGCACCCGCGTGCCCCCGGGCGCGCCAGGAGGTTTCATCGACACAGGTGCGACCAGCAACACCGGACGGCCAATCGCGCTCGCACCACCTCCGACGAGCGTGGGCACAAGCGTTGCCACCTGCGGCCCCAGCGGGGTGCCGCCCTACCATCCTTAGAGCGGCGCGCTGGGCCGGGCTACGTGGAGCGTGGGGCACTTCAGCGAGGTCTTCGGGGTGGCGGCCTCGGAGGCCTACGTGCCCCACATGATGGACCAGGAGTACACGCCGGAATACGACCCTGGCACGTTCCTCGAGCCAGGCTGGGAGGAGGAGGCACTAGAAGCTGAGGCCTTTCAGGAGCCACCCGGAGCCACGTCGACCACACCGGCGACAATAGCTATAGGGTACCTCTAATCTCTCAGGAGCAAGCTTACGCTAACCATGGGTCGCAGGTGGATCAGGTCACAACAGCAGACGGCGGCCCCAGCTCGATAGCCCCCCTTCCACCGGGACACTACTAGGAAAAGGCTTATACATAGAAGTTTACCAGTAGCGTGTGTTTTGGAGCCCACGCTACTGATAATTAGCAGTATCGTGTGTTACAAACTGCGCTACTGGTAGAATTTAGCAGCAGTGTTGGTTTCTAGAGGGCACGCTACTGGTAAGTTAGCCACACCACACCCCCCGGCCAAAAAATAGTAGCAGCGTTGGTACCCTAACAAGCGCTACTGTTAAGAAAATAGCAGTAGCGCGGTGCCGCCAAGAAGCGCTACTGCTACTTCTTCTATGTGTAATCTTTTACTAGTAGCGTGTTTTTTGGGCAAGCGCTATAGCTAGTTTTATGTACCAGTAGATATTTTGGCTGGCACACATAGCAGTAGCATGCTTTGGTGCCTAGCGCTATTGCTATGGTCACCAGCCAAAATATCTGCCACCTTCCCCCCCCCCTCTTCTTCCTCCCCCGTTATTTCTTCCCCCTCCCTCTTGCACTTTCTTGTCCTTCAATGCTTCCCCCTCTTCTTTGCCCCTCCTCTCCCCCTCCATTAATGCCCTCCCTCCTTTCTCTTACTTGTTTTGCCCCTCCTCCCCTTCTCTTCTTTGCCCCTCCACCACCCCCTCCATTAATGCCCTCCCTCCTTCCTCTTCCTTTCTTTTGCCCCTTCTCCCCTTCTCTTCTTTGCCCCTCCACCACCCCTCCATTAATGCCCTCCCTCCTCCCTCTCATAGCTCTATCTAGAGCTACTAGCTAATTATAAGAAGGTGCTCGATATTCCTCTCGTCAAATAGGTGAGCAAAAAAAGAGTTGTGCGAGAATGGAAATATGTGTGTTTGCGATTAGGACCAAAACTATGTGCGATGAATATACCAAATTGTGTGTGGCATGTGAGTGACATGAGTTGCCTATGTTTTGCCGAAATGTCAATTCAATTCTGTTTCGGCGAATTTCGCGCATGCAAACTCAATATGTCCTATGTTTAGGGAAGGTCATGCCGAATTTTTGTATGAATTTGATCCATGCATGCATATATACGTGTTTAAAATACTTGCGCGCGCGCGTGCAGGTGATCATGAAGGTCAATGGAAGGAAGGTGGAAAGATACTGGCAATCCGCTGTGGATGACATGTATGAAAAAAGACTGAAGGATGTTTTATGTCCGTGTCGAAAATGCAAAGGAAGAGTCAGGATCGACCCCTTTCAGGGTGGTAAATTCAAGGCGCACCTACTCATGCATGGTTTCATGCATGGCCATACTCGGTGGATAAGTGGAGATGATGATGATGATGATGATGATGATGAGGACGTCGACGGGGCAGGAAATAACGACATGGGGCCACCGGACGAAGAGATGACCGATTATGTGCCCAAAGAGGAAGACGGCCTCGGAAATGTCGATGGCGAAGAGGCAGTTCAAGGCGGAGAAGACGCAGACACTCCACCGTCTTCGTCGCTACTAAGTTCAGCCATGCGGGACCGCATGTTGAGACCTGCCAGAAGAAGGCGACTAGCGACAGAGCTGCTTCTAGAGAGGAGGCTAAGCGGGCGAAGCGGAGGTAGACTCGATGACTCCTTTGTATGATGGTTGCAATAATCCCAAGGTAACTCGCTTGAGTTTCACACTAGAACTTCTAAAGATGAAGGCAAAAAACAAATTGACAGATACAAGCCTGGATGAGCTTCTGAAGTACCTAGAGAAGGTTCTTCCCGCGGGAAGCCTGTGTCCTACTAGTGTCGAGGAGGCAAAGAAAATCGTGTGCCCTCTTGATCTGCCACATATTAGATATCACGCATGCATCAATGATTGCATCATATATCAGAACGAGCACGCGGAAAAAACCATCTGTCCAAAGTGCATTGCTTCACGATATCAAAAGGCCGAAAAGAAAGCTCCACAGAAAGCTGTACGACACTTTCCGATCACTCCGCGTCTACAGCGGTATTTCGTAGATCCTAAGGAAGCAAAGCTTATCTGTTGCACGCGGAGAGGGTGAAGCGGATGAGCGGAGATGAGCGAAGCTGAGACACTTCGTAGATGCTAGCCAGTGGAGAGCATTAAATGCTGAATTTGAATTTTTCGCAAATGATCCAAGGAACATCGTTCTTGGCGCTAGTAGTGATGGCATGAATCCATTTGGCAACCAGAACACCAATCATAGCACATGGCCCGTGTTTGTATGGATGTACAACCTCCCCCCTGGTTGTGCATGAAGGAAAAATACATACACATGGCTATGCTTATTCAAGGGCCGAGACAACCGGGAAATGATATAAATATGTATCTTGGGTTACTGAAAGAGGAGTTACATACCTTATGGACAACGCCGGCCAAGACATGGGATGCAAGCAAAGGATAGTATTTCTACATGAGAGTCGCGCTGATCACGATGGTGCAGGACTATCTCGGTTACGGCTATCTCTCCGGCCAGGTGTGCCACGGATATTGCGGATGCACGAGGTGCATGGATGATACAACTTCTCTGCAGCTATCGAAAGATGGCGGGTCTTCGAAAATCGTGTACATGGGGCATCGAAGATCGCTCGAGAAGGATGACCCATGGAGAAAGCGTGGAGATCTATTCAATGGTAAGGCTGAGCATCGAGGTCCTCCAGGTAAGTGTAGCGGTGCAGAAATATATGAGTTATTGAAGAACTGGAAAGAGTGTCCCTCGCCGGGAAAGACGAAGAAAAAGGCGCCGGAGCCCCTGCTGAAGGTACGGAAGACGAGATCTGTTTTCTGGGACTTGGAATACTGGCCCATACTTGACACGCCTCATAGCCTTGATCAAATGCATATCACAAAAAATATCCTTGAGAGTTTGCTTGGAACATTGATGAACATGCCGGAGAGGACCAAGGATGGGCCGAAGGCAAGAAAAGACTTGGAATTTTTGAAAATCAGGAAAGATCTCCAAAGGCCCGGTAAAAGGTCGTCAGAGGAGACCGAGACGGAAGATAGGGGCAAAAAAGTAAACAAGAAGGAAGAACAATATTGCCCCCCCTCTTGCTTCACCTTATATCCGAAGGAGGTCGATCAATTGTTCAAGTGCCTTGCCGGAATCAAAGTTAGTTCAGGATACTGTGGGAAGATAAGCAGATATCTGGACACTAAGAAAAAAAGGTTCTGTGGAATGAAGTCTCATGACTGTCATGTGATGATGACGCAGTTACTCCCGGTTGCACTTAGAGGGATTATGGACACACATGTGCGTGTGACGCCTACTAACCTATGCCACTTTTTTTATGGTATCTCTCGAAAGTTGATCAGTGTGAAGCAACTCCATAGGCTACAGGAAGAGATCGTTGTCATACTGAATGAGCTAGAGACGTACTTCCCGCCCGCGTTCTTTGATGTCATGGTGCATCTATGTGTCCACATCATGGACGACATCATCGACCTAGGGCCGACATTCCTGCATAGCATGATGCCGTTCGAGAGGATGAATGGGGTCATCAAAGGATTCGTTCGTAACATGTCCCGTCCAGATGGAAGCATAGCCCAGGGATATCTGACCAAAGAGTGCATCTCTTTGTGTGAGAGTTGTCTGACCAAACACCATGTTGTTGGTTTGCCCATCAACAAGCACTGTGGAAGGCTCGAAGGCGAAGGTCACACCAACGGTCATAGGGATGTGAATGTGTTACGCTCGGGCCGACAAAACGACATTGACAGGGCAAACTTAGTAGTGCTACAACACCTAGATGTGCTAGAAGATTTCGTGACACTGCACAAAGAGACCATCGCAAAGAAATACCATGACCGTGAGGTGCACAGGACGGACGCTGAAGTTATTAGAGAGCACAACTCCACTTTCGTGCGTTGGTTCAAAGAGCGAGTTCTGGCTAATCCACCGGAAGAGGGTTATCCAAACGGAACACTCATATACGCCTTAGCACATGGCCCCTCGACCAACCTCGCGACTTATCAAGCATACGATATCAACAGATACACGTTCCACACGGGGAGAAAGATATAAACAGTGATGACCAAAACTCAGGGGTGACGATGGAAGCCATGACCAGGAACGTAATTGAAAGATATTACGGAAGGGTCGAAGAGATATGGGAGCTTAACTACTCTGGATTGCATAGTGCGACGATGTTCCGTGTCAGATGGGCTAAAAATGTACACAGAGAAAACCGACATTTCACTACCATGTGTATACCCGACTCCGATGATAGCGGTACCGTCAACGCCATCGCCAAAAATGAGCCATGGGTACATGCTAAACACGTGACACAATGTTTCTTCATAATTGATCCGATCAATCCCAGCCGTGTTGTCGTGAGGAGAAGCAAAAGGAGCATCGCCGGAATGGATGGAGTCGCCAACGAGGAAGACTATGACCAATACGGTGATCCGATGAGGGAAGATGATGCTGATGACGACGAAACATATGTCAAAAGAAAAATGAAGACTACATTACCTATGAAAGATCATAATCCATGGAGAAGGAAAAGTCACGACCATGGGCTCAATTATTCGACAACGAACAAAAGAGGGAAGAAGATCAGTCTGAAGCGTCGTCGTCGGCCAACCTGACAAACTAATCCCCAAAGTTTGTGTGTGTCTTTTTTGTATACCGGTGTTAGCGGTCAAATCATGTAATATATATTATACTAATTATTATCCGGAGGGTAACAGTGGTATTGCTCTAACGACAGACCAAATTAAAGGAAGGAAAGTGCAAAAGAAAGATAAGAAAAATAAAAGTGCAAATGAAATAAAAAGAAAAAGAAGAAGAAACAGAAAAAGAAAGGAAGTTTTGCAAAATGAAATGAAAAAAAAGAAAAAAAAACTAATAAGTTGTGGAAACTAAAATGAAAGAAAAATAAAAAAGGAAAAGGAAGGAAGTTTGTGGAATATGAAAAAGAAAAAGAAAAAGAATAATAAATATAAAAAGAGAAATATAAGTAAAATAAAAAGGAAGAAAGTTTGTGGAATATGAAAAATAAAAAGAAAAAGAAAAAAAAGAAAAAAATTAGCAGTAGCGTGTTTTGGCTTGGGCAGCGCTATAGCTAAGAAAAAGAAAAAAAAAGCAAAAAAAAATAGCAGTAGCGCGTTTTGGCTTGGGCAGCGCTATAGCTAATTTACCTATAGCGTGTTTTGCCAACACGCGCTATAGCTAAGTTGCCTACAACACCGTCCGCTAGATCCTATCTCTTTCCTCTCTCTCTCTCACTCTCGCTCGAATCCCCTTTCTGTGAGCTCGCCACCGCTGACGCCCGCACCCGTGCACCCACGCCGGTGACGCCCGCACCCGCCCACGCCACCGCCGATGCCCGCACCCGCCCACTCCACCGCCGATGCCCGCACCTGCCCACGCCGCCATCGATGCGCGCCGCACCCGACCTCGACGCCTGGCCGGCGACCCCGACGCTCCCTCCCCTCGTGCTGCCCCCTGCCCTAGGTGCACCCCTGGCCCGAACCCTCCCCCCGTGCCGCCCCCGCTCTCTCTCTCTCTCTCTCTCTCTCTCTCTCTCTCTCTCTGACCAAATTTGGTCTCTCTGCAGATCGACGAGGAGGAGAAGGACCCCGGCCCCTCTGCCCCGGCGACCCCAACCTAGGTGCACCCGGCCCCTCTGCCCTGGCGACCCCGACCCTGATCCCAACCCTGGCCGAGGTGTGCCACCCCCTCTTCCCTCCCTTTTCATATGCTTGTTTTGTTCAAATGCTTGTTGTCCAAATGTTGAATGCTGTTAAAATGCATGTTGTTAGAGTGTTAAATGTCTGTTGTTAGAGTGTTCAAATGTGTGTTGCTAGAGTGTTCATTTGCTGTTAAAATGCCTATTGTTAGAGTTTTCAAATGCTAGCTGTTAAAATGCATGTTGTTCAAATGCTTGCTGTTAAAATGCATATTGTTAGAATGCTATTAATATGCTTGTTTTGGATTTTGTTGCTAGAGTAAATGAAAATGAGTGTTTAATTTGTTTATAGAGTAAATAAAATGAAAATGAACATTTTGTTAGGGAGATTGTAGGTCCACAATTGATCTTGTGTGTCTACAATAATTTATCTTGTGAATGCTTGACGCACAGGTAGATCACCAACGTGCCGCTCGACGACGCCGCTCGAAGATCATCGACAACACACCCTCATCCTCGACAGGCAGATAGTGAGCATCCCAAAACCCACACTATATAGAGCTCTGTCCATGCAGATGCTAGAGGAGAGTACATGTGCATGTGGTTGTTGTGCTGCTATAGTGAGCATCCTTTATTGTTGTGCTGCTGTAGTTCTACCGGACTTTGGTTGTTGATTCATTTCCCGATTGCGAGTGACCTATGTTTTGCCGGAAATGTTGATTCATTTCCATTCCGGCAAATTTCAGGCGCTCTATATGTGCACTTTCTAGAAAAGGTCATGCCGAAATTTTCCGTGAATTTTGGCATGACTTGTGCTAGAAAGTTGGACATATCGAGTCGCGACGGGAATGAAACGACATTTCTGGCAAAACAAAGGTCACTTTTTTGTCATTATTCACTTTATTATACAAAGCCCGATAATTAAACGACTACGACATTGAACCCTAGGAAACATGACCAACACCACCGATGAGGCCGGAGGTTCTCACTCCCAATTAGGTCGAGCACACGCCTACCTTGACTTTCTGGCGGATCAGGAGAGACAGGAAGCTGGGTGTCCAGACTGCCTTGTCATGACACATGACGACGGTGGTGGCGCCGGCGCCGACACTGATGCCACCAACGACACCGGCACTGAGACTGGCGCTGATGATGTTCCTAAGTATAGCATGGAAGGTGGGACCTCCCGAGCCAGTGAGGGAAAGAAGGAAAAGAGGACATGATGCCCAAATGAGCTCGACACCGGAAGACTGGTGGTCATGGCGGTGCACCCTGGTGAGTTCGAGCCAATAGAGCCGCGAGAAGTGGTAGCGTGTTACGGCAACCAACTAGCATGCATCCTATGGGATACCGCTAACATCAAAACCACAAAAATATGGAAGAATGAACATTTGATGAAGTTGCTTCTAACTAGGTTGCACGCAAGATTCTAGTTCCCCGGTCGGAATGACGAAGTCGACCCATGGGATGATGATGCCATGAAAAGAATCAACAACAAAGCCCTAGGGAAGTTCAGCAACGCATTGAGCGCTTGGAAAACTAGGGTGAAAAAGGCGATTCAAGTAGACCATGAAACCGACGCCGATATTGTTGCAGACAATCCGAAAATTACGATAGAGGACTTTGAAAAGTTCAAGGAGACTTGCAATGAAGAAGCTGCCAAGGCCAGGTCGAAGAGAGGCAAGCAGCTGCAGGCAAAGAACATGGGGAACCAGCGCCTTGGAAGTCATGGTTACACGGGAAAGGGGCCCGTGTGGGCTAAGGAGGACGCAAAACGTGAACGTCACGGGATCCCAGACCCATTGGCTGAGTTCAACGACCAGCAGGAGCACGACGTCATCAAGGCCCGATTCTCGTGGGACCCCAAGAAAAAGATTTTTTTTACCGATGGGCTGACTAGGAAATTCATGAGATTACTGGTAATTATCCTTTTACCACCTTACATATTAGGTTCTGATCAACCAAGTCTACTACATTCTAGTCGCATTCGTAAATGATTCACGGTCCATTTTGCAGAGAGAGCAACACAAGCTTGCGGCTGAGAGTGACTCGTCGACTCAGTCGACTCAGTCGTCGGTGAAGTACAGGTGGGACACTCCTTTCAACCGGGCAATGAACATAATGATGGGACACCCGCCCGTCCAGCGGCCGCAATATGGACGTGTGCATGGCACTGGGGATGGGGCCACTTGGAAGTACTATTATAGCGAGGACCCCGAGGCCAAAAGATAGAGAAAGAAGTTCACTCAAGTGACTATCGACGAGAAGGTGGCGCGGGTGATGGAGAATGCAAAAGTTGAGACCAAAGATGAGATAATTGCTACCTGTAGATCCGATATGGTGGCTTCCTTTACAAGCTTGATTCCAACAGTGGTCACATGGGTGCAACAAAATCCAAATGCGCCACCAAGTGATTTTCCCATGCCCAGCTTCACCGGGAGCAACTCAATGAACACCGCACCCATACCCGTACCTAGTATGGCAACCGTCGCACCCGCACCTCCTCGAGCACCTGCTCCTCCGCCCAGCTCTCACAGCAGCCCTAGCTCTGTCTTTGGCTTGAATGTCGGGCCGTCGACATTGGCTGAGCTCGACGCCCTCATGGTAAATACGCGTCGTCGCACCTTCATCAACTCAACTAATTAATTAATCTTCAGTTGCCGTTCTTTTTGGATCTCTGACGCTGCACGTATATGTCTTTGTAGGACGACTCCACTCCGTGCACCCTCCTTTACAACATGAAGGGCGGGTTGGTGGATGTGGGGAATGGTACTACAGTGAAGCCTAAGGATCGATTGTTTCACTGTCGGCAGATGCCTGATAATGCCTTAAGGGTCTCCGTGGCGAGTGTGAAAGCGGGCTACGAGGGTCTCCCTCGTCCGATACAAACCGATGGAGAGGATGACGAGACCCCCACACAGCATGGGCAATGCAAAAAATGGCCGATCCTGTGGCCGAAAAATCTTCTTTGTGTCGAGGTGGCCGGGAGCACACCAACGGGACCTCAGGAAGGTATGACCACAACACCACCTACACAAGTGCAACCATCGTCTGTGCTGCTTGCTGAGATCGAGAGACATGAGGAAGGAGGGCCAACCGTTCCGCCGGCAGATGATGCCATCTGCCCCATGGAAGAGGATAGGGATCATGACATGGAGGAGGCCGACGATGACCCTAACCAGTATTTCAATACTGCCTTTGACAACGAAGTAACAATGAGTCAACCATACGAATATGAGATGCATGTACCAGAGCCGGAACATCCTCGAGAGTGCAAGAAGTCTTTGTTCATGCAATCCTCTGTAAGTGCATCTAGTGCCCCTTAGTGATTTTGGTGTATTGAAGACTTATAGGTTAAGGGACTAATGTGTTTATGAGTGTACACAGGTTTATAAGTCTATGAGGAGTTTGATATTTACAGAGAAAGTCGACCCCTAAAAATGAAGTTCTTCGACTGAAGACTTTGGTATTCAGAAGACTTTCTGAAGACTTTCTGAAACTTTGAAAGTGAAGAAATTGGTGTGACCTTGAAGACATGGTATTCATTTGAGGAACATGATGCGTGAAGACTTTTATTTTCATAGTTTCGTTTTCTCTTTCTTGAGTCATAGGAAACACCGTACTGTTAAAGGGGGTCGAGGAAATACTAAGGAAAATTTCCATGTGATGCTCAACTCAAAATCCTACACCTACCAATCCCTTCGAGTGAAGCCTTTGGAAATCTCATACAGGTCAGTCAATTTCTTGATGTGAGAGACGAAGTTCTTCTAGTGTTGAGAATTTATTCGGACCGAGGAGTTGGAATCCGCCGGATCTTGGATTGCCTACGATGAGGAACATGATAATACGAGGAATTTGAGAGTCAAATTTCCGACCGTTCTTGTGCTCTTGGCTTGCCACTGTCCCAAATATCTTATCCACCTAACGGTCATATCATTGAAGGGCATTTATGTCTTATCATGTCGGGCTGCTCCCTAGGCTATAAATAGCCGCCCCCTACAACCACTAGTTGGTTGGCTGCTCCGAGAGAAACTGACACTTGTCATTTGAGAGCATCCCATCCTCCGAGGACTTTGAGCAAAAATCATCGAGTGAGGAAAACCCAAACCCAAACATCTACAAACCCAAAGTGATTGAGCATCACTGAAGAGATTGATCCTGCATGGATCCGACGCTTGTTACCTTTGAAGACTGTGCTTCTTCCAGACGGTTAGGCGTCATGGTCTAGAGCGTCCAAGAGGAATTGTGGATCGCCGAGTGACCGAGTTTGTGAAGGTTTGGAAGTCGCCTGAAGACTTACCACGAGTGATTGGACGAGGTATGTGTGACCTTAGTTCAAGGAGAATACGGTGAGGACTTGGTGTCCTGAGCTGCGTGCTTTCGATGTTGGGTGTCGATCTGCGTGTCCTCGAGTTTAAATACTCAGCCACTCCAACCAGATGTACAACTGAGACAACTGTTGGAACTGGTCTACCAAATCATTGTCTTCACCAAGCTTACTGGTTCTATTTCCTCAACTCTTTCATTTACTCATTACTGTGTTGAGTGTTTGTTCATATATGTGTTTGAAGACTTTGACTGAAGACTTTCTCAATTTCCACAGTTCAATTTCTTCAGTCTGTTTGTCTTCATCTTGTGTTATCCTGTGATTACGCTTTGTTTACTATGTGCTTGTCTTCATTTCATCATGATGACCATGCCTGTATTCTGTTATGCTTACTTCTGAGTACTTATTCCGCTGCAAGTAGTTCTTCGCTTAGGAATTTCCTCACCGACAAATTCCTCAGTGAAGAATTCATAAAAATCGCCTATTCACCCCCCTCTAGTCTATATACGCACTTTCAATTGGTGTCGGATCAAGGTACTCCTTGTTACGTGTGATTTTAGTTAACCACCTGGAGTTTTAGTTATGTCGACCGCAGGTATGATCAAGGTCTCTGCTGGCTGTCCTACCTTCGATGGGACAGACTAACCCTACTGGAAGAATACGATGCGAATGCATCTTGAGGCAATTGATAATGATCTCTGGTATGTTGTGGAAAATGGTGTTCCCACTGTCTCACCCTCACTAAACGCTACCGATGTGAAGAGATTCAAGCAACTCGATTCTCAAGCGAAGAATATCATATGTGGCCATCTGAGCAAAGGACGGTATGGAAGAGTGAGTGCTTTGGAAACTGCTAAGCTTATCTGGGATAGGCTGTCCAAAGTAAATGAAGGAGTCTCAACTCAGCGTGACTCTCGAGTTGATGTTCTTCGCAATCTCTTCAACCGCTTCAAAAGACTCGACAATGAAAATGTTCAACAAACCTTCGATCGCCTCACCGACATCTCAAATGAGCTTCAAGCACTTGGTGCCACCGACATCACCGACCATGAGGTGGTGAAGAAATTATTGAGATCGCTTGATTCCTCATTTGATACTCGCACGCGATGATACAAGAACGTCTTGACTACAAGTCACTTGATCCCGCTGATATCCTCGAGAGGCTAAATACTCATGAGTTCGACTTGTCAAAAAGAGATCTCTATGGTTCGAGCTATGGCAAATCACGTGCCACGAAGGCCAAGGCGTGTCTCGAATCTGAATGTGAAGATTCGGTAGTAGCCTTGGTGATCTGAAGAATTGAGCCAGGAGCTAGCACTGCTCGTGAAGAAGTTCCAGAAGTTTTCAAGACGTGGTCGCTTTGGAAAATCCTCAAGGAGCAGTGATTACTCATCCAGTGACTATAACAGAAGGCTATGCCACAAATGCAAGAAACCTGGTCACTATATTCAAGATTGTCCTCAGTGGGAAAAGGAATTAAAGAAGAAGAAATACAAGGACTACAGTTCTGATGACGCAAAGAAGAAGAAGAAATCATCAAAATCTTCATCATCAAAATCCTCGAAGTCTTCATCTCACAAGAAGAGTAGCTCCAAGAAGGCTCGGGCATTCATTGGCAAGGAAATGGACTATGAAGCTGAATCTGAGGAACATGAGGAAGAGGAGGCATCTGATGAGTCCGAGTCTGGTGTGGCGAGTCTGGCTCTCGCTACTGCATTCATCAGCAAGTCTATCTTCAACTCTGAAGAAACTGACCTCACCAACAAGGCTGATGAAGATAATGATGACTACACTCCCACCTATTGCTTCATGGCAAAGGGTGCCAAGGTACTCAAATATACCTCCTATCAATCTAGTGAGAATGAATCTGATGAAGACCTCAAGCCCAGCTACTCTAAACTTGCTAAGATTTCTGTAAAACAACAAAGGGCTTTTGAAAAGGTTCAAAACATGCTAGACAAAAGTGATGATATGTTGGGTGAAGAAATGGATCGCACTAAAGCCCTGACTGAAAATCTTCAAAGACTTCAGTCTAGGTTTGACAGCCTTCAAGGTCATCATAACACTCTCTTGTCTAATCATGAGATGCTTTCTTATGAATTTCTTCAAAGAAAGAAAGATCTTGAGAAGCTAAGAGTGAGTTATGAAGATCTTCAGAAGGAGCGCGATTCATTACTTGCTCAACAAATCAGCGCTTCTTAGGAAGAATTTGTTCCTCCATGCTTGAAGTGCATTGAACGTGAATCTGCTAATTCTTCACCTGAATGTTCAAATGCTTCAACTGTTACAAATTCTTCACCTGCCTCTGCTGTCACTCATTCCTCATCTGAGGACATTGCTAGTATCACTGATGATGCAGGGCTGAAGGAATTGTACATGACAGGCATGTACAAAAGCCTCAAAGGGCATCAAACTCTTTGTGATGTGCTTAAAAAGCAGATCCTCAACAGGAACCCTAGGAAAGAGGGTATTGCCTTTGAGAGGAAACTCAATGCAGATGGAACATATTGGAAGCCTGAGCAGTACCCCAAAACCTCATGGGTTGCTGCAAAGGGACCTCCAGTTGATCCATCTAACTTATCTGGCTTTACATGTGAATCTCGTCATTCTTCTGATGAGTCATTTGACTCCAACTATAAACTTTTCAAAAATCAGAATGGTGAAGTATTTGCTAGATATGTTGGTACTAACTGCAGGAACGGTTCCCCTATGAAGAAAATTTGGGTTCCCAAAAGGTGCCTTGAAAGTCTTCAGGTGAATGTCCTCATGACACCACCTCTGAAGAATAGGAACCCCAGATCAAACTCTTCATATGGACCAAATTCTTCATATGGATCCAAGTCCTCATACGGACCAAATTCCTCATGTGGATCAAATTCCTCAAAAGGATCAAAGTCCTCATATGATTATCATCGTGCTAACAACTCTGTTTCGCAGGGTAGAGCTAAGGGCTATGAATATGTGTATTATTCTTCAAACCATTATGTTCATAAGTCCTCGAATAATTTCTCTGCTTATCCATATGCTTACCCTAACCCCTCTTATGTGAAACGGAATGGATTGGCGTCTATGCCACCATTCTCATATGGAGCTCGTAGAGTGATGAACTCTTTGCCACCCCTTCAGATGTGGGTGGTGAAGAAAAAAAACTAATTTATTCTGCAGGGTCAGGTCTCCAGACGTGCTTTAACGTCTGAAGAATTTGCTGGGGGCCTGACAAAATTTCCTGAAAGGACGCAGGCTAATCATGAAGAAATGAACTTTCATTTCACACGTCCTCATACTGCTATATCTGTTTTACTGCTTGATGAATTTCATCTGATGAATTTGATATCATATTCTTCACCGATGAAGTATATGAGTTAAATAAGTTGCACTAATTCATCTGCAGGATGATCTTCCCAAAGCCTCTGAGTGGGTCCTCGATAGTGGATGTACAAATCACATGACTGGTGAAAAGAATCTATTGATGGATGCTCCCTTATCACCATCACATCTGAAGCATATCATCTTTGCTGACAAAGGCTAAAGTCAGGTATTGGGTCTAGGTAAGGTTGGGATCTCTAAGGACATACACATGGACAAAGTCATGCTTGTTGAGTCCTTAGGATACAACCTCATGTCAGTCTCAATGCTTTGTGATCTTGATATGGTTGTTGTCTTTGGCAAGTATCGTTGTGTTGTGATTATGGAAGCTGACCATTCCAAAGTCTTCGAAGGCTTTAGGAGAGGAGACCTGTATATTGTTGATTTCTCTACAGGACCACAACCAGCCGTGTGTCTACTTGCAAAGCTTCAGAAGGCTGGCTATGGCATCGACGACTTGGTCACGAAGGCATGAGGAATTTGCACACGCTTGCAAAGAAGAAGCATGTCATTGGCATTGAGAATGTCAAATTCCACAAGGATCACTTGTGTGGAGCCTGTGAAGCTGGAAAAATGACCAAGGCCAAGCATCCAGCAAAGACTATCATGACCACTACTCGACCATTCGAATTGCTTCACATGGACCTCTATGGTCCTAATCATTACTCAGCAGTCACTAATGATGCATCTCTATATGGCTTTGTTATTGTTGATGATTACTCTCGTTACACATGGGTACACATTGTTACTTACAAACATGAAGTGCAGGAAGTCTTCAGACGATTTTCCTCGAGGGCTTCAACCAACTTTGGTGTGAAGATCAAGCACATCAGGAGTGACAATGGAACTGAGTTCAAGAATTCTGGTCTTGTTCACTATCTTGATGAACTTGGTATTACTCATGAGTTATCTGCTCCTTATACTCCTCGGCAAAATGGTGTCGTGGAGCGCAAGAACAGAACTCTTGTTGAGATGGCTCGCACTATGCTTGATGAGTACAAGACGCCTCGTCACTTCTGGATTGAGGCAATTTACACTGCGTGCCACATCATCAACAGAGTATACCTTCACAAATACTTCAAGAAGACTGCCTATGAACTCCTCACTGACAAGAAACCCAATGTGAGTTATTTCAAAGTCTTCGGTGCTAAATGTTGGATTAGAGATCCTCACCACAATGCTAAATTTGCATCGAAAGCACATGAAGGTTTTATGCTTGGTTACGGAAAGGACTCGCACACCTACAGAGTCTTCAACAATATTCTTCACAAGATTGTTGAAACTATAGATGTGCGGTTCGATGAAACTAATGGCTCGCAAAGAGAGCACCTACCTTCTGTGATAGATGAACCAGCACCTGAGGATTCCATCAAGTTCAAGGCTACTGAGGATGTCATTCCTACTGAAGAATCTGCTGAAGAATTCATTCCAGAACGTGAAGAACGTCGAGCTGATGCACCTGAAGAAAACGCTGAAGAAAATGGTGCTGGAGAAAATGATGATCAAATTCCTCGACGACAACCAGCTCATCCTCGCGTTGCAAAAGAAGTGCAAGTTGAAAAGATCATCGATGACATTGAAGCACCAGGTCCTCTCACACGCTCAAAAGCTTCACATTTATCTAACTTTTGTGGGAACTATGCTTTTGTCTCTATCACAGAGCCCACTAAGGTAGATGAAGCATTTCTGGAGCCTGAGTTGATTCAGGCCATGCAAGAAGAATTACATCAGTTCGAGCTCAACAATGTCTAGGAATTGGTCAAACGTCCAGATCCTCGCAAGCATAATATCATTGGCACAAAGTGGATCTATCGCAACAAGCAAGATGAAAATGGCCTTGTGGTGAGGAATAAGGCACGACTTGTAGCTCAAGGCTACAGACAGGTTGAACGAATTGATCTCGATGAAACTTTTGCACCTGTTGCTAGACTTGAGGCTATTCGCATATTACTTGCTTATGCTAACCATCATGATATCACTTAATATCAAATGGATGTGAAAAGTGCATTCCTCAATGGTAAGCTTGAGGAAGAAGTATATGTTGCTCAACCCCCAGGTTTTCAAGATCCAAACAATCCTGACAAAGTCTTCAAACTCAACAAGGCCCTCTATGGCCTCAAGCAGGCCCCTCGGGCGTGGTATGATACTTTGAAGGAATTCCTCAAGAAGAATGACTTCACACCCGGTTCACTCGACCCTACTCTCTTTACTAAATATTATGATGGTGAACTGTTTGTGTGCCAAATATACGTTGATGATATTATCTTTGGCTGTACTGACCAACGTTATAGTGATGAATTTGCCTATATGATGAGTGAAGAATATCAAATGTCTATGATGGGAGAGTTGAAATTCTTCTTAGGTCTTCAAATTCGTCAACAGCGCAATGGCATATTCATATCTCAGGAGAAATACCACAAAGATGTTCTGAAGAAATTCGGCATGCAAGATTGCAAAGGCGTCAAAATTCCTATGCCCACAAATGGTCATCTATGCACTGATGAAAATGGTATTGACTTCGGTCACAAGGTATACCGCTCCATGATTGGTTCTTTATTGTACTTATGTGCATCTAGGCCAGATATAATGCTTAGTGTTTGCATGTGTGCCCGATTTCAAGCTACACCGAAGGAATCACACCATAAGGCTGTGAAGCATATTCTTTGATATCTAGCTCACACTCCAACACTAGGATTATGGTACCCCAAGGGCTCTGCTTTTGATCTCATTGGATATTCTGACTCTGACTATGCTGGTGATCGTGTGGACCGCAAGTCAACATTTGGTACTTGTCATTTCCTCGGATGATCTTTGGTCTGTTGGTCCTCGAAGAAACAGAACAGCGTATCAGTGTCTACTGCGGAAGCTGAGTACATTGCTGCTGGTTCTTGCTATGCTCAATTGCCGTGGATGAAGCAAACTCTCAAGGACTACGGAATCAACGTGAAGAATGTGCCTCTCTACTGTGACAATGAGAGTGCCATCAAGATTGCTCACAACCCAGTTCAGCACTCGAAGACAAAGCACATTCAGATTCGTCGTCATTTTCTTCGTGATCATGTGTTTAAGGGAGACATCTCCATCGAGCATGTGAAGACTGAAGACCAGCTAGCCGATATCTTCACAAAGCCCTTGGATGAGAAGAGATTTAGCAAGTTGCGGTGTGAGCTAAATATCTTAGAATCTTCGAATGTTCTTTGAAAAGGACACTCATCCTAACACTTATGCAAAATTGATGACTTAGATGTGCAACACATGAAAAAACGTTTTTCTTCAATCAATGAAGAACAACACTATAAGTGTGAAGAAATTAATGAAGAATTTGATTCTCGAACCCTCGACAATTGTATGCTGTGTCTGAAATCATCATTCTCATCTGATGGGTCACGCCACCACCAAAGTTGAAAATCTTCAATTTGAGTTTTTCCTCGGTTTTAAAATTCTTGATTTTCAAATTCTTCAACTTTGCAAAATCTTCACTTATTTCCGTCGTTTTTCTTCATTGGCTATATATATATATATATATATATATATATATATATATATATATATATATATATATATATATATATATATATATATATGTGGGTTTATGTCCTCTACAGCATTCACTTATGGCTATTTCTTCAGGTTGCATTTTCTGCTAAGTGAATGTGATCGGACCCTTCCCCCTCTATGCTATACTCAACCCAATCTATTCACAAATTCTTCATGTGTGTTCTATTTGAAACTCATTCAAAATCTTCACTGTGTCCTTGTCAGCTGAAGAAATTGCGAACGGAACTTTAAAACTAATCTTATCCAAATTTTCGGCTTTGTCGCTCAAACTGTTTCGCTTCCTACGATAGACTTATCTATTCACCCATGATCTAACACGATCTCCACTTTTCAGTACGTGGGTGACACATGTCAAGCGAATGAGAAGGGTCAGGGGAACGTTCGTCCTAAATCTTCGGGCGAACAGTTTTTCACTGTGACTATAAATACCCCCTCTCCCCTTCCTCACTTCCTTTACTCCGCTCGACCGCTCTCTCTCCCGCTCGAGCTTCTCAAACCCTAGCATCGCCGCTACTCCATCGTCACCGGTGAGGAAGAGCTTCACTGCCTCGACCTCGTCGCCGTCGTACTCGCGCCGGCCGCGGAAATCTTCACTCCGCTGCCGCCATAGCTGTCTTCCTCCGCCAAGTTAGGGCGTGGAAGATCTGAACTGACGAGCTTCAAATCTACACTTCTCAGTTCGTCGTGTTCTTCATCCAGGGTAATTAAAAGTTACTTTTACTGCCCTCTTTGATTCAAATTCTCTACAAAATCTTCAAAGGTGTTTTATTCTTCAAATCCTCACACACAAAACACCTCACTGGTCATCTGTTCTTAATTCGTTTCTCTAAGCCTCATTTTTCTTCAAGATTCCTCAATTGTGTGGATCCTTGATCTATACAACTCTGGAACCTAAGACAAAGAACGCTTAGTGAAATTCTTCAAGGCTCATCTGGTCAAATTCCTCAAACTTGTTCTTTTGAAAAACCTTACGAGAAGCATATGACCTCTCCAAATTCCTCGCAACTATACTCATTCCTTTGGTACTCATGCTCTGCTGCTGAATCTCTAGGTTCTCATCAACTTAACTCATTTGCAGCGTTCCTCGAAGAAAAGTTGCATACTTCTTGAGAGAATTCGATTGTTCAAATTCCTCAAGCTGAAGAATATGGCGAGCGGTAAGAAGCCACGAAAGGAGGAAAGAGGCTGAGGTCATGACTGCTTTTGAAATACACGAGGACATCTATGCTGACTATTGCACACCTGATGAGGCCAAGTTCGGAAAGGAAAACAAAAATCAGCGCAAGGTGTGCATATAGAGGATTGAAAGGAGATGGGCAAGAGAATGGAGGGAGTACAGGTATGTTACTCCAAAGTATATGAAGAAATTCGCTCTTAATCCTCCATGCCCAAGAGCTCCATTGGCACCTGGCCAAGAAGCTGACCCCACCAACATCAAGCGTGGTGAGGATGTTCCTGAAGAATGGGCCAAGCGCCAAGCCAAATTGGCAAGACAAGCCAAAGAAGCAGTGAGGAAATTCAATGAAGACTCTGCTCCTGCTACTGCCACTGAGGCCTCTGTCAAGCCTAGGAAATCAATGGCAAAGAAGCCCGCACGCAAGCCAAGTGCTTCACCAATTGTGCCCTCACGGCCAAGTTCCTCAGCAATGCCCTTACGGCCAGGATCTTCAAAGCCCTCATGGCCAGTTCCTCATGCTCTCCTGCTCCTCCCAAATCCTCAGCTCCTCCTCCAAAGTCCTCAGCTGCTCCGGCAAAGTCCTTAGCAAATGTGCATCTGGCCACGTGCCAAAGGACTGCAGGCATCTCTATTGCCTCTGGTGTCTCAGCGAGTTCCTCAGCGGCACCAATTTCTTCATTAGGCCCCACTCTGCTGAAGACAAAGGCGACAGCTGGACGGGGTCCTCGACCAAGTCCGAAGAAGAAACAGGTTGCCTTCCAAGTGCCATCTGACGATGAAGATGATGATGATGAACTTGCAGAAATCATCAGAGACAGACAAGAAAGGGCCGCTAGAGCCAAAGGCACACCTGTGCCACTGCTTTTTGATCCAAGGGCGATCCTCGATTACATTGATCTCTGGCACAAGGATCCAAACACCCCTATGCCTGATTTTCATTTGACTCCTGGCCAAAGTCACATGCTGACCATTTCATCACTGAAGAGAAATGGAAATTTGAGAAGGCCAGACAGATCAAGAAGGCTCAGTTCAGGAAAGAGAAGTTCCTGAGGAAAAACGTTGTCAGAATGACAACTGATGAACTCATCAAAATTCTGTCTGAAATCAAAGCCCTCAGCGATGATTTCGATGCTTATTATACTGATTGGCAAGGAGCCAAAGTTAGAGTTTTCAAACTGACTGAGAAGTTTACCAACGTTGCAGCCTCATCGCAACAAGAAGTTCCTCAAGCTGAAGCCTCTGCTCAGCCAACTGAAGAACTTGCCAGCACCACCTATGACTTTCAGGCTGCTGAAGAAAATGCTAGTTCCAGGGCTGATGACTCCATTCCAGCCGCTGAAGAAATTTCCAGGGCATCCACTAGTGGTGCGCCTGAAGAAACTGAAAAGGTCAGGGCAACTGCATCAGTTGCGCCTGAGGAAATTCAAACAGATTCCTCAGCTCCTCCTGCGCCTACACCAACTCCAATCCTTCCATCTGCATTAGATGTGAAGAAGACCAAGGCTGCAGAGCGAGCTGCTGTGAAGAAAAGGAAAGCATCAAGTGCTTCAGAATCTTCAGCTCCAAAGAAGATGAAGCCTATGACCAGCTCATTTGAAAATCCGATTGATGATGTTCCGATTTCCACCATGCCATCAAAGGACCTTGTTCCTTTTGGTGAAGAATATGTGATCCCTAGCGGATCTGATGAAGAAACTCATTATGTTGCTTCGTCAGAGAAGATTGATGAAGAAATTGAAGTGGATGCGATCCCTTCTACACCCGTTGTATCCTCACCAATGGCTCAGTTCATAACTAAAGAGGCTGGTGTTGAAGAATTGGAAGATGAAGACGTGGATATTGGATGCACAACGCCAGTGATGAATGATAACTTTTGGGAAAGTCAGCCCCGCAATTCTCCACTCTTCACCCCGCTATAAAAAATTCCCCAGTCCCCTGCACCAACAGTTCAAATGGGCTCCGAAGAAACTCATCCCACCTCGTCTGTCCGTGAAGAAATTCCAGCCACTAGTGCTGAAGAAACTGCTGCTGCTGATCCATTGAACAGGCATACTCCAAATGAAGAGGAACCCGAAATTCCTCAGCCTGAAGAACCTGAGATTGCGATTCCTGAGGTAGTGATGCAACTCACTGACACTCCTCTGCCAAAACCAAAGGATCCATTCTCGCGCAAGCAAAAGTTCAAGGCTGAAGACTTCTTTGGCGAGCATGTTTTCTTCACTGATTACAACCCGTATGATTCTGCTCGCATAACAAAGAGGCGTTTCTGGACTGCTAGTCAAGACAATTTCTATTCCTCAGTGCTATTCAACAAAGACAAGGTCTTCGATCATGCACACATTCCTCACGTGGATATGGAATCTCTGCCGGGCTTCAAGCCAGTCCTTAGTGTTCTTCACGATGCTGGATTGCTAAATTTCTCCACTGACATATGTGATTGGAATGAAGAACTCATTCTTCAATTCTATGCGACGCTGCACATCACAGGAAATTCTGAAGATGTGAACTCATGGGTGCTGGACTGGATGTCAGAAAATACTCACTACAAGGAACCATAAACTGAATTGCTTCATGCCCTCCCACTCAGTCCTCCCCTTGAAGGTGCTCGTTGCGTCTACAATGAACCTGAGCTCACAAATCATTACATGCAAGTGTTGATGAAGCCTTTGAAGCCAGGGCAGGCCCATCAAACCAGATTCCTCGTCAAGGAATTACTGTATGTGCCTCGGACTGTCTATCGCATTCTGACGAAGACAATGAGTCCTATCAAAGGCCACGACACAAATGATGAAGAAGTCGTTGGCATCATGAAGAATATGCTTTTCAATATCATTCATGGCGTTCCCGTCAACTTCCATGATTTCTTCATGAGGACTCTGGTGAATATTGCTATGTCACAATTTGAGCTGAAGCCTTATGCACCATGGATTATGAGGTTCATCAGGACAAAGTCTTCACTCAATTACAAGGCTGATACTCTGAACCACTGCAGCTACTTGCCTCCGATTGAAGTCCTCAAACAGACATTTTCCTCAGCTGATGACAAAGGCAAGGCAACGGCTGTGATAGATGAAGGCATTCGTCCATTGGATGGTCAATTTCGGAAGGCTGCATCCTACTCCACCAATGATGACTTTGCCACACATGACTCTGCCGCCAACAACTCTACCAAGCAAAATCCTCAAGCCACAGCACCCAGGGTGATGACTGATTGTGAGTTACTCCTCAGTCTTCATCAGAAAGTTGATCGCAATCATAAATGGGTCAAGCGTCAGTTTGGTTCAATTCTTCACAACGTGACCTCAACACACAATGCAGTGAAGAAAAACCAATACTACCTCCATGAAACCTTCAACCGCACACAGGCTGTTACATCTCATGTCTCTGATGAAGAAGATCTGACGAAAATGGGTCTGAAGGAAGAATTTGGCTGGTCTGCACCTCCTCCAAAGAAATTCAAGAAGGTCAAGGTTCCTTCCTTGGTGGCCATCTCCTATTCTTCATCACGTGACACTAATGAAACTGAAGACTTGGACGACACTGCGGCAGGTCCTACTACGACAACCGACCCCGACAACGCTGGCGCTCCTCCATCAACTTGATATTCTTCAGGGGCGTTAGTCCTCAGTTTCGATCCTTTTGGTCATTTGATGACAAAGGGGGAGAAATTTGAGTTAGCCTTCAAGAGGGTCTATTATATGGGTGTTTTTTCGCTAAGTTACAACTCTCGTTCTTCTGAAACTTTTATTGGATCGAGTTGTAATCTTAAACCCGATGGTGCTCTGATACTTTTGATGTGTTCCTATGCATGCTTATTCCTTGTTATATGTTAATACACGCATGCTGAATTACATCAGTCACCATATTTCATCATGCATTTCAAATTCTTCA
Source organism: Aegilops longissima (assembly GCA_021605205.1). Lineage (NCBI taxonomy): Eukaryota > Viridiplantae > Streptophyta > Magnoliopsida > Poales > Poaceae > Aegilops > Aegilops longissima. The sequence goes on along the minus strand of CM038681.1, from coordinate 427,309,746 downwards.
TACTATATGTTAAATGCGTGTATGAATTACAAGATATAGGGGGAGATCTCCATGATTCAACTCTTCAAATGTGCATTGCCTCAAAAGCAAATTCCTCACTATGCACATCTTCAGGGGGAGTTCTTCTATATCTTGCAATCAAATTCCTCAATATCAGTATTTACACTTCATATGTTTATCCCCATTGAAAACTTAACCTATATTGTCATCAATCACCAAAAAGGGGGAGATTGTACGTGCATCTAGTGCCCCTTAGTGATTTTGGTGTATTGAAGACTTATAAGTTAAGGGACTAATGTGTTTATGAGTGTCCACAGGTCTATAAGTCTATGAGGAGTTTGATATTTACAGAGAAAGTCGACCCCTAAAAATGAAGTTCTTCGACCGAAGACTTTGGTATTTTGAAGACTTTCTGAAGACTTTGAAAGTGAGGAAATTGGTGTGACCTTGAAGACATGGTATTCATTTGAGGAACATGAAGCGTGAAGACTTTTATTTTCCTAGTTTCGATTTCTCTTTCTTGAGTCATAGGAAACACCGTACTATTAAAGGGGGTCGAGGAAATACTAAGGAAAAATTTCCATGTGACGCTCAACTCAGAATCCTACACCTACCAATCCCTTCGAGTGAAGCCTTTGGAAAACTCATATAGTTCAGTCAATTTCTTGAAAGGATGAGACGAAGTTCTTACAGTCATTTGAGAATTTGTTCGACCGAGGAGTTAGGAATCCGCCAATGCGGATTGCCTACTGATGAGGAACATGATATACGAGGAATTTGAGAGTCAAATTTCCGACCGTTCTTGTCTTCTTGCGCCAACCTGTCCCAAATACCTTATCCACCTAACGGTCATATCATTGAAGGGCATTTATGTCTTATCATGTCGGGCTGCTCCCTAGGCTATAAATAGCCTCCCCCTACAACCACTAGCTGGTTGGCTGCTCCGAGAGAAACTGACACTTGTCATTTGAGAGCATCCCATCCTCCGAGGACTTTGAGCGAAAATCATCGAGTGAGGAAAACCCAAACCCAAGCATCTACTAACCCAAAGTGATTGAGCATGACTGAAGAGATTGATCCTGCGTGGATCCGACGCTTGTTACCTTTGAAGATTGTGCTTCTTCCAGACGGTTAGGCGTCATGGTCTAGAGCATCCAAGAGGAATTGTGGATCGCCGAGTAACCGAGTCTGTGAAGGTTTGGAAGTCGCGTGAAGACTTACAACGAGTGATTGGACGAGGTCTATGTGACCTTAGTTCAAGGAGAATACGATGAGGACTTGGTGTCCTGAGCTGCGTGCTCAGCGACTGGGTGTTCGGGACTGTGTGTCCTCGAGTTTAAATACTCAGCCGCTCCAACCAGACGTACAACTGAGACAGCAGTTGGAACTGGTCTACCATATCATTGTCTTCACCAAGCTTACTGGTTCTATTTCCTCAACTCTTTCATTTCCTCATTACTGTGTTGAGTGTTTGTTCATATCTGTGTTTGAAGACTTTGACTGAGGACTTTCTCAATTTCCTCAGCTCAATTTCTTCAGTCTGTTTGTCTTCATCTTGTGTTATCTTGTGATTACGCTTTGTGTACTCTGTGCTTATCTTCATTTCATCATGATGACCATGCATGTATTCTGTTATGCTTACTTCTGAGTACTTATTCCGCTGCAAGTAGTTCTTCGCTTAGGAATTTCCTCACCGGCAAATTCCTCAGTGAAAAATTCATAAAAAATTGTCTATTCACCCCCCTCTAGTCGATATAACGCACTTTCATCCTCGCAGGACACGCCTCCAGATGCTGGCTCCACCCAAGCTCAACTAATTAGCCAGAATTGTCCAAAGCTGAGCCCGACAACACTAGGGGTGGTGCTCAGGGAGGGTCTGACAGACCCACCAGCACCTGAGCCCACCAAGGAGAAGCAGAGGAAGAGACCGGCGGCGAGAAAATCCAATAAAGCTAGCAATGTTGGTTCTAGCAGCCAGCCGCCTTCGACCAAGGTTGACCGTGTACCGATGAAACATGCGCCATTAATCCATGTCGCGGGAGAGCCAATGGTACCGGCGAATGCACTAGCTGCCATAGAAGGAGATCTCAGGAGACTCCATGACCATGTGCTTTCGACAGAGAGAAGCCTCCTCGCCTCAGATGATCCAGGATACCCACTTTATACGGTTCATGTGCCGAGCAGTTGCAAGATGTATGTCCACACATGCCCCGCGGACCTCTTCTTCTTGAGGTTTGATTACATCTTCCAGATATTTCAAACGAGGACACTTGATTTTACCTTCGTCCGCCTGTATGCGCTGCACATGAACTACATCATCAGGAGAGAGCAAGTCACCGGTCTTGTGGTCGCGGACCCATACTACATGCATGAGGGCTTCTTGTCAATCAACGACACCAACCGTCAATATGCAAGTCAGTACATGGAAGAATTCTTGGTCAGCAATAAGGACAAAGAAAGGATTCTCCTACCTTATCATCCCAGGTAAGTCATCCGCGGATAGCACTATTACACATACATCCTTTCGTGCATTTCAATAGTTACTTTGCACGCATGGAGGCTAAACTAGATCGTGTATTTTGCGCAGCAGGGGGTGTCGTGCCGTTCTCATTGTTCTTTACCCGCGTTACTCCCGCGCTCTATATTTGGACCCGTCGAAGAACATACAGAAGAAAGATTAAACAAACATCAAGTATGTTCTGGACAGAGCTATGCTGGGCTTCAACATGCGGGGTGGCTACGTCCAATGCAAAAAAAACAAATAAGGTCGGGCTTTGTTTCAGCCACAAGATCGACTTCATTGCATCCAAACAACGGCAAGAAGTGAGAATGATGGATTCTCGTCATCCATCTAATGATGGAGTCTGAAGGATGTGCAATCACTTTGCATGAAATCTCCATCCGATACCCATATCCAGAGATGGGCGAAGCCTTTGAGAGCCGTGCGGATAATCGACTTGAAATGATTTCTATCGGATCCAACAGAAATTCGTCCATCATCATCAAAGATGTCCTCGAGAGAATGGGATGTCCTACGGTGGCCCAATATCGCGGTGACGTCGAACCGCATTGCCCTCTACAGCGTCGGGACATGGCGCCTTTTACTAAGCTTGGGTGCACCCTTACGGATATGGACAGATGGGAAGAGTGCCTTTGCTCAAAAACAATGTGTCATTTAGTTACTTGTTACTTTATGTATGCAGCGAAACTTGAATTTCTCGATCGATTGAAACTATTAGATGTATGGTGCAGCGCTCTAGTTAATTACTTTCGGTACGATGTGTTTACTATATATGTTGCTTCTATTTCATAACTGTTTTGTTGAATTCGCTTCATGGTATATATATATATATGTGCATCTCTGACAGGTATATAGATCAATGACGGCGAGGAAGTGGTATGCCGTGTATGTAGGGCATGTTCCGGGTGTGTATGATGAGTGGCCAGAGTGTCAGGCCCAAGTCTATGGCATCTCTGGTGGAAGCCAGAAAGGGTTTGATAGTAGAGCGGAAGCCGAAGCTAGTTACTTGAGATTCATAGCACAACAGGGGATTCAGAACCAGCGTCGCTGCAAAAACTACTACATCATACCGCTTTTGATCATCGTGATCGCTCTTATCGTGTATGTCTTAGTTTAGGTAGATGATGAAACATGTGTCTACGGTGACAATGTAAGAGACATGTGATCATTAACTTGTATCGCTATTTCGAGATGATGATGAGATCGACATCATTTGTCTTGAGACTATGTTGATATGATGAGACTATGTTGTACCACTTCGATGATGATGATGAGACATTCCTATTTCATATAGTTCCAGTGTATGTGTATGTTGTAACTATATAAAACCTGTAAAAATATGAATACAGCAACATAAAAAAAGAAAATACTAGAAGTAGCGTGGGGTATTGGAGTAGTAGCAGCACTGCTTACCAGTAGCGTTTTTTTAAGCCCACGCTACTTGTAATATCCCAAATTTTCAATTTGGAATGTTATACATAGGTCATCCATGCATATCATATTTTATCGCATCTTCGTTCCGCAATCCTCGAAATCCTAAGCAACTCAACGACCCTCGGAGAGAGTTGGGGATTTTCCGGTTTTCATATTTGATTTCTATCAAATACTAAGAAAGATATTGGAGGAAAAATGTTAAAATCATTATTTGGATTTTATTTAAGTTTTATTTGCGTTAGAAAAATTGCACGTTTTAAAAATTGCATTTTTAGGGCCAAAAAAATGTTCATCTCCTTCTAAATATTTCATTTAGACGGTGAAAATTTGTTTTGGCATTTTTAGATATTTATTCTATTTTATAGGAATTTTTCCATCGGCGGAACAATTTAAAAAAAACTTCCCGCGCCCGACTGGGCCGAAGCCCAGCCGAGCCAGGCCGGCCCAACCCCGTGCCGCCGCCTTCCCTCGCGCGCCACCGCCGCGGCTGACTCGGAGGACTCCGAGCCGGACTCCACCGCCGCCCCGCCTTGGCCCCTCCTCCAAGCCGAGCCCCCCCCCCCCCTCTTAAATACCGCCGCCACCACCACCCGCCACCCACCACCACCTGCGCGGAACCCGGCCAGCCGAGCCGAGCTGCCGCCTTGGAGTCACCGCCGCCGCATCCGTCGCCGTGCCCCGTCGCCCCACGCCACCCTGCCCCGCCGGAGCCCCGCCTCGCCGCACCTCTCGCGGGAGGAAACCGCCGGATCCGAGACCGCCGGTTTTTTTAAACCGTTCGATTTATTTTCCGAAACCCTAGTTTCCGTTTTTTTAATAGATCGGTTTTTCTCCGGTTTGTTTATTTAGCGAGGGTTCGCTCATTCGTTCCTTTTAGCGAACGTGTTTTTCGTTTAGGTTCAGATAACGAACGTTCGTTCGTTAAGCTATTCGTCGCTTTTCTTTTTATCGAGTTTATTCCGTGATTTTTCTGATCGTGATTTCTGATCCGATGTTCGGTCTAGTATAACTTTTTGCTCGTTTATCGGAATCAGGCGATTCAAGCGCCTAGAGTTTCGTCTCGAAACCCTCTTTCCGAATAATCAACTCAAACAAGTTTTTTCCTCTGTAAAATTTGACCCTAGATCAGATTAGTAAAGGGATCTTATTTCTTTCGATGTTTGAGTTTTGTTGCTTCGTTTTATTTGATTCTTTTTGCTAACTAGAGTTCTTAAGTTGAACTTTCTGGTCAACCTCTTTTAGTTGAGTTTTACCTGTGCATCTTTGCTTGTTTCTTATGTATGTTATTGTTTGCTTGCGATAGAATTCCCGGAGTGCGAAGCGTGTTATTACGAGTCTCTAGGATTCACGGATCGTCAGCAAGGCAAGTAACACATTGACCATACTCTTTTCATACCCAGTTTTTATGCATTAGCTCAATCCTCAAACATTGCATGATTAGGATATCATTAATTTGTGGGTTGGGAAGTAGTTGTTGAGGTAGAACCTATAGCCCTGTTACTATCAAACCCTTGGGAGTTACTTCTACGTTTGCTTATACTGCTATGCTATGCTCGTAGACGTGGTTTGGGTTTGAGTGAATCCATGACAGATGTGAGATTGTTAATTAATGGTTTACTTAAGGTGGCAACTTTAATACACATCTGGGTGGATTGAGGTACCTGGGTATTCCAGGATTGCCTGTTTTTTTTATGGACCGCCACCCAGGCTCAAAGGGAACTGAGATTATTCATGCTAGAAACTTCCGTGTGAAGCCACAAGCTATTATGGGCTCTAGCATAGTTGAGTAAGTTACGTGAAGCTCTTGAAGTGGTAGATCAGCAGGTAGTGGGTTTTGTAGGTTTGGTATGGTCTACCCGGAGTAGAGAGTTAATGTTTCTGAAAGACTATGTCTCGGTCATCCGTTTCTCAAACACCATGTAGTGCGAGAAATCAACGGAGGCGATCTAGTCTTGTGGGGAAAAGTGCACAAACCTCTGCAGAGTGTACAATCTAATCATGGTTAGCCGTGTCCCCAGTTATGGACAATTCTGAGTATCTAGTACTTGAGTATTCACATGTATCTCATCACTCTTAAATTAATATTGTTGGGATGTTAACTACTTTAATTGGGATTGAGAATGCTGTCAACCATTCTCAATGATGTTTCAACCACCATGATAGTTAAATTAAAATCTATTCCTTTGTTGTAGGGAAAAATTGGCTTTTCGCAAAACTATAACCATAGAGCTTTCCACCAGCCAAATATGCATGTAGTGATAGCATTATTTTGTTCTTGCTCTACTGTGTTATATTGCCAGCATATTCCATGTGTTGACCCATTCTCGGGCTGCAACGTATTATGTTGCAGACTTTTCAGACCAGGAGTAAGGTTCGATAGGTCGTTGCCGTGCAGCTCAGCCATGCCATTGGAGTTGATGGACTCACTTTATCTTCCAAGCCTTCCGCTGTTATCACATTAGATGGCCTTAAGCCATATTATTGTAATATAAGTTCTCTTTTGAGACATCGATGTAATAAGTGTGTGATTGCTACTCTGTTATAAATCCTTCGAGTACTGTGTGTGTCAGCATTACCGATCCAGGGATGACACTGAAACACAGAGACTTGACCATCTGAGGTCGGGTCGCTACAAGATGGTATTAAAGCACACGCTGAGTGTAGGACACGACCACTAAGATAAACCATAGGTCACTCTTCTCTACTCATTTCTGACTCCTCTCCATTTTTCCACTCTTTAGGATGACGGAGATGAAGAACAAGTTTGCAGAACCGGATGAAGACACACCTTTTGGACGCCACTTCGAGGAAGTCACTAGGTACTTGAACATTGGAATACCATGTTTCACTGGGACGTACAATGCCACCTTACCAGAAGAGGAGCGTTGGATGATTCAAGTACTAGTTCCAAGAAGGACGTTCTCGCCAACTTCTAAGCCCATAGAATTTTCTTTCGAAGCACCCACCTGGAGTTTAGGCAAGAGCATGGCAGCCCACATTACCATGGGACGCATTGGAGAAGTCTACGACAGGGAGCTAAAAGACACCATCTACCAAATATGTGGGCGCCGAGACGAGCAATGGGAAGTAATCAGCACCAAGAAGGATAGATCCATTGCAGCTTTCATCCAGGAGCTAAGCTAGCACATTCGACGTCAGGAAAACCAGATGTGCGCAGATATGATGGAGTTGAAGAAGGTGAAGACCAGGATCATCGAACTGGAGGAAGAACTCAAGTTTACACGCGACGGATACGAGGAGGAAATCAAGACACTACTGGAGAAGAACGACGACCTGGTCAAGAAGATCGGAGTATTCATGGGAGGACCAGCACCGGAAGAAGAAGACGAAGACCCAACTTGCCCGGACAACTACATCATCATCGACGACACCGATTCCGATCCAAGTGATGATGACTACGAAGATGAAGCTGGAGCAGACATCATGGAGTCTTCCACCGATCAAAATTTCTAGATGACCACCATATATTAGTAGTATTTCCCCCATGTATTTAGTAGCAGTTGAGCACTTTTGCGATAGTTCTAGACCGTTTGTATGCCCTTGCTTGATTGATTGAGTGAATTGATTGTGTTTGCCTCATATGCATATGGGTAGTGTTCTCTCATTAGACCTCTTTCTATTCTAATCTCTTCCCTCTAAACCCATCAGATGCCTCCGAGACGTGACCCCGGTTTTGTTCTCCCACCGGAGCTCACCCAGTTGATCCAACAGGAGAATGCCTTGATGCAATTGCTAGTTCAGAACCAGGGCAACAATAACAACAACAACCCTCCGCCAGTGGATAATTTAGCCCGTTTTCTGAGGTTACAGCCGCCGGTGTTTTCCAGCAGCACCAAGCCAATAGTTGCTGATGACTGGCTACGCCGTATTGGAAGGGAGTTAACCACCGCAGGATGCATGGATGCTGAGAAGGTGCACTTTGCCGCACATCAATTGGATGGACCAAGAGCCGCATGGTGGGAGAATTACACGGCTACTTTTCCTATAGCCAATGTCACTTGGGACCAGTTTCAGCAAGCCTTTCGCCCAGCCCATGTCTCAACTGGAGCCATGCAGATGAAGAAGCGTGAGGTTCACAACTTACGCCAGGGGAACAGTACTGTGGCTCAGTACATGGATGATTTTAGTAAGCTATCACGGTATGCCCCTGATGATGTAGCCACAGATGCCGCGAAGCAAGAGAAGTTCATGGAAGGGCTAAATGATGAGATGAGCATGCAGTTGATGGTGGCAACCTTCAACAACTACCAGGAGTTGGTAGATAAGGCCCTTATGATTGAAGGAAAGCAGCAGCAGATTGAGAGTCGTAAGAGGAAGTATGGACAAGGGAAGTATAATTTAGGAGCTCAGCAGAAGCCCCGTTTAACCCAGGACTCGGGAGGACTTGTTCATAACCATGGAGGTCACAACCATACTGGAGGAGGATCGCATAACCACAATGGTGCAAAGAATAGCAATGGGAACGGAGTTAATAACAATCAGAACCGCTCCAACCCATCTACACCCGCCAAAAGAGACCTAAGTCAAGTTACTTTCTATAAGTGCGGTAAGACTGGGAATTATGCTAATGAATGCCCTGAAGGAAGGAATGGGAACGGAAATGGGAGCGCTGGAAAGAAGCCCAATCCATTCAACAAAGGACAAGTGAACCACGTTAACGTGGAGGAGGTTGAAGAGCAGCCAGATGCGGTAATAGGTAAGCTTTTGGTTATGTCATTTACCGCTCTTGTTCTTTTCGATACTGGTGCATCGCATTCATACATATCAAGGGGATTTGCGGATCAGTTTAAGTTACCAACCCAAACCCTTAGGACCCCTCTTTTAGTGAGCTCACCTGGAGCAGAGTACATGGCTAGCCGATGGTGCACCCAGATACCCCTAACCATTGGCACACATGTTTTCCGTCGACCTAATTATCTTGGAGTCGCAAGGTTGGATGTGATATTAGGTATGGACTGGATGTCAAGTATGGAGGAAGCATTGGTGTGCTAGTAAGTCGATTTATCTTACCACCCGGAGAAAAAGGATTAAGTATGTATCTAGGCATGTGCCTAGGAGGAGCCAAGTGAATACCCTCACGGGAGTTGTGCAGGAGGAAGTGCCTGTAGTAAAGGATTACCCGGATGTTTTCCCAGAGGAGTTACCAGGCATGCCCTCGGATCGAGACATCGAGTTTTTGATAGAGCTATTGCCAGGTACATGGCCAATATCCAAGAGACCCTATCGGATGCCCGCAAATGATCTGGAGGAAATTAAGAAACGGATCAAGGAGATATTGGAGAAAGTTTATATTCGCAGGAGTTCATCACCTTGGGGAGCACCAGTACTTTTGGTCGAGAAAAAGGATAAATCCCTAAGGATGGTAGTTGATTACCAAGCCTTGAATGAAGTAACGATTAAGAATAAGTATCCATTACCGATGATCAATGATCTGTTTGATCAGTTGCAAGGAGCTAAGGTGTTCTCAAAGAATGATCTACGGTCGGGATACCATCAGTTGAAGATCCGAGAGAAGGATATACCAAAGACAGCATTCACCACGCGGTATGGATTATATGAGTATACGGTCATGTCGTTTGGACTGACTAACGCCCCTGCCTATTTCATGAGCATGATGAACAAGGTGTTCATGGAGTATTTGGACAAGTTTGTTGTGGTGTTTATTGATGATATTATGGTATACTCGAAGAACGAAGAGGAGCACAAGGAGCATTTGCGTTTAGCTCTCGAGAAACTCAGGGAACACCAGTTATACGCAAAATTCAGCAAGTGCGAATTTTGGTTGAAGGAAGTTGGATTTCTAGGGCATGTTATATCAGGAGAGGGTATAGCAGTGGACCCCGATGAGTTCGATCGATCCTTTGAATGGTTGGCACCCACTTGATTAGCGAGATCCATGATTTCCTTGGACTCGCAGGATACTATCGGAGATTCATTGAGAATTTTTCCAAGATTGCCAAGCCAATGACTGAATTGCTGAAGAAGGATACTAAGTTTAAATGGACAGATGACTGTGAGGCAAGTTTTCAGGAGTTGAAGAAACGTTTGACTACAGCCCCAGTGCTAACACTGCCAGATATACATAACGAGTTCCAAGTTTATGCGACGCCTCTCGCTTGGGACTTGGATGTGTGCTTATGCAAGACGGAAAGGTTGTTTCGTATGCCTCACGACAACTGAAGCCCCATGAATCAAACTATGCCACGCACGATTTGGAGCTAGCAGCCGTAGTGCATGCATTGAAAACCTGGAGACACTATCTTATTGGAAACCGTTGTGATGTGTACACGGATCATAAGAGTTTGAAGTACATTTTCACCCAGAAGGAGTTGAACCTTAGACAAAGGAGATGGCTGGAGCTTATAAAGGATTACGATATGAAGCTACACTATCATCCAGGAAAGGCCAATGTCGTAGCAGACGCCTTGAGTCGCAAAAGTTACGCTAATATCCTTGAAAGTAAGGGATTGCCCAAGGAGTTAGCTGAGGATATCATGGAACTTCGGTTGGAGATTGTTCCAAGAGGTTTCATTGCAACAATGGAGGTTCAGTCTACATTGTTGGATAAGATTCGAGAAGCTCAGAAGAATGACAAGGAGATTGCTGAGATAAAGGAGAAGATGAGCAAAGGAAAAGCCAATGGTTTTCGAGAGGATGAGCACGATACATTATGGTTTGAGGACCGAGTTTATGTGCCTAATAACTCAGAGATCGAGAAGTTAATAATTCAGGAGGCTCATGACTCACCATACTCGATACACCACGGAAACACCAAGATGTATTTGGATTTGAAGGAACGTTTCTGGTGGACTGGTATGAAAAAGGATATTGCCGAGTATGTAGCTATATGTGATGTATGCCAGAGGGTGAAGGCAGAGCATCAGAAGCCAGCAGGACTACTACAGCCTATGCCGATACCCGAATGGAAGTGGGCTAAGCTTGGCATGGACTTTATCACTGGGTTGCCCAGAACCAAGGCAGGATATGACTCAATATGGGTAGTAGTGGATCACTTGACCAAAGTAGCTCACTTCATCCCAGTCAAAACAACTTACTCAAGTGCAAAGTTGGCCAAGATATATATGTCCAGGATTGTATGTTTGCATGGAGTCCCGAGGGCCATCGTATCAGATAGAGGAACACAGTTTACTTCAAAGTTTTGGCAACAGCTACACCAGACCCTGGGTACCAGATTGGAGTTCAGTATAGCATTCCACCCACAGATGGATGGACAGACAGAAAGAGTCAATCAAATTCTAGAAGACATGCGGAGAGCCTGTGCGGTAGATTATGGATCTAGTGGGATGACAATTTGCCTTATGAAGAGTTCTCATACAACAATAGCTACCAGGCCAGTTTGAAGATGGCACCGTTCGAAGCTCTGTATGGACGTAGATGTAGAACACCTCTGATGTGGGATGAGGTAGGAGACCGTCAGTTGTTTGGACCAGATTTGATCAAAGAGTCGGAGGAGAAGGTTAAACTAATCCGAGACAGACTGAAGATTGCTCAGTCCAGGCAGAAGAGTTATGCGGATTCAAAACACAAGGAAGTAGTCTATGAAATTGGAGACAGAGCCTATCTGCGGGTATCACCCTTGCGAGGAGTGAAACATTTTGGAGTTAAGGGAAAGTTAGCTCCAAGATTTGTAGGACCGTATCGTGTTTTGGAACGGATGGGAGAAGTTGCCTACAAGCTGGAATTACCTGAAGGATTGTCAGGAGTTCACGATGTGTTGCACGTATCACAGTTGAAGAAGTGTCATCTTTGAGATGGCGATATACCGTTAAGAATCTGGTGCCCTAGAGGCGTCTGAGTTGGACAGTAATTTGACTTATGAGGAGAAGCTAGTAAAGATTCTTGACTTTGACAGCCGAGTCACTCGCATCAAGGTTATCAAGTTTTGTAAAGTTCAGTGGAGCCACCATACCGAGGAGGAAGCCACCTGGGAATGAGAAGATGATATTCGCAAGGACCACCCGCACCTATTTTCGAGCGAACCTGAATCTCGAGGGCGAGATTCATCTTAAGGGGGGTAGGTTTGTAACATCCCAAATTTTCAATTTGGAATGTTATACGTAGGTCATCCATGCATATCATATTTTATCGCATCTTCGTTCCGCAATCCTCGAAATCCTAAGCAACTCAAGGACCCTCGGAGAGAGTTGGGGATTTTCGGTTTTCATATTTGATTTCTATCAAATCTCGAGAAGCGAGGATTTTGATTTTAATTATTTTCTCTCGAAAAATATTTCATATTAAAATATATGAGAGGAGATAATATGACTTCTCCAAAATAATTGAAATATTGGAGGAAAAATTTTAAAATCATTATTTGGATTTTATTTGAGTTTTATTTACCTTAGAAAAATTGCACGTTTTAAAAATTGCATTTTTAGGGCCAAGAAAATGTTCATCTCGTTCTAAATATTTCATTTAGACGGTGAAAATTTGTTTTGGCATTTTTAGATTTTATTCTATTTTATAGGAATTTTTCCGTCGGTGGAGCAATTTAAAAAAAACTTCCCGCGCCCGACCGGGGCGAAGCCAACCAAGCCAGGCCGGCCCAACCCCGCGCCGCCGCCTTCCCTCGTCTTGCCGCCGCCTTGCCGCCTCGGAGGAGTCCGAGCGGACTCCACCGCCGCCCCTTAGCCCCTCCTCCAAGCCGAGCCCCCCTCTTAAATACCGCCGCCACCACCACCGCCACCACCAGCACCACCGTCTGAACCCGACCCGAGCCGGAGCCAGGCGAGCCCACCCGCCGCCGCCGAGTCGCCGCCGCCGCCTCTCGCGGCAGCTGCGGCCTCCGTCGCCGAGCCCCGTCGCCCACGCCACCTTGCCCCGCCGGAGCCTCGCCTCGCCGGACCTCTCGCCGGAGGTAACCGCCGGATCCAAGACCGCCAGTTTTTTAAACCGTTTGGTTTTATTTTCCGACACCCTAGTTTCCGTTTTTTTAATAAATCGGTTTTTCTCCGGTTTGTTTATTTAGCGAGAGTTTGCTCGTCCGTTCGTTTTAACAAACGCGTTTTTCGTTTAGGTCCAGATAACGAACGTTCGTTCGTTAAGCTGTTCGTCGCTTTTCATTTTATCGGGTTTATTTCGCGATTTTTCTGATCGCGATTTCTGATCCGATGTTCGATCTAGTATAACGTTTCGCTCGTTTATTGGAATCAGGCGATTCAAGCGCCTAGAGTTTCGTCTCGAAACCCTATTTCCGAATAATCAACTCAAACAAGTTTTTGCCTTTGTAAAATTTGACCCTAGTTCAGATTAGTAAACGGATCTTATTTCTTTCGTTGTTTGAGTTTTGTTGCTTCGTTTGGTTTGATTCTTTTTGCTAACCGGAGTTCTTAAGTTGAGCTTTCTGGTCAACCTATTTTAGTTGAGTTTTACCTATGCATCTTTGCTTGTTTCTTATGTATGTTATTGTTTGCTTGCGATAGAATTCCCGGAGTGCGAAGCGTGTTATTACGAGTCTCTAGGATTCACGGATCATCGACAAGGCAAGTAACACATTGATCATACTCTTTTCATACCCAGTTTTTATGCATTAGCTCAATCCTCAAACATTGCATGATTAGGATATCATTAATTTGTGGGTTGGGAAGTAGTTGTTGAGGTAGAACCTATTGCCCTGTTACTATCAAACCCTTGGGAGTTACTTCTACGTTTTCTTATACTGCTATGCTATGCTCGTAGACGTGGTTTGTGTTTGAGTGAATCCATGACAAATGTGAGATTGTTAATCAATGGTTTACTTAAGGTGGAAACTTTAATACACATCTGGGTGGATTGAGGTACCTGGGTATTCCAGGATTGCCTGTTTTTTTTATGGACCGCCACCCAGGCTCAAAGGGAACTGGGATTATTCATGCTAGAAACTTCCGTGTGCAGCCACAAGCTATTATGGGCTCTAGCATAGTTGAGTAAGTTACGTGAAGATCTTGAAGAGGTAGATCAGCAGGTAGTGGGTTTTGTAGGTTTGGTATGGTCTACCCGGTGTAGAGAGTTAATGTTTCTGAAAGACTATGTCTCGGTCATCTGTTTCTCAAACACCATGTAGTGCGAGAAATCAACGGAGGCGATCGAGTCTTGTGGGGAAAATTGCGCAAACCTCTGCAGAGAGTACAATCTAATCATGGTTAGCCGTGTCCCCGGTTATGGACAATTCTGAGTATCTAGTACTTGAGTATTCACATGTATCTCATCACTCTTAAATTAATATTGTTGGGATGTTAACTACTTTAATTGGGATAGAGAATGCTGTCAACCATTCTCAGTGATGTTTCAACCACCATGATAGTTAAATTAAAATCAATTCCTTTGTTGTAGGGAAAATTGGCTTTTCGCAAAACTATAACCATAGAGCTTTCCACCAGCCAAATATGCATGTAGTGATAGCATTATTTTGTTCTTGCTCTACTGTGTTATATTGCCAGCATATTCCATGTGCTGACCCGTTCTCAGGCTGCAACATATTATATTGCAGACTTCTCACACGGGGAGTAAGGTTCGATAGGTCGTTGCCGTGCAGCTCAGCCATGCCGTTGGAGTTGATGGACTCACTTTATCTTCCAAGCCTTCCGCTGTTATCACATTAGATGGCCTTAAGCCATATTATTGTAACAAGTTCTCTTTTGAGACATCGATGTAATAAGTGTGTGATTGCTACTCTGTTATAAATCCTTGATCTTGTGTGTGTCGGCATTACCGATCCGAGGATGACCTTTGAAACACAGAGACTTGACCATCTGAGGTCGGGTCGCTACACTACTAGTATTAGCAGTAGCGATGAACAGGGGCGCGCTACAGCTAGATACATATAGCAGTAGCGCTGGTTAAAACAGGCGTTACTGCTTAAAAATAGCTGTAGCGCCCGTAGCGATGGCAGCCTTTGCCGCTACTAATAATAAAAACCAGCGCTCTTGGTAAGGGTTTTCCTAGTAGTGGGAGGAACACCTTTGGGGAAGCGGGGAAGGAGCAGGAGCAAGGCCCTCCCACATCATTTGAACAAGGCGTTACCCGGAGGTAGGCCCTCTGTCGGGGAGGCGCTGGTGAGCCTTCCCCCCAGCAGAGGACCCGTGATAGCCGAGGGTGCCGCTGGCGTCCCCTTTTCCCCTTTGGAGTTGTCCTGGTTTCTGGACGCCCCCAACGGTGGTCGAGGGCGGCGCAAGGCGGGGCTCTCGTCTGGCGATATGAAGTAAGGCTCGCGCCTATGAAGGTCTCCGCTCGTGACACTCTCACGTAATAATGAGTGGGGCTGTACATGCCCCGGAGTCTCAGGAGTGCCGCCCTCGGGCCTCGGGGGCTCCCTCCCACGTCCTAGTGGCCGCACTTAGCTCCGCGCTGGTGAAAAGACAAGAAGACTAGACTAGGCACCGGATGCAGCCATTTGCTTTTAATCTCTCTTTTGTAGCCCTATTTTCTGGCTTTGGATTTAAGTTTGAAGTTGAATTTTCATTGGTGCGCGCGGGGGGTGTCTTTTATCATTTGTGTGATTTCTTGCAATCCGGTTCCTTGCCTTGGTTGAGATGCTGCGTGCTGCCTCCCCTCATGAGTCCCTCATGGCAGAACTACTGCTGCACTTTCGCGCCTTCTTGACGTCCCTTCTGGTGGCGCTTGATCCTCGCGAGGCCCTCTCGGACGGATCGGCAGGCCCATCGAAAGCTCACAACCTCATGAGCCGGTTTGGAACTGGCCCTTACTAAGGTAAACTGTAGTAGTAAGCTCACGACGGGACTCGCAGGCCCGTAAAAATACATCTACAGATTGGCTTAAGGAATAGAGGCAGTAATCTGTTTACATGAGGGGCTCCCCCTCCCAAAATGCTCTCACAACTTTCATGGCCGCGCCTGAGCTTTCACATGCAGGGTCAACAACAAGGAAGCACGGGCTCAATCAGACATATCGCTCACCGCGTCCTCCGGGTCGCCCTCAGACGCGTCGCTGGCATCACCGTCACCATCACCGGCATCACCGTCACCGTTGCCGGCATCGCCCACACCTTTGTCGACCATGTCACCCTCATCTGCCGGGACCACCACCGCGTCATCGTCAGAGGTGAAGGCGCTGACTAGAGCATCCACATTGTCTTCTACCCAGCACACCAGGTCGCCCTGGATGGCCTCAGGCACAGGGGGCGATGGCGGCGTCAAAATGAAAGTTGGGGTAGGTGTTCTGGAGGTGGCTGAAGACGTGGGAGAATACGCGCCTGAGCAGGCCGCGGCTCCTCTCTTTAACAAGCTCGCGAGCCCTCTCAGATCGATTCTCCAAGCGTGGCACCACATCGGTGAAGAAAAGGAGGTGACTAGCGTAATCATTGGAATGGGGATGAGGGCCATCTTCATCGCAGATGGTGCCTAGCGCTGCATTGGCTCTGATCCTGAGGCTTTGGAGCATGGGGGCGTGCACGTGCTCCAGCTTCTGGCGCCGGAGAGCTTCCTCCCTGCTCTGCTGCATGAAGGACTCAGCGCTGGCGACCCGCTGCTGAAGAGAAAGCAGCTCGGCACGGGCGGAAGCCAGCTCAGCTTACACGGAGATCAGGGCGGCTGCGGCGGCTTTCTCGTGATGCCCTGCCTCAGCCAAGCCAGACTCGAGGGCAGTAGTCCTGCCCAAAACTTCAGCTTCCACGAGCTTCAATTTCAGGTCGTACCTGCTCACCAGATCCACGCGAGCCTCGGCCACCCGGCGATCGACCTCCTCCTGGGCTCTGGCATCGTGCGCACCAACAGCATCCTCCACTTGGGCGACTTGGCGCTCCCTCGTCTCCAACCGTTCAAGCTCAAGGTTGCGCTCCATGACTTCCAGTGCCAGTGCCTCCTTGCGCTTCAGGATCTCTTCCTCATCGGCAGGCGTCCCCCTCATCGACGCTAAGGCGGCTCTGCACGCCTCCACTTGCTGCTCCAAGGAGGCGCTCCAGGCTTGGAGCTCCCATGCGCGTTTATCTGCGATCTCGCGGCGACGGTCAGCTTCCGAGGCCACCTCCAAGGCTCGAGTGCAGGCCTCACGCGAGTCCGCCAGAGATGCCTCAGCCTTCGCATTATCAAGCTCGCGCTGGTGGCGCCCAAGGTTGATGGCCACCTTCAGTTTATGCTGCTCCTCCATCAGCCGAAGACCTTCGGCCTCGAGGTGCGCGTCTACATCCACGAGCTCTCCGCCAAGCCGGCTCATCGTGCCCATTGCCTCCTGAAAGAGCTCGTGCCGAACGACACTCCGTTCGTGCGCAAGCTCAAGCATGCGGCCGATTCTGTCCCCCACAGCGGGGGTTGCCGACGGGATCCGAAGCGGCTCGCCGCCTTTCAGCAGTGGGCTGGGGGCTGGCGCGCCCCCGGTCGCCACTGGGCTTCGGCAGGAGCCCGGTTGAGTTGAGGCTCTCTACTCGAAGAAGAAGCCAAGACCGAAGCCATCCAACCGCCATCCACGACCAGAGGAGGAGCCCTTGGAACGCTCGCCGTGCCCTCGGCAAGGTCACGAAAAAGAGACGGCAAGAGCGCAGGCTCGAGGTACCATGCTAGCGCGTCTGCCTCCCCGGCCGACCTCGCGCCGGGGGTGGCAAGCTGGTTTGGGACGCTCAAGGCCAGCAGGCGATACGAGGCAGTAGGAGGTTGCTTCCCGAGAGGCTTCACGGCCTTTGCGGAAGGGACCCTGAAGAGCCACCATCAGGAGTGGAAGTAGCACTTGAGGAAGCACAAAGATAAGGTACTTACTCATCTATGGCGATGTACTTCATACCTTCAGCCGCGGAAGGCGCTGCTGCTGCAACAGGGACCCCTTCCTCTTGCGGGCGCCTCGAAATCCACCGAGCGGCGAGCGTTGGACATGGCGGACAGCACAGGCGCCAGCGGTGAGGTGCCCAAGGAGCGACTTGAGGCGCCATCTTTGGCGAGCTATCGGGTTCCGCCTCGCGATGGCCTGCTGAGGCCTCGGGGGCTTCAGCCTCAGGAGTAGCATATCGCGTCACCCCCTTAACCGCCTCCTCAGGGCGAGAGTCACGGGTGCCCGGCGATGGCGCCTCAGGAGCCTCGGGCGGCGTCAACATCTTGGCTCCCGCACCCACGGCCTCTAGTGGTGCTTGCCCCCCTGCGTCCACTCTTGGGGAAAGCTCGGCACCGGCGACAAGGAGGGAAACCACGGTGATGGGGTTCTCGCAGGGCCCCTCAAGGCCAACTGGACGCAGCCCCCATTCATCGAATGGGGGCATCTGCCCCGCGAACTCCACCCTGTTCGAGCAGCAGTACATAAGACAAACCTCCTGAGGCATATCGCGAGATGAGGGATTGCCCGACAAGACCTCAAGCACCATTCTCCATGCCTCGGGCGGGAGTCCCGACTCCTGAAGCCGCATGCGATCCTGGCCGCCGGTCAGGGCCCACATCGGCTGGGAATGGCGCTAGAGTGGGGCGATGCAGCGTCGGAGGAACTCCTTCGCCACCTTTGGCACGGTCACGCCGAGGTCCTTCAGCCTCCTCAGCCGGAGACAGACGAAGGCAAGGCGGGAGCCCGTGAGCTTCTCGTGGCCCCAGCCGGAGCTGGGGACGGCGGGCGACAATGGAGGCGAGAGCAGGGGGCCGAGCACTCCGACATCCACATATACCCACCGTGTCCGAAACCCGCTCGCAGACGGCGGGAGATCAAAATCAATCCCCGAGCCGGCCGTCGCCGCCACAGCCTGGAAGCTTAGGCACCCCGAGCACTGCAGGGGTCGGTCAGGTGTAGCGTGAAGAAATGGCGCAGGAGGGCCACGGAAGGGGCAATGCCCACCATGTACTTGCAGACAAAGGCAAAGACGGCGAGAAGGGCAACGGATTGAGGATCTAGGTGCAGCATATGGATCTGATAATGGGAGAGTACGGCACTAAAGAAGGCAGAGAAAGGAGGAACCAGGCCGGCCCAAAGGGCGTCAATGAAGAACTGGACCTTGGTGGCTATCCTATTGATAGTAGCACGGGACGCAGGCCAAGCCACCATCCCTCCCAATTCATTGAAGCTGGTGGCATGCGCCGGGCGGACCTTGTCCATGGCCTCTTGGTAGAGTACCAGCGATCGACCAACGGCGGGCTCAATGGCCGGAGGTGGACTGGCTGAGGACAGGGGCTTCTTCCCTTTCTCCGTTCGGTTCGGCGCCATGGGGATGAAGAGGGTTGAGCTCAGGTCGGATTGGAAGAGGAAGCTGAGGTTCGAAGAAGCGGAGGAGTTGGGGAGTGCATTGCCAGCAACGGGGAAACAACTGTGTAGGACGCCGTGGCCGCCTAGCGAGGCGGATATCAAGGCTGCGTGGGGAAGCAGGGTCGCCCACGTCCTATTAATCGCCATGCGTCAACCAAGGCCGCATGCTGTTGGAGCCTGCGGTGCTCCGCACTTGCCCTTTGGCTTCGCCTCGAAGCCAAGTCCGAGCACGCCTTGGGCCCAGGGGCTACTGTCGGCATTCTCGGAACATGGGCCCCCAGACTTGCCTGCCTGCGGCCCACGGTGTCGCTCCACTAGCGGCCTCGTACGGCCCATCTTCACCAGCAAACCCCCAAGACCCTCGCGAGGGACCAAGCCTCGCGAGGCGGACGACGCAAGACCTCCTCGGGGGCAGCCTAGTCAGGATGGCTCGCGAGGGGCGGACAGATCAAGGCAAGGGGAACCTCGCGAGGTTCCCGTGATGTAAGCCATGACGACCAAGGCCAGGCGGGTGCCAGCGCGCGCAGTGTCCTCGTTCCCACTTTGGTGCTAAAGAGGCAAGCACAGGCGAGGAGTCCCGAGGCATCAGGCAAAGGTTTCCATATCGGTGCAACGAGACCAAGGCCAGCAGGACGGCAGGACAGAGGTCACCGTGGAGCCCAAGACGGCGTCACAACCAGAGCCTATGGCAGGTGAAGACCACCTTTAGCCAGGGTACCTTGTACTAGTTGTCCCCCTTCAAACTGGCCTTTGTGGCATCCCTTCCCGCTCAATATTTGGGAAGAGGACCAGGGCCTCTATAAATAGAACTAGCCACCACCATAGGAGGGGACGGATCTTGGACTAGGCCATCCTCACCCACACAAGCTCACCGAGCACAAGAGCACCTCTCCTCAGGAGGCTGTTCTTCCCTTGTACTATTCATCCTCAGCCCAAGAGGCAATCCATCACACCACACTAGAGTAGGGTATTACACCACAACGGTGGCCCGAACCAGTATAAATCTTGTGTCCCTTTTTTTCTTAGGGTTCGTCGAGCTAGGCCGTGAGATCTTGATGCGAGCGAGCTAGAGGGGGTGAGATCTTTGTGCGCACCCCAATGTTTGAACCTCAAGGGTTTTGCCGGAACCCGAAATCTGATAGGTTGTGCCAACCTCGGTGGCCTCCCACACCGCCTCTTTACTATATAAATACCCCCATATTCTAGAAACCCTAGGGTAGTCGACAAAAATCAATTCCTGCCGCCGCAAGTTCCAGAACCACCAGATCCAATCTAGACACCATCACGGAGGGGTTCATCATCCTCATTGGTGCCTCTCCGATGATGCATGAGTAGTTCATTGTAGACATACAGGTCCATAGTTAGTAGCTAGATGGCTTCCTCTCTCTCTAGTGATTCTCAAGACAATGGTCTCTTGGAGATCCATATGACGTAACTCTTTTTTGTGGTGTGTTTGTTGGGATCTGATGAACTTTGAGTTTATGATCAGATCTATGTTTTTCTCCATGAAAGTTATTTGAGTCTTATTTGATCTCCTATATGCATGATTTCTTATAGACTCATATTTCTTCTCTGATATTTTGGTTTTGTTTGGCCAACTTGATCTATTTATCTTGCAATGGGAAGAGGTGCTTTCCGATGGGTTCGATCTTACGGTGCTTGATCGATGTGAAGGGTGCCGACTGCGTATGTATCGATGCTATTAAGGATTACAAGATGGGGTCTATTTCTACATAAATAGATATTGTCTACGTCATGTCATCGTTCTTATTGCATTACTCCATTTCTCCATGAACTTAATACACTAGATGCATGCTGGAGAGCGGTCGATGTGTGGAGTAATAGTAGTAGATGCAGGCAGGAGTCGGTCTACTAATCTTGGACGTGATGCCTATATAATGATCATTGCCTGGATATCATCATGATTATTTGAAGTTCTATCAATTGCCGAACAGTAACTTGTTTATCCACCGTTTGCTATTTTTCTAGAGAGAAGCCACTAGTGAAATCTTCGGCCCCCGGGTCTCTTATTTATTATATCTGCCTTCGTGATCTATTTTTATTTGCTTTTATTTTCAGATTTATTAAACCAAAAATACAAAAATACCTTGCTGCAATTTTTATTTATTTCTTTTATCTCGCGTTCCCGCGAAATCTATTTATCCAATGTACTACAATTTTACCTATCTTTTTACCCGTGAGGGATTGACAACTCCTCTCTTACGTCGAGTTGCGAGTATTTGTTATTTGTGTTCAGGAGCTGTTTACGTGGTGTTGTGTGGTTCTCCTACTAGTTTTATAACCTTGGTCTCATCACTGAGGGAAATACCTACCGTTGCTGTGCTGCATCATCCCTTCCTTTTTGGGGAAATACCGACGTAGTTCAAGTAAACATCAAAAGGAATTTCTGGCGCCGTTGTCGGGGGGACATCATCAACATCTACCAGGTTCCTAATCACAAATATCGTCTCCTTGAAATTTACATTATTTTCCATTTGCCTCTCATTTTCCTCTCCCCCACTTCACAAAAATTTGTCATTTTATTCGCCCTCCTTTTCGTTCACCGTCTCCTTGCCAGATCTATCCGTATTCTTGCTTTCTAGTCATAATGGCTAGCGTGACTACTA
The DNA here is from genome assembly GCA_021605205.1 of Aegilops longissima. Lineage (NCBI taxonomy): Eukaryota > Viridiplantae > Streptophyta > Magnoliopsida > Poales > Poaceae > Aegilops > Aegilops longissima. The sequence goes on along the minus strand of CM038681.1, from coordinate 427,287,978 downwards.
CTCCTTTGTCACCAGATTTTGAAGTTTTATACTTCAAGTATCGACAAGGATAAAATTTAAAAGATGCTTGGTATAGGATTTGCAACGCTCATAATAGATCTATCCGTAAGCGATCCACCGTTATTCTTCTTCGCTATTTTTATGTGGGCATCACCACCTGGTATAGATTCGTCCTTGATACGATTACAGGTGGAAATTTCTTGATGTGCCCCTCTCTTGATGCTTTTAATGCTATGGGTAATTTAGTAAGCTCGCCACCTCTTATGATTAATTAAACAACTTTGACTCTTGAGCATGTCATGGAAAGACTAGATGCTATTGAAAAGAATATGCTTACTGAATAGCATATTGAAAACTTGGATAAAAATATGCATAATTTTGCTACTAAAATTGGGTCAAAAGCAGGAGACTTTTTTATGTTGTTAAAAGAAAAGGGGGCTATAATTCATGAAAGAATTGAAGAAAGCCCGTCTCGGATTGATAAACTGGAAGAAATCTTTAGTAATCTAAGCACGGCCTTTGCTTTCATTAAAACTATTGAGAAAACTCCCGTAAAAGTTGGCAAGATTACTCAAACCACTAAGAACAAGGGTGCAACTTCTAGTAATAATAAAGAAGATCTTAAGATGATTAGTATCCATCCCAATTTTATTGGAGTGATAAGAGAATCCACTTGCAGGAATGATTTTTTCGTCATCGTTCCTAGGAGTATTGTCATTGAAAATTTGTATGCTAAATCCTTAAAGAATTCTAAGTGTTTTATTGAAGAGTTGGAGAAAAAAGATGACAATACTTAGATCCTTGCTTTATGCCTAGCTAGGGGCGTAATCCGATAGTGCTTGTTGGGAGGCAACCCAATAAATAAAATTTATTTTTTTCTTTTGCTTCCTGTTCTTGAGTGTTTGTACAATTATGCTACAGTTATGATTATGTTTTAATTAGTGTTTGTGCCAAGTAAAGCCCTTAGGATTATGTTGGGTGATAGTTGATTTGATCGTCTTGAAAAACAAAAACTTTTGCGCTCAGAAAAATACTTTTCATAAATCACAGAAACGTACTTTTCTCTGAATTTTTTACACAAGATTAATGTACAAATTGCTCACGTTGTCCTAATTTTTCAAAAAAAATTGGAGTTACAGAAGTACTCGAAATATCCAGATTGCTACAGACTGTTCTGTTTTTGACAGATTCTGTTTTCTTTGCGTTGTGTGCTTGTTTTCATGATTCTATGGTTTCTTTGAAGAGTTTTTGCCATAGAAAAGTTGGAATATAGTAGATATAATGCAAGAATAAAATATGAATGGGTTTGCAATAGTACTTATAGTAGTGATTTGTTTTCTTATACTAACGGATCTCACGAAGGTTTTGTTGAGTTTTGTGTGATTGAAGTTTTCAAGTTTTGGGTGATATTACGTGGATGAAGGAATAAGGAGTAAGAAGAGCCTAAGCTTGGGGATGCCCATGGCATCCCAAGCTATTATCCAAATAGAAGCAAGCAACTAAGCTTGGGGATGCCGGAGTGGCATCCCCTCTTTCTTCTAACGACCATCGGTATTTTACTCACAGCTATATTTTTATTCGTCACATACTATGAGTTTTTCATGGAGCGTCTTGTATGATATGAGTCTTTTCTTGTTTTGATTTTTGTTTTAAGTAATGAACCCTTGCTGGACACACCTATTTGAGAGAACCAAAATTATGCCATGACTTGTTAGAATTGCTCTCTATGCTTCACTTAAATCTTTATGAGCTATGGAATTGCTCTAGTGCTTCACTTATATCTTTTTGAGCATGGTGTGCTTTAGTATTTTTGAAGAAATACTCTCATGCTTCACTTAGATTTACTGGAGAGTTAGTAAATTTTTAAGAAATCCTCTCTTGCTCCACTTAAATTATTTTGAGACAAAGAAATATGATGTTCATGATCTTCACTTATATTTGTTTGAGCCTATCAAAAGCAACATACGAAACTAGTCCTAAAGTGAAAGATATCGAAGGAGGATATAATAAATAAATTCATGAAGATCATTGGACAAAATAAACTTGATTCTTTGTAATTATTTTGAGATATGATGATATGATATGTGAGTCATGTTGATGAGTAATAATGCTTTAGTAAGAATATTAGTGTTAAGGTTTGTGACTCCCTATGCAAGCACAAAAGTCAATAGTTATGCAATGAAATTACATCCTACTTGTGGTGCATTATTCATTGTTAGTTATGCTTAATTCTCGCTTATGAGATTTTTTGTTTCTTGGTTGGATGCTTCTCAATCTTTTGCCATCCTTCATTTTGCACTAAGTATGATCACTACTTGTGCATCCAAAATCCTTTAAACCAGTTTTGCCATATAAGTCCACCATACCTACCTATATGCGGTATTTCCGTGCCATTCTAAACAAATTTGTATGTGCCATCTCTAATTTTCAAAATAAATATCTCTTTTGTGTGCTCGTACCACTCATGAAACGGTAGGGGGTGGCTAATATATTTTCATGCTAGATGTGTTATTCTCAAGATGAGTGTTTATTCACTTGTCATTGCACGGGAGTACGACAAAGGTATTAGGGATGCCCAGTCTGGAAATGAAAAATGAATTTACTTTATGTTGTCAAATAATAAATTCCTTGGAAAGTGTTGGTATGGAAGGCACCCGTGGATACGGCTAGCCATGGAAAGTGAAAGTATGGTTGAAAAAGGAATAAGCTTTATTTTATGTTTGAGAACCGCCTATGATATATCTAGCATGGAAAGTATTGGGAAATACTCGGTCGTTTTTGTTGATAGGAAAAGCATGCCTCCCAAAATGTTTTTATCTCTATCTTTTTCGCTTTGAGCTCTGGCACCTCTACAAATCCCTACTTCCCTCCGCGAAGGGCCTTTCTATTTACTTTATGCAATTTTTATTTGAGTCTCCATCTTCTCTTATAAAGCACCAACTAAGGGGCACTATAATCGTACTTGAGCATTGGGTGTAGTTAATATGCGAGTGTGTTCCATGAATGGATCAATGAATGAGCATAATGGGCTAGGGATAACTTGCTTTAGCGTTGATATTTTAAAAGACATTGTTGCTTGTTGATATGCTTGAGTATTAAAGTCCTCATGTTAAAACTAGACTATAGCTTTGAACCATATAAAAATCCAAATGTCCATGCTACAAAGAAAATAATATGGGATGAACATGTTAGGCAGCATTCCACATCAAAAATTCTCTTTTTATCATTTACCTACTCGAGGACGAGCAGGAATTAAGCTTGGGGATGCTGATACGTCTCCAAAGTATCAATAATTTTTTATTGTTCCATGCTATTATATTATCATTCTTGGATGTTTTACAATCATTTTATAATCATTTTTTTGTACTAACCTATTGACATAGTGCCCAGTGCTAGTTGATGTTTACTGCATGTTTTTTACATCACAGGAAATCAATATCAAACGGAGTCCAAACACAGCGAAACTTTTTGTGGAATTTTTATGGACCAGAAGACACCCAGTGGGCCGGAGAAGCACCTAGGGATGCCCCGTGGGGGCACAACCCACCAGGGCGCGCCTGGGCCCCCAGGCGCGCCCAGGTAGGTTGTACCCACCTCGGTGGCCTCCCACACTACCTCTTTGCTCTATAAATACCCCAATATTCCAGAAACCCTAGGGATTCGACAATTCCAGCAGCCGCAAGTTCCAAAACCACCACATCCAATCTATAAACCATCATGGAGGGGTTCATCATCCTCATTGGTGCCTCTCCGATGAAGCGTGAGTAGTTCATTGTAGACCTACGGGTCCGTAGTTAGTAGCTAGATTGCTTCCTCTCTCTCTTTTGGTTCTCAATACAATGGTCTCTTGGAGATCCATATGATGTAACTCTTTTTTGCGGTGTGTTTGTTGGGATCCGATGAATTTTGAGTTTATGATCAGATCTATGGTTTTATCCATGAAAGTTATTTGAGTCTTCTTTGATCTCTTATATGCATGATTGCTTAGCCTCGTATTTCTTCTTCAATATTTTGGCTTTGTTTTGCCAACTTGATCTATTTATCTTGCAATGGCAAGAGGTGCTTTGTGATGGGTTTGATCTTACGGTGCTTGATCCCAGTGACATAAGGGGAACCGACACGTATGTATCGTTGCTATTAAGGATAACAAGATGGGGTCTATTTCTACATAAATAGATCTTGTCTACATCATGTCATCGTTCTTATTGCATTACTCCATTTATCCATGAACTTAGTACACTAGATGCATGTTGGATAGGGGTCGATGTGTGGAGTAGTAGTGGTAGATGCACGCAGGAGTTGGTCAACTAGTCTTGGACGTGATGCCTATATAATGATCATTGCCTGGATTGTCATGATTATTTGAAGTTCTATCAATTGCCCAACAGAAATTTGTTTATCCACTGTTTGCTATTTTTCTCGAGAGAAGCCACTAGTGAAATCTACGGCCCCCAGGTCTCTTCTTTATTATATTTTGCTTCGCGATCCATTTTTATTTGATTTTATTTTCAGATCTATTAAACCAAAAATACAAAAATACATTGCTTCCATTTTTATTTATTATTTTGTCTCGCGTTCCCGCGAGATCTATTTATACAATCTACTACAATTTTACCTATCTTTTTACCCGTGAGGGATTGACGACCCCTCTCTTATGTCGGATTGCTAGTATTTGTTATTTGTGTGCAGGATCTGTTTACGTGGTGTTGCGTGGTTCTCCTACTGGTTCAATAACCTTGGTCTCATCACTGAGGGAAATACCTAATGTTGTTGTGCTGCATCATCCCTTCCTCTATGGGGAAATACTGACATAGTTGAAGCAAACATCCGAGAACCACGCATCACTATGTAAATGGCACTTGCACACAAAGAACAAATACTTGCAACCTGACATAAAAGAGGGGTTGTCAATCCCTCCCGGGTAAAAAGGTAGATAAAATTGTAGTAGATTGGATAAATAGATCTCGTGGAAACGTGAAATAAAATAAATAACAAAAAAAATGCAGCAAGGTATTTTGGGGTTTTCGGATTAATATATCTGAAAATAAAAGCGAATAAAACTAGATCTCGGAGGCAAATATTATAAAGAAGAGACCCGGGGGCCGTAGATTTCACTAGTGGCTTCTCTCAAGAAAAATAGCATATGGTGGGTAATCAAATTACTGTTGGGCAATTGATAGAACTTTAAATAATTATGATGATATCCAGGCAATGATCATTATATAGGCATCACGTCCAAGATTAGTAGACCGACTCCTGCCTGCATCTAATACTATTACTCCACACATCAACCGCTATCCAGCATGCATCTAGTGTATTAAGTTCATGGAAAATGGAGTATTGCAATAAGAATGATGACATGATGTAGACAAGATCTATTCATGTAGGAATATACCCCATCTTGTTATCCTTAATAGCAACGATACATACGTGTCATGCCCCTTCTATCACTGGGATAGAGCACCGTAAGATCGAACCCATCACAAAGCACCTCTTCCCATGGCAAGACGAATCTATCTAGTAGGCCTAACTAAACCAAAGATACAAGAAGAAATACGAGGCTATAAGAAATCATGCATATAAGAGAGCAAAACTCAAATAACTTTCATGGATAAAATAGATCTGATCATAAACAGAAAGATCATCGGATCCCAACAAACACACAGCAAAAAAGATTTACATCAAATAGATCACCAAGAGACCATTGTATTGAGAATCAAAAGAGAGAGATGAAGCAATCTAGCTAGTAACTACGGACCCGTAGGTCTACAATGAACTACTCACGCATCATCGGAGAGGCACCAATGAGGATGATGAACCCCTCCGTGATGGTGTCTAGATTAGATATGTGGCTTCTGTAACTTGCGGCGGCTGGAATTGTGTTTCGTCTACTCCCATAGGGTTTTGGATTTTTGGGGTATTTATAGGGCAAAGAGGCGGTGCGGGAGGCGGCCGAGGTGCGCACAACCCACCAGGGTGTGCCTGGCCCCCCAGGCGAGCCCAGGTGGGTTGTGCTCCCCTCAGAGCCCCCTCTGGTACTTCATTGACACATCGTGTGTCTTCTAGTCCAGAAAAAATCTCCAAAAAGTTTTGCTGCGTTTGGACTCCGTTTGGTATTGATTTTTTGCAAAGTAAAAAACAAGCAAAAGACAGCAACTGGCACTGGGCACTATGTCAATAGGTTAGTCCCAAAAAATGATATAAATTTTCTATAAAATGATTGTAAGACATCCAATAATGATAATATAACAGCGTGGAACAATAAAAACTTATAGATACGTTGGAGATTATCAGCATCCCCAAGCTTAATTCCTGCTCATCCTCCAGTAGGTAAATGATAAAAAACAGATTTTTTGATGTGGAATGCTTCCTAACATGTTCATCACATATTCTTTTCTTTTGTAGCATGGACATTTGGACTTTTATATGATTCAAAGCAATGGTCTAGTTTTCACATGAAGAGTTCAATAGTCAAGCATATCAACAAGCAACCTTGTCTTTCAAAATATCAATACTAAAGCAAGTTATCCCTAGCCCATTATGCTCAATCATTGATCCATTCATGAAACACACTCGCATATTAACTACACCCAATGCTCAAGTACGATCATAGTGCCCCTTAGTTGGTTCTTTATAAGAGAAGATGGAGACTCAAAAAATAGAAATTTCATAAAGTAAAAAAGAAAGGCCCTTGGCAGAGGGAAGTAGGGATTTGTAGAGGTGCCAGAGCTCAAAGTGAAAAAAGATAGTGATAAAAAAAATTGGGTGGCATGCCTTTCCTGTCAAGAAGACGATCGAGTAGTTCCCAATACTTTCCATGCTAGATATATTATAGGCGGTTCCCAAACAGAAAATAAAGTTTATTCCTTTTCCACCATATTTTACATTCCACGGCTAATCGAATCCATGGGTGCTGTCCATACCAACACTTTCCAAGGAATTTATTATTTGACAACACAAAGTAAATTCATTTTTCATTTCGGGACTGGGCATCCCTAATACCTTTGTCGTACTCTCGTGTAATGAGAAGTGAATAAACACTTATATTGAGAATAACACATCTGGCATTGAGAAATATCAGCCATCCCCTACCATTTCATCAGCGGTACGAGCACACAAAAAGTAAATTTATTTTGAAAATTAGAGATTGCACATACAAATTTGCTTAGAATAGCACTGAAATACCGCATATAGGTAAGTATAGTGGACTCATATGGCAAAATTGGTTTAAGTATTTTGGATGCACAAGTAGTAACCATACGTAGTACAAGTGAAGGCTAGCAAAAGATTGAGAAGCATCCAACCAAGAAACGAAAAATCTCATAAGAGAGCATTAAGAAAAACTAACACCGAATAATGCACCACAAGTAAGATGTAATTCCTTTGGATAACTATTGACTTTCGTGCTTTCATAGGGAATCACAAACGTTAACATCAATATTCTTACTAAAGCATAATTACTCATCAACATGACTCACATATTATATCATCATATCGCAAAACTATTACAAAGAATCAAGTTAATTTTGTCCAACGATCTTCATGAAAGTTTTCATTATACCCCTCTTGAATATCTATCACTTTGGGACTAATTTCATATGTTGCTTTAGATAGCTCAAACAAATCTAAGTGAAGAACGTGAGCATAAAAATTTCTTCTCTCAAAATAATATAATTGAAGCATGAGAGAATTTCTTAAAAAATTACTAACTCTCAAATAAATCTAAGTGAAGCATGAGAGCATTTCTTCAAAAATATTAAAGCACACCGTGCACAAAAAGATGTAAGTGAAGTACTAGAGCAATTCCATAGCTCAAAAAGATTTAAGTGAAGCATAGAGAGCAATTCTAACAAGTCATAGCATAATTTTGGCTCCCCCAAATAGGTGTGTTCAGCAAGGATACTTGACTTAAAATAAAAAGCAAAACAAGCAAAGACTCATATAATAAAAGACGCTCCAAACAAAACTATGATATGTGACGAATAAAAATATAGTTCCAAGTAAAATACCGATGGTCGTTAGAAGAAAGAGGGGATGCCACTCGGGGGCATCCCCAAGCTTAGTTGCTTGCTTCTCTTTTAGATAATGGCTTGGGATGCCATGGGGCATTGAGGGAGTCCTGGATTAGGGGGTGTCCGGATAGCCGGACTATAGCCTTTGGCCGGACTCCCGGACTTTGAAGATACAAGATTGAAGACTTTGTCCCGTGTCCAGATGGGACTTACCTTGGCGTGGAAGGCAAGCTTGGCGATACGGATATGTAGATCTCCTACCATTGTAACCGACTCTGTGTAACCCTAACCCTATTCGGTGTCTATATAAACCAGAGGGTTTTAGTCCGTAGGACGAACAACAAACATACCATAGGCTTGCTTCTAGGGTTTAGCCTCTCTGATCTCGTGGTAGATCTACTCTTGTACTACCCATATCATGAATATTAATCAAGCAAGAGTAGGGTTTTACCTCCATCGAGAGGGCCCGAACCTGGGTAAAAACATCGTGTCCCTTGTCTCTGTTACCATCCGCCTAGACGCACAGTTCAGGACCCCCTACCGAGATCCGCCCGGTTTGACACCGACATTGGTGCTTTCATCGAGTTCCTACGTATGTAAATCGCCGTCGGGAAGGATGCCTCATCCGTCTTTAAAGACGACCTTTGTTGCTAAAAAGCTTTGGCTGTCGGCCAAACTCTCCGGCTAAGCGGTTTTCTTATGACCACCTGTTCGGCGCTTGTGGCAGCGATGACTTCTCGGGTCATCAAAAGCAATCTTCATGTTAACTTCGGGCTCGCCGAAGCGGTTAGATCGATGGAGCTCTCTTCCTTAAGCGAGCTCTTGGATAGCATCGCATACAGGAGTCTCTGGACTATGATCAGATTGGGCTAAACCCGATTTGAGAGATTAACTCTCCCAGGTTACCCACTGCGTTGCCGTGGTAGAGGAACAATCTGGCGACCCTTCTTCCATCTTAAGGACTAGCTACGTCCGGATTCCCAATCCCTCCATGCGATTCCCTTGAAGGAGAGGGCGTCACTCAAGCCCTGAACCTAAAGTCGGGCTGCGAGCTAGATTCATTGGACAACATCCAAGAATCCAAGCTTCCAAGTTCGGAGCTCCTTGGCCCTTAAGTCTCAGATTAGGCGCGGTTCGGATTTAATTCCACCCGCCCACCCAAACATAGCGACCTATCTCAAATTCGGCAAGAGCCCATGAAGCAGTACACCATTCTTGGGCAGATTCCTCCTGGTTATGGACAAGATAAAGGACTGCCGCGAGGAGGCGCAATCTCATTCTTCTGCAATAATTGCACGGACAACGGGATCCTCAACGCTATAAGTCGCCGTGACATTACGCTTTGCTGACTTGGCGTCCATAATACTGAACATCTTGTGCGATGGAAGCGCTGGAAAACCGAAGCAAGATTTTGGGACAATCCGGCCTTGAATACAACCCCGGTCCGAAATAAAAGGGTGCATCATCGCCAGGCACCTAGGTTAAATACCAAAAAGCAAAATCCCTCTATAGGGCATGGAACCGTACTGGAGGGATGGCTCAATGGACCTGTAAAATTCATAGTGCAGAGGGCGCCACTCCAACTCATAGCCTTAGAGCATGTTGGATACTCGGCGGTGGCCAAAAGTGGCAACGAGCTTCTAGCTCTAGAGCACCAACCAGGGATACCGATGCGGTATTAACAGTCTTGAGACTTTCGCATCAAATAATATGCGAGAAGCGAAAACTCCGTAGCCTTGCGAAGTCTACCAAGTAGCAACAATAAACCCATGGGTGACATGGCTATTACCTTTAATGCCAGTGTGAACCTAAATTCGAACAGCCCGAGCACCGGCCGCATTGGTCCTCGGTCAGATAGTGGGCGGCTTTCGCCTTGCCAAGGTACTCATGGACTGGCAGCAGATTGAACCTCATTCTGAGGAAACCCTCCGAAAAATGGAAATAGTGGAGCCGCATTGGCGAAGCAGCACAACCTTCGAGGAATAATCCCGGTCGGGAAGCCTGCTGTACAGGAAAAATCACCTTTGGATGTGCTGTTCGACACGCCGGATAATTACAGGTCGAGGAAGTCATGTTCCAAGTGGCCCTGTTCAGCAGCGGATACCACGCTCTATTAGGGCGAGAGGCATTCACAATTTTTCAAGCTATACCCCATTATGGGTACATGAAGCTCAAAATGCCCGGGCCCAACGGAATCATCACTCTTGCTAGTGATCAGGACATAGCACTCCGCGCTGAAAAGAAGACAGTCGCACTGGCCCTTGAGGCACTATCCGAAGCCCTAGCGGCCGAGGAACTCACTTCGCTGCGCTCCATGGTGAATAGGGATGATCTGATACTCGATAAGAGATCCAAGTCCACCTCCTTTAAACCAGCGGACGAAATAGTCAAATTCCAAGTCCATCCAACGGACCATACGAAAACGGCCTCCATCGGGGCACAATTAAATCCCGATGTATATGCGCACTAAGAGAATTCCTACGTGAAAATTGGGACATTTTGCTGGCACCCTTGAGACCGCCAGAATCCACTTGGTGGCTGAGCACAGCCTAAACATCCTAAAGGATTCAAGCCGATCAAACAGGCTCTTGGCGTTTCTCGAACCCAAGAGACAGGCCATGGGAGAGGAGCTAGCCAAACTATTGGAGGCGATTCATCGAGAGATATAAAACATCCGGACTGGCTAGCAAACCTAGTGATGGTACTAAAGAAGGACAAATCTGGCGCGTAATAAATCGATTTCAAGGACCTCAACAAGGCTTGCCCAAAGGATCCCTTCCCCCTCCCCCACATCGATCAAATTATCGATGCCACAGCAGGACATGATTCATTGTGCTTCCTCGACGCATACTCCGGCTACCACCAAATTAAGATGGCAGAGCCTGACCAAGCCGCAACGGCATTCATCACTCCATACGGCCCATTCTGCTTCAACACAATGCCCTTCGGGCTCAAAAACGCCGGCGCAACATATCAGCGCATGATTCAAACATGTCTGGCAAACTAGATTGGCAAAACAATGGAGGCATACGTAGACGATGTGGTCGTCAAAAGCAAGCATGTCGAAACTCTAGTAGACGACTTGAGGCTCACATTCGATAATTTCCGGACATACGACATCAAGCTCAACCCGGAAAAATGCGTTTTCGGCGTACCAGCCGGAAAGCTCTTGGGCTTCATTGTATCCGGTAGAGGAATTGAAGCAAACCCAGCCAAGATCCGAGCTCTGTGACAATTGGATATCCCAAAAGACCTCAAACAAATACAAAAGTTGACTGGATGCGTGGCGGCTCTAAGCCGCTTTATCTCCCGTTTGGGAGAAAAGGCATTACCCTTTATCGCCTCCTCCGGCCTTACGAACACTTGGTGGGCCGGATGCCACCAGCAGGACTCGAAGAAATAAAAGCCATATTGGTTAGAAACCGGTCCTGGCGCGCCCAACATGGGCGAACCAATGCTATTATACATCGCGGCAACTCATCAAGTTGTAAGCGCGGTGCTTTCGTTAATCGACCGAAAGCGGACGGACACAAGTTCCCTCTTCAAAAACCAGTTTACTACGTGTCCCTTGTCCTAACTCCATGCAAGTCACGGTACCGCATTATCAAAAGATAGCGTCAGCAGTGTTTATGGCATCCCGAAGCTGCGACACTGCTTTCAAGAGTGTTCAATAACAGTAGCCTCGAAGTACCCCTTAACGACATTATAAACAACGCGACGTGGCGGGCGAATTGCCAAATGGGCCATTGAGCTCCTCCGTTCGACATAACATATAAGCCACGGAGAGCTATTAAAGTCGCAAGTTTTGGCCGACTTAAATGCCAAATGGACGGCCGAACTCCCTAAAAGTCTGGCGCATATTCTTGGATAATGCACTTGACGGCTCCAAAATGTTGGCTGGCACGGGGCTGGCGTCGTTCGCGTCCCCAACGGAGATACTGAGTTCATCGTACTCCGGATAATGTATCACGGACTCCAACAACGCAGCCAAATCGAGGCCCTTCTACATGGTCTCGGATGGCAGTCTCCATGGGTATTCAGCGCCTAGAGGTGCGGCGAGGATTGAACCTCGCGATATCCCAAATAAATGGAGACTTTGATGCCAAGGATCCGAAAATGGCAGCCTATCGCAATGCCGTCCTAAAATGTCAGCTTCGGTTTGAGGGCTCGAATTTCATCATATATCACAGGATAACAACCAGGCAGCGAGCGTGTTAGCGCGCGCCGGTATAGCAAAAGCGATGCTGTCCCCAACATCTTCCTAGAAAGGCTATTCAAGCCATCCGTATTATGGGAGGAGACTCGAAATAACGACCGGACCCAACTTTGCCCACACGAACATCGACACGGTTTGTGGTTCTACCAGCGAAATAACACCCTCAGCCCACGTAATAATGGCAGTCATTGCCCCATGGACAGAACCATTCCTAGCCTACCTAACCAGGCAGGAACTTCCGAGACCAAAAGCGAGGCCCGCTGCATAGTCGGCGATCTAAAAGCCTATAAAGTCCATGAGGAGAGCTTTATAAGAAAAGCACAACGAGTCCTACAAAGGTGTATCTCCACGAGAGGAAGGCGGAATCTTGGCTGAAATACATGCTCGACTCGGTGGGCACCACGCCAGCCGAACCCTTGTAGGCAAGGCCTTCCGTCAGAGATTTTATTGGCCGATGGCGGGCAGATGCTCAGGACTTAGTCCAAGCGATCGTCGGATGCCAGCTCTTTGCTAATCAAAGCCACATACCACCCACTGCCCTGAAAACTATACCCATCTCCTGGCCCTTCGCGATCTGGGGGCTTGACATGGTCGGACCCCTTAAAGGGGGAACCCACAAGCAAAAATACCTACGGGTCATGGTGGATAAATTCACCAAATGGATAGAGGCCAAGCCTGTCAAGGCGGCGAATCGGGACCGTGATAGACTTCATATCGAGGGTGCGTACACCGTTATGGTGTCCCCCAGCATCATCGCGATAGCGGCACGAACTTTACGGCCGATGAGGTCAAACTCTGATGCAAAAACATGGGCATTAAGCTCGACTACGCTTCAGTCTATCACCCTCAAACTAACGGTCAAGTTGAGCGAGCAAATGGTCTAATTACGAGCGACATCAAACCCGGATTAGTGCGGTCCCTCAAGGAATCTAACACGCACTGGGTAGAGGAGCTCGACTCCGTACTCTCGAGGCTGCGGACCACTCCGAATCGCATGACCGGATTCACACCATTCTTTATGGTATACGGCGCAGAGGCAGTTCTGGCCTGCGACATAATTCATGACTCACCTCGCGTGCGCATGCACGAAGAAAGAGAAGCCGAGCTCGATCGGCAGGGACAGTTGGACGCCTTGGAGGAGGGCGTGGCGTAGCAAAGCCGTTCCGCATTCTATCAACAGCAGGCTCGAAGATATCAAAGGAGAGAAATGCGGGCCAAAACTTACAATGTTGGCGAGCTAGTTCTCGCTGCCGGACAAGAAAAAGGACAAACTAAAGCCCAAATGGGAAGGTCCTTTATAATCGACCAAGTCTGACCGGTCGAGCGTATCGCCATGAGCTGCATCGGATAACCGACTCGAGCCGAACCCATGGAGCGCAGACGTCTCCAAGATTCTCGCCTAGCGCCGGATTACGAGTTCGTCTCCTTCCTCTGTCCATATTTTACATTTTAGCTATCTTCTATTTTCTCCTTCTCCTCCTTTTTCTTTCAAGCCTTGGAAGGCTCGTTAGCGCATTGTTCGCACACACTTGACGCGCTTATCGCTTTCGTTGTACTGGGGCTTCTTTCACGAAGCTTAATTATAAGGGCTTCATGCCCAATACATGTGTCACACTTCGCATGTACCTTTTATTCACCATTATATGCATCGATATGACTTAAGTTTTGGCCAAGCTGGGTTGCTGGCTCTGTGCTTACCCTACATTCCGATTGTTCGGCTAGGTGGTAAAGGAGCACCTCTGCGATTGTTACTGCGGGTCAGCCGGATGTGTACCTCAGATCGGGTGAAGCGAAAGTTAGCATTCTTAAGAGAATATTTGGTCGGTGAACTAAAGAAGATTTCTTACCTATTTATTTATCTGCCCCGGATGTTTTACGCTTTTTCGCAGTCGGACATGCACTTTAGGGCATGCCTCCTAGGAAAGGAACCCTAACGGAACTATTCTCCACGGAAGATGCTTCTTACTAACCATGTAATATAACATAACTAGTTGGGCACTTATGCGATAAAGCACTAATGACCCCTCGCTTGGTCTCCACGCATGCCCGGTTTTTATATAACCGCGAGGTATTCGGACACACTCCGGACTATTGGGTCTCGAGGTTGAAGCGAAAAAAGTCCGCTATGACAAGCGATTTAGAATCCTGCTAGAAGGCATTTTACATGTCACCTTAAATTACATAGTCAATTTGGTGATTGTATTCCTCTTCAATGCCATCTAACAGGCTGTCTAGTTTCTGATCCTGCTGGGAATACTTTGCGGCCAATTCTACCCAGTGGTACACTAAGCTCACAGGATCTCCTTCCCATCTGGCCCCACAGGTCCGACCTCGGCCATGTGGTTTTGGTCAGCCATCGTGTACCACGTCTTCACCATGGCCCAGGCCTCCCTGGCGCCTTGACGGCAGGCCGATATCTTCCATAATCGGAAGCGCCTCCGGGCTCCCTGGAGCCTCTCTGCAAGCTCCCCAAGGCCCTCGGGCAGGGAGACAGATGGCCACAAGGCCTGGGCGACGCCTTTCATCACCTGCCAAACTTGTTCGTGCAGTTGTAAGAGCTCGGGAAGAAGGTCACCCGTAGAACCGGGCATTTCCTCTGTAGGACGGCCTGTGAGCATACCTACAGAAATAACTCTGTTAGTCGACTTCCTCGCCGGACTCGTTTTTAAAAGTTAGTTTAAGAACTTACTACAAATGCCACGTCGAAGCCGCCGATTCTCCTTAACGGAATCAGATAGCTGGGCACGAACATCTTTTAGTTCCTCACCGAGCTGGGTGTTGGCATCTTGGAGATTATTTTTCTCCTGCCTCACCTTCGTAAGCACGTTCTCGCCGGCCTTTAACCGGCGCAAGAGTTGTTGCTTGTCTGGATCTACCCCGGCGCCATCTGCAATGTTATTATCAGATCTATATACACACCACACTTCACAACATACTTATCTTTTAAAAGCGTATGTTACCAGAGGGGGTCTCTTTGGCTTCCCCTGTCGCGGCTTGTGCGGCCTCAAGTTGGGCTTTGCACTCTTCAAGCTCTGGGACAGTTGGGTATTCTTTTCGTAAGATCCTGCACAATAAATGATCCTTAAATCAGTTATTCTAACTATTTCAAGTCTCGGGGGCTACTGGTATATATAACCATCAAAGTTTCTCACCTGTATGTCTTTCACATACTGCTCCGTGGCTCTGGCTAGACCATTTTGAAGCGGCACGGTGCGCATCTCCGAATTGATGGCATCCAATGCCTCTTGGGAGAGACATCGTCACGAAGAACAGTCCGGCGGCGCCTTGTGATTCATGGCACTCTCCACCTCGAATTGGTGGCAGATCGTCCGTCGGCATCCTCTCGTCGGGAGGAGCGTCCGACGTATGCCTCGTGTTCGCCTCCGCTTCGGACTGGCTTTGGAGCCTGGCTGGTGGAGGCTCGATTAGCAACCTCTCCGGATATAGCCGTGGCGCTCTTTTCTGAAGAAGCACGGCGTTAGTATACCTTCAGGAATAAAACACGGGAATAAGGCGACATGCCATACCGTGGCGCCGGCGTCTCAATCCGGCCGCACTTCTTTTCAGCTTCTTTGGGCCTTGCTGCCCCTTGTTAGCTAGCCACTTGAGTTGGCCTTCCGCCTCAAGGGCTCCCTCTGCAAAACGCCATTGATATACGGTGGTCAAAGATAAGCACGGAGGGATCATTTCTAAAGTATTGGGACTTCGGTCTCAATTACCTGTGAGGCTGGAAATATTCCGGGGTAATCGGTCGTAATGGCAACCAAGGCATTGTCGATGCTCAGTTGGTAAAATACCCCATCGATCAGCTCCCCAGATATGTCCGGATCCTCTTGGGAGGCGGGATCGAGGGACCATTCCGGATCCTCAGGTTGTGGAGGTGGGCTGTTTATATCCTTTACGGCCCGGCGCAATTCTTGCGTCAAAATCACAAGATAAGGTACTTAACTATGGGAATATGGAACGGATGGGCATAAAGAAGTGTCCGCTTACCCAGCTTGGAGGATCGTACATAGAAAATCCGCCCTGTGGATTGATGCGGAGGAAATCCTCCTCTTCTCCCTTGTATAATGCGAACAAGGCCTTCGTCAGAACAGCAACCGATCCCGGCCCCTTACGGCCGGAGCGGGTGGCATCATCCTCCCCATTGAAATCCCACATGGGGTGGCCTCTATACTGAAGCAGCTGCACCCCCCGCATGATGCATGTGGCCATGACTCCGATCATGGTCAGTCCCTGTCATTTTCCTTCTGAGGGCTCCGTGGGCGCCAGCTTAGGCGCTTCTTCAAAGGAGCATTACTGAACTCCAGGAGGCCGATCCGAACAGGGTCCGGCAGGGGGACATCTTCTATATAAAAACATTCCGAAGGCCAGTCTTCGGACGCCTTCTTCGGGGTTCCGGATAGATATCCGGTCCCGGCGATGCGCCATAGTTCGACTCCGCCCACTTGATATATCGACCCCTCCTGAGAACAGGGTACGAGGCAGAACAACCTCTTCCACAGCGTGAAATGAGCCTCGATGCCCAAAAACAGCTCGCAAAGGGCCACGAAACCCGCAACATGCAGAATGGAGGCAGGTGTAAGGTTGTGCAACTGGAGGCCATAGAACTCCAGGAGCCCCCGGAGAAACGGATGAATTGGAAATCCGAGCTCTCTTATCAAATAAGGGACAAGGCATACCCGCTCTCCTCGGGAGGGACTGGGGACGCTCTCCTCTTGTTTTCCGCCCTTATAGGTGGCGAGTCCGGCTCGAACCAGAACCATGAAGGCTGGGGGAAGGAACCCCTTGGTTTGGAGCGTCACTAACTCGCTGTGCGGGAGGGAGCATCTCTCCCAATCTCCAGGCTGAGGACTAGGAGGGCGAGAGGAGGAGCCACGTCGACTGTCCATGATGGAATGGGTTTACACGGATGCGCTCCGATGAAAGCTCATGAAGGAAGGTGGTGTGATTTGGATCTAGATCCTCGTCTCTTATATAGGCAGCTCATTTTGCAGCTAGGGGGTAAATGTAAAAAATACCACGGCTTTTCGCATTCATTCAACACGTGGAAGATGGCCATTATTGGGCGTGGAAGCCAAGTAGCGCGATATTTACGAGAAGCCGGACACTATTCAACAGGTACACAGGATTTGGAGAAGAACCTGCCTCGCAATGCTGAAGAAAATCTACGCGCCGGACTCGTCGTCATTGAAGCCTGGTTCGGGGGCTACTGTGGGAGTCCTGGATTAGGGGGTGTCCGAATAGCCGGACTATAGCCTTTGGCCGGACTCCCGGACTTTGAAGATACAAGATTGAAGACTTCATCCCGTGTCCGGATGGGACTTTCCTTGGCGTGGAAGGCAAGCTTGGCGATACGGATATGTAGATCACCTACCATTGTAACCGACTCTGTGTAACCCTAACCCTATTCGGTGTCTATATAAACAGGAGGGTTTTAGTCCGTAGGACGAACAACAATCATACCATAGGCTAGCTTCTAGGGTTTAGCCTCTCTGATCTCTTGGTAGATCTACTCTTGTACTACCCATATCATCAATATTAATCAAGGGAGTAGGGTTTTACCTCCATCGAGAGGGCCCAACTGGTAAAAACATCGTGTCCCTTGTCTCCTGTTTCCATCCGCCTAGATGCACAGTTCGGGACCCCCTACCCGAGATCCGCCGGATTTGACACCGACAGGCATCCCCAAGCTTAAACTCTTTGTCGGATTTTGGGTTCCAGCAGACCCTTGAGGTTCGAACACTGGGGTGCGCGTGGAGATCTCTCCCCTACCGATCTACGTCCGACCTCCTCGTGTGATCTAAGCAGGAAACGATGAACAACACAAAGGACACAAGATTTATACTAGTTCGGCCCACCGTTGTGGTGTAATACCCTACTCCAGTGTGCGGTGTGGTGGATTACCTCAGGGGCTAAAGATGAACAGTACAGAGGAAGAACAGCCTCGCGAGAGGTGTTCTTGAGCTGGTGCGGTGTGTTCTACTTGGTCTAGATCTCTCTCTCTTTCTCTACCAGCTCGTTCGGTTCCCCCTACTCTGTGGTGGCTAGCTCTATTTATAGAGGCCCTGGGCCTCTTCCCAAATAATGAGCGGGAAGGGCGCCAACAATTGGCCATTTTGAAGGGGAACATCTAGTACCAGTTATCCTGACCAAAGGTGGTCTTCGGCTGCCAAAAGCACTGGTGATGACGTCGTCTTGGGCTCCACGGTGACCTCCGTCCTGCCGTCCGGCTGGTCTTGGTCTCGTTGCACCAGAATGGTAACCTTTGCCTGATGCCTTGGCCTGTGCTTGCCCCCTTTGCACCGAAAGGGAAACAAGGACACTGCGCAGGCCGACGCCCACCTGGCGCCCGCCTGGTCTTGATTCGTCATGGCTTGCGTCACGGGCTCCTCACGAGATACCCCTGCCTTGATCTCTCTGCCGCCTCGCGAGCCTGCCTGATGAGGCTGACTCTGAGGAAGCTTCATGTCATCCGCCCCGCGAGGCTTGGCCCCTCGCGAGGGTCTTGAGCCTGAGCTGATGAAGATGTATCGCGCTGGGCCCCCACTTGAGCCACGCTGCAGGCCGCAGGCAGGCAAGTATGAGACCCCCATTCCCAGAACGCCGACACTAGCCCCCAGGCCCGAGGCACGCGCGGGCTTGGCCTAGCAGAGAAGCGAAGGGGCAAGCACGAAGCACTGCGGGACCCAAAATCCTGCGGTCTCAGGCGCCGCGTGGCAAGTGATTGGACATGGGCGTCTGCATTTCCCCACGACGCCTTGTTACGCGCCCGGCTAAGCGGACCCGTAGTTGCACACAGTTGTTCCTCCTTTCCGCTGCTCGCTCGCCTCCTGTCTTTCCTTCTTCTTTGAGCTCCAACCTCCGCCGCCAATCCGGCTCGAGTTCTTCCCTTTATCCACCACCATGGCACCGACGAAGAAAGGAAAGGGAAAGAAGCCCACGCCTTCGCCCTGCACACCTCCGGTGGTGGCTCCCGCAGTTGATCGGTCGATCATACTCAATCCAGAAGCTTTGGACAAGGTCCGCTCCGCCCTTGCCACTATCTTCAACGAGTGCGGCAGGACCTCAGTTTGGCCTGGATCCCATGCCTCCCTTGTTAGGATTGCCACGGAGGTCCGATTCTTCGCCGATGCCCTATGGGCGGGTCTGGTTCCCCCCTTTTCCGCCTTCTTCAATGCTGTGATCTTCCATTATCAGATCCACATGATGCACCTCGGGCCGGAGTCCTTTACCCTTCTGGCTGTCTTTGCTTTCATTTGTGAGGCGATGATAGGCATCCCTCCTTCTGTTGCCCTGCTGCGCCACTTCTTCTCTTTGCGCCTGAGCGACCCCACTCAGTGCTCAGGGTGTGTGAGCATCTTTGCCGTGCCAGAGACTGCTGCTTCAGGGATCGACTTCGGCCTTCCTCCTCCTTAGGCCAGGTTCAGAGAGCGGTGGCTATATGTGGACGTCAGAGTGCCAAACCCTCTGCTCTCGCACCCGACCTCGCCTGCTGTTCCCCGTCTGGGTTGTGACCATGAGATGCTCGCGAGCCCCCGGCTCTCCTTCGTCTGGCGCCGCTTTCAGAGTTTGAGGGCGCTCAATGTGTCAGCACCCAAGGTGGTGAAGGAGTTCCTCCAATGCCGCATCATCCCACTCCAGCGCCACTCTCGCCAGATGTGGGACTTTGCGGGGCGCAGAGACCGCATGCGACTTCAGGAGGAGGACTTGGCGCCTGAAGTGCTGCGGACGGTGCTCAGGGTCTTGACTGGCGATCCTTCCCCAGGAAGCCTACGAAGTGGTGGTATCCTCATGTATCTTTGCTCTGGCAGGGCCGATTTTGTGAGGCAGATGCCCAGCTTCAACGAGTGGGGGCTGCGCCCGGCTGGCCTCACGGGGCCCCGCGCGAACCCAGCCGCCGTGGTTGCACCTCCTGTCGCCCACAGTGATTCCTCCTCACGCGATAGAACGGGGAGACAAGAACCGGCGAGAGCTGAGGCGACTGATGTTGAGGTGTCGACGCGGCGAGAAGCGAAGGCGGCGTCTCCCGATGCCCGCCCTGGAGCGGTGGCAGGTGTGGAGTCATGGCCTGTGGTTCCTGAGGCCGGGGCTCCCGAGGCCCCAGCGGCTCCTCGCGAGGCGACGCCTGACGGCGCCCCCCCAGGCAGACTCCTCCGGCGCTGATCATCCTGGCGCTTCTCCCGTGCCACAGGCCGACCCCTGCACCACGCGCTTGGGTTGGTTCCCCGTAGACTTGGAGGCCCTCCGCAAGAGGAAGGAGGCCTTGGGTGGCAGGGACCGCCCTTGCCGCTTGCTGAAGCGCAGGAAGTACTTCGCCATGGACGAGTAAGTCTTCCTCCTTCTGTGCTCATTTACTTTGCTATCCCTGCAACTGATTGTGGCCTTTCAGGCCCTGCCCTGCCAAATTCGTTGAGTCGGCCCGGGAGCTGACTGCCCAAGCTTTGCCTTCTTCACTGGCCCTGGGCGCGCCGAGCTCGAGCGGCACCCCTGCTGCCGGACTGGTCGGTGGAGTGGTCCGTTCCATAGGGCACCCTGAGCCCGCGCGCCTGCTTTCTTTTCTTCATGAGTCCTCCTGGGGCACATCCGGCTTGCCCCGCGCTCCTCCTCTGATCATAGACGGTGAATGGCTGAAGTCTGTCTTTGGTTCCTCCTCCGTGGGTGGATCGATGCCAGGTTGGATCCCCGGAGGGGTCCATTCGGCGATGGCTATGGCGCCAGCCCGCAGCCCAACGCCGGGAGGGGGCGTGCCGCCTTGGGGCCCTCCGCATACCTCGGTGGAAGAGGGTGATGCGGAAGATGTGCTCAGGCGTGCTCGGGAGCGTCGCGCCCTTCACGAAGAGTTCCTCCAGGGGGCAGCAGATGTGGTGAGCTGGATCGGGGCAGAGCTTGCTGCCGAGGATGCACGCCGCGAGGACGAAGGCATGTGCCTTGCTGATGAGAGGCGCAAGTTGAAGGTGGCCATTGCCCTTGCGCGTCACCAACGTGATCTCGACAACGCGAAGGCTGAAGCATCGCTGGCGGCCGCACGGGAGGCCTGCTCCCAGGCCGTCGAGGAGGCTCGGGAAGCAGACCGATGGCGCGAAGATGCTGAGGAGTGCGTTCGGGAGCTCCAAGCCTGGAGCAACTCCCTGGAGCAGCAAGTGGAACTGCGCCAGGCGGCCCTTGGGTAGATGCAGGGGGCCTCTGTTGACCGGACGGATCTTCTAAAGAGCTAGGAGGCGCTGACGCTGGAGGCCGCTGAGCGCAACCTCGACCTCGAGCGGTTGGAGACGAGGGAGCGCCAGGTGGCCTAGGCGGAGGACGACGTTGCTGCGACTGAAGCCCGGGTCCAGGAAGAGTTCGACCGCCGCGTGGCGGAAGCTCGCTCGGCCTTCGAGCGCGAACACAATGCGAGGTTGGAGCTGATCGGGGTCGAGGTTGAGGGCAGGACCGCGGCCCTCAAGGCCAAACTGGATGAAGTGACGCGGCGTGCAGACTCCTCCGCAGCCGCCCTTGGCACAGCACAGGCAGAGCTGGCCTCTTCCCGGGCTGAGCTGATTCTTCTCCAACAGAGGGTTGATGATGCCGAGGCCATCGCGCAACAGAACGAGGATGAGATCCGTGAGCGGAGGGTTCTGGAGCATGAGCGTGCTCCCATGCTTCGAACGCTTAGGGAGAGGGCCAACACCGCCTTGGGCAACATTTGCGAAGCTGCCGCTGAGGAGCCGCATGAGGCCAACTACGCCGGCAACCTTCAGTTTTTTACCAGAGTGGTGACGCTTCTGGAGAGCCGCTCCGAGAGGTCCCGTTGGCTTGTTGAAGAGAGGAGTCGAGCCTTGCTCGGGCGCGCCTTCTCTTGTGTCTTCAGCTATCTACAGGAAAGGGACCCCCACTTCGATTTCGACTCTGCCATCGCACCCGTGCCCATAGCCGTCCGGGGCGATCTGGCGCAATGGGTGGAGAACAACGTGGACGCCCTCGTCAGGGCCTTTGCGTCTGATGACGATGGCGTGGTCGTGGCCGCCGATGAAGGCGGCGTTGTGGACACACCTGGCGCTGGCGGAGATGCTGGCGGTGGTGGCAACGACGTCAATGATGCTAGTGATGCCTCCAAGGGTGCCCCAGAAGACGTGGCGAGCGATATGTCCGACTGACCGCATGTCACTGCTTTTTATCCTGCACGCAGAAGGTTCGGGCTTGGCCCTGAAGAATGTAAGAGCATTTTGGGAGGGGAGGCTCCTCATGTAAAGGTTTGTGCTTAGCACTCTGGTAAACATAGCGTTGCGTGTGAACTTAGCCGCTAGCTCGGTGGTTGCTCAGTTGATATGTCTACCTTTCGACCCGGACGAGCCCTGAGCGGGCCTGCGGGGGGTCGCCGCACCTCGGGTGTTTTCTGATTAGCCTGTTGATCCTGTAGTGAAAACCTCCGGAGAGGACGTGGTGACAGCGGTCCTGGCTGTAGGCGTGCCCGGCCCGGCCCGGCTCGCGAGGGGCTCGTGAGGGGGGCAGCCGATGTTGACCTTGGGCGCAAAGCCGCAACCAGAACACGAGAGATTGCTCGAACGAGACTAAACACCCCTTCTCCACACACACGCAAGTCTCAAGCTCAAATCCAACTTAAATACAAATCGAAGAACTTTGTCAACAAGAAGAAGGCAAAAAGCAAAAGGCCGCGTCCGACACCTAGTCTAGTCTTCGACGTCTTCTCACCAGCGCAGAGCTAAGTGCTGCTACTGGGCGTGGGCTGGAGCCCCCGAGGCCCGAGGGCGGCTCTCCGGAGACTCCCAGGCGTGTACAACCCCACTCATTATTACGTGAGAGTGTCACGGGGCGGCGAGCTTCACAGGTACTGGGCCTTCTTCACAGGTACCGTCCTTGCTTCATTTCGCCAGACGAGGGCCCCGCCTTGCGCCTCACTCTACCGCCACTGACGGCGACCGGAAACCAAGGACGACGCCAATGGGGTAGAGCGGTCGCCAGCGGTTCCCCCGACGACCACGGGTCCTCTGCCGGGGGCAGGCCCTGGGGCACTTACCCCGCAGAGGGCCTACCTCCTGAGAACGCCTTGCTCCGACCGCCGCGGGGGCAAGCCCGGATCTCGGCCCCTCTCCTTCAGCCCCCTGTGCCCTCCTCCTGAGGGATAGGAGGCTGCAGCATTGGGGCAGCCATATGCTGCGGCGACCTGTACCTCCTGCGACCCATGGTTAGCGTAAGCTTGCTCCTGAGGAATGAGTGCTACCCGATAGTTGCCGCCGCCAGCGCGGTTGTCGAGGCTCTCTTGGGGTTCCTGAAAGAGCTCCGCTTCTGGCGTCTCCTCGTCCCATCCTGGCCCGAGGAACGAGCCATGATCTCCTTCCATGCGGGGCACATAAGCCTCTGGGGCTTCCGCCCCGTGGGCCTTGCCGTAGCGCCCCGCATGCCACGCAGCCTGGCTTGGAGCGCTGTCTTGGAGGCGATGGTGCGGCGGTCCGCCGGAGCCGAAGGCTGCAGCGTGTCCCCCTTCACCGGCCTGAGGAGGGGTCGGCGCAACTTGTCGCCCGGTGCTGATGGAGGCGTTGGCGCTAGACTGGCCCGGGGGTCCGCTTGATGCATGATGCCGCCGTGCGGCCCGCCCTGGATCTGGGGCGGCAGCTGGACACAGAAAGGGGGTGCTCCTGAGGCGGCGGCGTCCAGGAGCTCGGCCACTCGCTCCAACAGCACGTCGCGGCCGCCATCCAACAAACGACACCGTAGCAGCTCTCGAGCCACCGCCCTGGAGTTCACCTGCTCCCGTCGGGTGTACGGCGTTGTGGCCGCGACGTGGTTTGAGGCCCTTGCTGCGGCCCGCACCTGCCGTGGTGTGAGGGCAGGCGGCGTCTGGCCGCGTCGCCCGCGCCCCGCAGCGCCCTGCGGAGCGCGGGCTGCCTGAGGCGCAAGGTTGAGGTCGCCCTGAGCCGGCGACACGGCGTGGGCGGGCCACGCCGCCCAGCGGTCGGCGTTGGCAGCCGGGTTGCTTGACATTTGAATGGTGAGGCGAAAAAACGTGATGCGGAGGAAGAAGGATTCCGGCGCACCCCTACCTGGCACGCCAAATGTCGGATTTCGGGTTCCGACAGACCCTTGAGGTTCGAACACTGGGGTGCGCACGGAGATCTCTCCCCTACCGATCTACCTCCAATCTCCTCGTGTGATCTAAGAAGGAAACGATGAACAACACAAAGGACATGAGATTTATACTGGTTCGGGCGACCGTTGTGGTGTAATACCCTACTCCAGTGTGTGGTGTGGTGGATTGCCTCAGGGGCTGAAGATGAACAGTATAGAGGAAGAATAGCCTCGCGAGAGGTGTTCTTGAGCTAGTGCGGTGTGTTCTACTTGGTCTAGATCTCTCTCTTTCTCTACCAACTCGTTCAGTTCCCCCTACTCTATGGTGGCTAGCTCTATTTATAGAGGCCCTGGGCCTCTTCCCAAATAATGAGCGGGAAGGGCGCCAACAATTGGCCATTTTGAAGGGGAACATCTAGTACAAGTTATCCTGACCAAAGGTGGTCTTCGGCTGCCAAAAGCACTTGTGATGACGCCATCTTTGGCTCCACGGTGACCTCCGTCCTACCATCCGACTGGTCTTGGTCCCGTTGTACCAGAATGGTAACCTTTGCCTGATGCCTTGGCCTGTGCTTGCCCCCTTTGCACCGAAAGGGAAACAAGGACACTGAGCAGGCTGGTGCCGCCTGGCGCCCGCCTGGTCTTGATTCGTCATGGCTTGCGTCACGGGCTCCTCGCGAGGTACCCCTGCCTTGATCTCTCCGCCTCCTCGCGAGCGTGCCTGATGAGGCTATCTCTGAGGAAGCTTCTTGTCGTCCGCCCCGTGAGGCTTGGCCCCTCGCGAGGGTCTTGAGCCTGAGCTGATGAAGTTGGGCCGCGCTGGGCCCCCACTTGAGCCACGCTGCAGGCCGCAGGCAGGCATGTCCGGGGACCCCCATTTCCAGAACGTCGACACTCTTCTTACTCCTTATTCCTTCATCCATCGTGATCTCACCCAAAACTTGAAAACTACAATCACACAAAACTCAACAAGACCTTCGTGAGATCTGTTAGTATATATATAACAAAGCAAAACACTACTCTAAGAATTGTTGCAAACCCATGCATATTTTATTTTTGCATTATATCTACTTTATTCCAACTTTACCATGGCTTATACCCTCCAATACAAACCATAGGTTCATGAAAATAAGCACACAACATAAAGAAAACAGAATCCGTCAAAAACAGAACTGCCTGTAGCAATCTGAAAACTTTGAATACTTATGTAACTCCAAAAATTCAAAAAAAAATGGACAAAGTGGGAAATTTGTATATCAATCTTGTGTACAAAAATCAGGATTTTATAGCGCTTCTATTAAAAATTAAAATTGTTTTATTGGGCGCAAAAGTTTTGTTTTTCAACAAGATCAAATCAACTATCACCAAACATGATCCCAAAGGCTTTGCTTGGCACAAACACTAACTAAAACATGAAAACCCAACCATAACAGTAGCATAATTGTGCAAACACTCAAGAACAAAAAGAAAATGACAAAAATCGATTTTATTCGTTGGGTTGCCTCCCAACAAGCGCTATCGTTTTATGCCCCTAGCTAGGCATAACAGAAAGATCTAAGTATTGCCATCTTTAGCTCTAGCTTCATAAGATGCCCTCATGATTGATTCATATGGTGGCTTAATTCTTATTCTAGGGAAGTGTTCTATCCCATTTCTTAGTAGAAACTGAAATTTAATATTGCCTTCTTTCATATCAATCATGACACTAATAGTATGTAAGAACGGTCTACCAAATATAAAGAATCAATATTAAGAACAATAAAATCTATAGGCACATAGTTACTATTTGAAAGAATAAGAACATCATTAATTCTTCCCAAAGGCTTTTTAATAGTAGAATCCACCAATTGCAAATTTAAAGAATTCTTCAATATTGGTAAGACCAAGCATATCACATAAAGATTTTGGATTTGTGGAAACACTAGCACCCAAGTCACACAACGCAAAACACTCAATTTTTTTATCTTGACTTTAATGGTGGGTTCCCATTCATCATGTAATTTTCTAGGGATTGAAATCTCTAATTCCAACTTTTCTTACAAAGCTTTCATCATAGCATCAACGATATGTTTAGTTCATAAGCATTGGGTGAATTTATCATGGATTGCAACAAAGAAATACAATCAACTAAAGAGCAATTATCATAATTAAAGTCTTTGTAATCCAAAAGAGTGGACACATCATTAGTTAAAGTTTTGACCTCTCCAAACACACTTTTATCAATTTTCTCAACAAGATTTTCACCCTCCAAATTATCCGGACACCTTCTAAATAAAGTTGACTCTTCTTCAGTACCTTTGTCATCAATTTTAATTTTACTAAACAAGTAATCAATAGAATAAACACCAATCACTTTAAGATCTTCATCACTTTTATGAAAGCGATCACTAGAAAATGTTCTTTCCAAAAATTCTCTTTTAGCTCTAAGCATAGCGGTTATTTTCTTAATTTCATCCATAGAAACATATAAAGCTTTAATTGATTCCTCAACCTTAGGCACAAAAATTTTCATCTTGATATTTTCTACATCATGAGAAATTCTATCAATGCTTCTAGACATATCATCAATCTTACTCAACTTTTATTCTATCCTATTATTGAAAAAATTAGCATTAATAAATTATTTAATATTATTCTCAAGATCAGAGGTGTTCCTATTATTATTATTATAAGAAGGAGTACTATGGGAATTACCATAATTATTAGAGAAATTTCCTGGAAAAGGTCTAGGATTAAAATAACCTCTATAAGAATTGTTATTAAAATTATTTCATGAGACAAAATTCACATCTACGGGATCACAATTTGCTCAATAAAAGTAGACAAAGGCACATCATTAAGATCAATAGGAGCACTTTTATTAGCGACCAACTTCATTAGAGCATCAACTTTTTCACTCAAAGAATTTATTTCCTCAACCGAATTAACCTTTTTACTAGTAGGAGCTCTTTTGGTATGCCATTGTGAATAATTTTCCAAAATATTATCAAGAAAGTTAGTAGCTTCACCCAAAGTAATTTCCATAAGGGTACCACACGCGGCGGAATCTAAAAGATTTCTAGGAACAAAATTCAATCCCGCATAAAAGTTTTGTATGGTCATCCAAATATTTAAACCATGAGTAGGACAATTTCTTAACATCAATTTCGTTCTTTCCCAAGATTGCCCAACATGTTCATGCTCAAGTTGCTTAAAATTCATAATTTGTGTTCTATGGGAAATAATTTTCGTGGGCGAAAAATACTTAGTAATAAAAGCATCTTTGCACTTATCCCAAGAATCGAGATTGTTGTGAGGCAAAGAAGAAAACCAAATTTTTGCACGATCTCGCAAAGAAAACGGGAACAATTTCAACTTCACAATATCATTTTCCACATCTTTTTTCTTTTGCATATCGCATAATTCCACGAATGTGTTAAGATGGGACGCGGCATCCTCATTAGGATTACGGGAAAATTGATCTTTCATAACGAGATTCAACAAAGCAGCGTTAATATCACAAGACTCCGCACTAGTGGCAGGGGGAGCAATAGGAGTGCTAATAAAATCATTATTATTGGTATTGGAAGAATAACACAACTTTTTATTTTCTTGAGTCATCGTGACTATGCAAACAAGGTCGCACACAAAAACAGATCTGACGAGAAAACGGCGAACGAAAAAGAGGGTGAATAAAACGGCAAATTTTTGTGAAGTGGGGGAGATTAAAACGAGAGGAAAATCGCAAATAATGTAAATTGCAAGGAGATGGAATTTGTGATTAGGAACCTAATAGATGTTGATGATGTTTCCCCGGCAACAGCGCCAGAAATTCCATTTTATGCGGCTTGAACTACGTCGGTATTTCCCCAAAGAGGAAGAGATGATCACTACTGTAGGATACTGCTAACGCGACACTACGATCGGAGACCCTCTGCCGAAACTGTGTGCGATGCAATAATCGCAAATGTGGTGTAAAAAACCTTCAAAAAATGTGCAAAACGTTTGCGATGGCGGAGCCATCAAACACGGCTCAGATTTTAGTTGCATGTGCGATGCAGGGCACACGGTTAATCCATTCAAACTGTCTGCGATCACTACAAAAAAAATACACTTCCGTGATTATACGTGTTTGTCACAGTTGGTCACTTTTTTGTCATGCATGTACATCCATGACAAATTTATGACAGAATCAAGATAGTCATACCTGTGCTGTCGTAGAAGTGTTCCATGACATTACCAAAATTATCATCACGGAAATGTCCACTTCCATGACGATAAATCACGCGTCACAGAAGTGCTTTCTTCAAGGGTGACCGACACGTAGCATCCACCGTAACGGAACGCCGTTAAGCTATCGAGTCGGGTTTTGGATCCGATAACCCGTTAACAGCCCCGACCAATGGGAAATTTCCACGTGTAAAATTCTTATTAGCCGGACGAAACACGTGTCAGCTCATCAGTGGGTCAGATAGGCGCCTATGATACGTCGACACGTGGCACGGCCCAACAGAGGCCCATTCCTATGTAAAGGCCGGCCCATTTTACTTGGTCAAAAGCTGGCGGGCCGGCCCATGGAAAGCCTGTTAAGGGCCTGTTCGAATATAGCCCATTTACAGCCCTCTAACCCAAGGCCCATTACGCCTATCCGAATTAGGCCCCGTAGCGTCATCTGGGCCATCCAATATGATTCCAGCCCATTTTCACTTTTGGCCCATGTATGGCCCATGACGTCTTTCGGACCATATGAGGCCCTATGTAACTCTTGGCCTACTAACGGCCCGTGGTGAAACTGGCCCGTAATGAACAGTGTATCACTTTACACCCATTAACGGCCCATGGTGAAACTGGCCCGTGATGAACAGTGTATCACTTTATACCCATTAACGCCCATTATTCCGCTGGGCGCTTCCAGCCCATGTTATCTTTCGCCTTCTCGAGCCCATTTATTCTTGGGCTCATTTCCAGCATTCGTTTACTTACGGTCCGTTACTGTCATTTTCTGCTTGTGGGCCAAATTCAGCCCGTGGTTACAGTCAGCCCATTTGTGGTCTGTTAATTCGTTGGGCCGTTTTCATAGCGTCATCAAATACGGCCTATTAACGATGGCCCGTTATGGTCGGCCCATGAACAGATGATTCCAACTCTAGCCCGTTTACGGCCATAATGAGGCCTGTTATTGGCCCATGTTTGGCCAATCGATCATACGGCTCGTATAAGGCCCATTGATGATACGGCCCGTAGAAGGCCCATTGTTTCTACGACCCGTAGAAGGCCCATTGTTTCTATGGCCCGTAGAAGGCCTACTGTTTCTACAGCCCGTAGAAGGCCCACTGTTTCTACGGCCCGTAGGAGGCCCAGTGTCACTACAGTAAATAATAGCCCATGGTTATTGTGGCCTAGTTTTAAAAAATAGGTTATTGCAGCCACTAGCAAACCGCGGAAAAAGAACTGCACTGACTACAAGCAAACAAATAAACAAGACAACAAGGAAATAAATAAGCAAGCAACTTATGCTAGGCTATCACAACTATTACACATATTACATCCACTGGGTATCAAAGTTCGCCACCAAAGTGCAAATACAGGGAACACACCAGATATAAACACCGCAGCAAAACAAGTCCAGAACTGAAACCACTTCAGAAGAGCTCAAGAAACAATATTCTAGGTACCCATAATGCTGGCAAGATTCTTAGCAAGCTTATTAACTTTCTCTTGTTTGGTGCTTAAATCCTCCAGTGGTTGCCGTTGCACAAGAAAGTACGCATCTGAATTCTGCAGGGACTTCCTCAGTCCTTCGGCTTCTTGCCGCAGCACAGCTGACTGATGCCTTTCAGCTTGTAGCTGTGACTGAAGAAGCCGAAGTGATTCAGGAAGCGAGTTTGAAGAGCTTGTGCCAGCAGTAGTGGCCAGTAACTCGAACACTACATCAACGTAGGACTGTGGGGTTTTCTCACTGTCTAAAAGATCGTTTTTATCACCTTTCTTGGAGACTAACAGGGTTGTCTCACTATCTTGAACCTTATATGCATTACTTTCTCTACCATTGCATAGTGGGGGTGCTCTTCTCCAATATTCTGTTTGCATACTACAAGAGAAACAAGCAGACACATCACAGGTTTAGCTTGTAGTACACGAAACTCATTTTGGTAAACCTGTTCAGTAGTAAGGTGGACAGGATAACAGCATGAAACAAACATATGTCTATGTACTATGGTCACTGTATTGTCCATACCATTCTAGTTTATGTTCCCTAATCAAGATAGAGACACAGTTCAACTCATATATTTTTAAGACACAGCAGCATAGATAGAATATAAGTGTGAGAAACTACACAGCATTGGCAGCACTTGTAATGTGCATCACATGAGAACATAACTATTTATGCAACTTAAAATGAAATCAACATAGAGCAAGAAGTTAGAACAGCAATCCAGTGAAAGAAATAGGTTTAAAACATACCTGTTGCGCCATTGGAGTTTCAATTGGATCCTTAAAATTCGAAAGTAGTTGGTATGAGTAAATACGGTGATGCAAAAGAAAGGAGTATGGACCATAGCTACAGAATCGACCGAGAACAGTTGCTCTTCCGCTTTAAACGTGGAGTTTGGGTTAGCTGTGGTGGTCTTCGTGCTTTGGGCACCGCAGAGCTTTACAAACTGCTCGTGGGGGTACTGTGGTGGACATGGTGCTTTGTCAACTATAAGTGGGTTACTATCCGCTGGGGTTGCGGTTAGATGGGTTGTAGTTGGTTCTCTGCACAACGGTGTAAGTGTGCAATCTGGAAGAGTCTCGATTATGTGTGGTGGGGCTAGTTTGTGGGCCAGTACAACCATGGTTCTATCTGCATCAACGGGTAACACTGTCTTTTGTGAAGAACGGGTTTTTTCTCCCTTAGATACTGCCATCACCCCTCCAATTCAAATGGCAGATAAACAAGAAAAGAAATTGAACGTACATACATTGTATGATAGACAGATGTGGTAATTCACATCTATGTTGTCTAACCAAATAGGACAGCATGACACAATTTCACATATATGATGCCTAACTAAACAGGATAGCATGACACAGTTTCAGATATATATGATGGATAACTTAACAGGATATAATGGCATAATTCAACATATAATGAGTACCTAAACAGGATGACATGACAAACTATATGATGTCTTTCTAAAATAGGTTGGGATGAAATAATTCACATACATGTTGTCTAAGTATACAGGATGGCATGATATAATTGACATAATTGATTCATATACTAAGCAACTGGCACTCGCATGTATGATCTCTAAACTAAGCAGATAGAATTCAATAGTGTGCATATGATGTCTAAACTAAGCAATGCAAGACACCATATGCATAATATGAGAAATATAAACATTGCAACTTAGAGCATACACCTCAGGTGGGATATAGGACTGGTCATCTGTCTCTGAATCCTCCTCTGAGGAGCTCCCAGAACCATCGAGATATATGCTTCAACAGTACCATTGCTCGCTCTGAAGACCTTGTTTTCACTCCAGATTTTTCCATAACCGGCTCAAATGGCTGATACACATGAAGACTAGTTCAATATACATAGATTGTCGACAAATGGAATACGTAATGAAAAAAGATGGCATGAGACAATTCACATATATGATAACTGCTGAAAAACATGGCATTGCATAATTCACATATCTGATATAGAAAGCAAACAAGAGGCATTCACACAAAGCATGTCTAATCTAAGAAGATGGCATGGCAATGCAAGATATGCAAGATATGAGCAATATAACCCAGCCAAGTTAGAGCATGCACCTCGGGGGATACGACTGGTCATCTCTCTCTGAATCCTCCTCTGAGGAGCTATCTGTAACCAGCAAGAAATCTGCATCGACAGGTAGCACTGACTGCTCAGAAGACCTTGTTTTCACTCCAGATTTTCCAATGACCGACTCAAATGGCTGATGCACAGGAAGAGTAGATGAATGTATAAACATTGTTTACAAATGGAATACATTATGGAAAAAAATATGGCACGATACAATTCACATATACGATGACTAGCTAAACAGGATGGCATTGCATGATTCACGTATATGATGCCTGGCTAAAGAAGATAGCATTGCATAATTCCCATATACTCCCTCCATTCCTAAATAATTGCATTTTTAGAGATTTCAAATGGACTACCACATACGGATGTATAAAGACATATTTTAGAGTGTAGATTCACTCATTTTGTTCCGTATGTAGTCACTTGTTGAAATCTATAAAAAGACAAATATTTAGGAATGGTGGGAGTATGATATAGAAACCAAACAGGTGGCATTCACACAAAGCAAATCTAAACTAAGCTGATGACATATAAGATGTATAATGTAAGCAATGCAAGGCGCCATATGCATGATATGACCAACATCAGCATGCCAGGTTAGAGCAAACACCTCAGGTGGTAAACAGGCGTGGTTGGTTCCTTTTGAATCTCCATCTGAACAGTTATCTTCCTCTGGAACAATCTGGAAATGCAGGAGGGGGGCACTTCGCCCACCATGGAGCGGCGTCTGCATGACATTATATTCGCACGCAACGGTCTTCTCTTTTTATCTACATGTTCAGTACGATTGTGTACAATATCTGACATGCATAATAATAAAATAGTTAGATTTTGTAAGGCCTAAGGGGTGCATGCAAAAATCAAGACTGATGGTAGCAAACGAGTGGATGGATCCGAAACTAATGATACCAGGTAGATTATAGCTTCAGTTTAAAAACATAGACAATGGATCATCTATTGTTTGTTGCCCACCCAACATGAACCACATAGAAGACCCCAGATGAACCAGATAGTAGACGGATACTATTCATTCCTGGCTCGATATGAGACCCATGGGCAATTCAAAACTCAAGATTGAACGATAAAGTAGCAGGTAATAATAACCAATGTATAATGTAAGCAAACACGAAAGACTGCGACCTCTCTTCCGGAACTGTGTAGTCCTCAGGTTCATCTGCTCAGTCGGTGATGGTAATGCGGTTGGCGTGGCTGCCGGCAACGGGGAAGATGATCTGAGGCGGCGAAAGGAAGTCTGCAGGCGGGATCTCTGCTCCAGTGAACGCTTCTGTCGATGGTGCACCTCAGGTGGGGTGGATGACGGCACGACAGGAGCAGGACATAACACACAGAGTTTTCTTTGACGCCTATTTGAAAATGAAGTAAATCTGTAAGGGCTCCTTAGAATTGGAGGATTCTATAAATGTAGGGACAGGAAAAACACAGGAATAGGATAGGAATGCACGTGCAAAACAGAGCATTTGGAAACATAGGATTTCAGCCAACCTGTGTGTTTGGCTCACATGAATTGGAAGAACAGAGGGATGGATAAACAAAGTGATGCGACGAGTGTACAACCTCTTTGGCATAGCCTTGTGGACCTCAGCATCATTGGGTTGGACATGGAGGATGGTGATGATGCTAGTGTGACTGTCGGACGCGGGGAAGAAGATCCGAGGCCTCTGGAAACGGTGCCGAGGGTACTGCTCCACTGTGATGGACGGTTCCGTCGTTGGAGCAGCTCCGCTAAGGTGTACGGCGACAAGGCTGAAGCATGACAAGAAAGACAACGTTAATCTGAAGTGGGACCCTAATATCATCTGCAATAGATGATGTAAAATACATCACCAAAACAGTGCTAGATGTAAAATGCATTAGCCGCGCCACGGCCGCTCCGACAGATGTTGTAAGTACTGTTCACTCTGAACTTAATCAAGAAAATGAACTTCACAAATAAACTGAATTTTATTGTCAAACTGATTGAACTAGTAACGGAGCATTGCAATAGATGTTTAGGGCGTTCGAGCACTAGTAGCAGAGAAGCAGTGATCTAAATCAGCAGACGCTCGAGCAGGGAACACACTAGCAGAGAGCAAGTCGTGCAGTAGCACCGCGAGCGAGTGCTAAAGAAGCAACTCTTGTAGCTGACGGAGGTCGTGCAGCAGCAGCAGCAGCGCAAGCGAGAGCAAGAGCAGAGCAGCGGCACGAACGAAAGCAGGAGCAGTGTAGCAGCGTGACCGACAAAGAAGAACAGAAGAGCGCGAAAGCGAGAGCCGGAGCAGCTGCAGCTAGTGCCGTTGTGGAAGTCGCCGCCGAGGAAGCAACGACATGGGGGAGAGACGCCATGGATGATGTGGCGGGCGACGACGCCGTCGATGGAGACACGCCATGTCTGCTCGGTATCAAGCACCGGCAGCCCCGTGAGATCGAATAAAAGATAAAATGCAGCGGTGAGTGCAGAACCTCCTTGGTTGCACCGAGTTGGCCTCGGCTTCATCGGAGGAATTGGTGAGGGTGATGCGGTTCCGGTGGGGCAGGTCAAGATGGTGCTGTGGGAATTGAGGTGGCGCGATAGATGAGGCGAACATCGGGGCAGCTCCTTGGAGGTGGAGGATGGGGCGGCTGATCCGGCGGGACGACGAGATCGACAACGGATCCTCGTCCGGTGCGGTGGATGAGGGACGGCGAGCTCTTGCGGTGGATGACGTAGTCGGGGAAGAGTCTCCGGCTGGGCGGCGGTCGGGAGGCCGACGGAGGAGCGACCAAGGAGGTTCTGCACTCACCGCTGCATTTTATCTTTTATTCGATCTCGGTGTACGAATGCGCTGGGGTGAAGGGGAGGGGAGCCAAGCTTAGGGACGCGCTTGTCAGAAATGTAGGGTAAGTTACCAGCGTACCCCCACCGGTTTTGACACCGCGACGTGGAGCTTCATTTTCCGCTGAGGGGTAGCAGGGGGATTTCGCGTGTCTGGGCTGCGGGAGCGATTTCGGATGAGGAGGGAGTTCTCGCGGCCCAAATTTCGGGATAACAAGCGCGCGCGGGTTGAAGAAGCGGGAGTTTCAAAGCAGGTGAGACAAAAGATACTCGAGCTTGAAAATTTCGGGATAACAAGGTGCGGATTCCTTGTTTGGCAGAACAAACTTAACGTGTAAAAAACAATTCATACAGGACACAAGAGAGTCATGTCCCCTTTTACTATATTGCTATAGATGCCATTGAAAAAACTACAAGAAAAATGTAAAAAAAATCGGGAGAACAAGATTACCCTGCACAGTACCAAATCGATTCACATTTCCATCAACAAGAACAAAAAAAAATCAATTCCCACCAAATAAAGAGTAATGTCCCTTTTTATATGATTACAGATGCCATGATCTCGAATTTCAATTTTTGAATCCACGTTATGTTGAATTCGAATATATCGTTAGGTGACCTTGCGGTTTATAATTGATGTAGTCGTACATTTTGATCTTCCATCATATATGAACATTTTACTGCACCATGTGAACATATATATTGTCGTTTACCATATGGACTAAATTTGAATCAATTTTCCTTATTTGAATACGATTTTCGTCAAGTTATACAATAATTTAAATATTATCTTGATAACAAAAAACATACATATAGCAGTAATCATATTTCACTATGAACTACATGTACCATACGCTCTCCAATTCAAATATTTGTATCCATTTTATGTTGAATTCAAATCATATTACATTATTGGTCTAGGTAGCGAGATGTTTGGGATAATCTAAACCCTATTTTCATACGTATAATTTTTGGCTGAATTGGGACAAGTTTCAGTATAAGCCTCTTGCAAAACCGGAGATTCTCTCAACAAGCCTCGTGGTTCCGAGAGGAACGTGTCACCTTTGTGTGAGAAACGATATCGCTGCCTCCCCTGATTTTATTTATAGAGGCAACATAGAACTATATGAGTGCCTGTTAAATTTTGGAATTATTTCGGTTCATTTGGCCTTTTATACATTAATTGAGTTTCGGACTTTTAATGTGCATAATCTATATGAATTGCATGCACATGCTCCGGTGCACCAAAGTGGGTTGAAAAATCACATGTGTGTCCTTGGTTGAATTTCTAGGTCCCATGGAAGAAATGAGAATGAAATTCAAACATCTGGGCGTCATGACTCAGCCGAGAACATCGAGAAACTTTGATTTTAAATTCATGTAAATCCAAAACTCGCCTGGAAATCATGAAACTTGGCATGGTGTCATGTCATGGCACTAACATGTTGTGGTAAAAAATTGGGCCGATTTGGAAGCTTGTGGTTCTAAGAGGGAACATGCCACCTTTGAGTGTGAAACGATATACGCTGCCCCCCCCCCCTTGAGTTTCTTAACAAAGGCAACATAGAACTACATTAGTGCCCTGTTAAATTTTGGAATTATTCCGGGTTCGTTGTTGTTTTTTATACATTAATTGAGTTTCTGGTCAGTTAATGTGCATAAGTTAAATTTGAACTACAAGCACATGCTCTCGTGCACCAAAGTTGGTTGAAAAATCACATTTGTGTCCTCGAGTAAATTTCTAGGTCCCATGCAAGAAATGAGAATCAAATTCAAACATCTGGACATCGTGGCTCGGCCGAGAACATTGAGAAACTTGGTTTTAAAATTCTTGTAAATCCAAAACACGTCTAAAAATCATGAAACTTGGCATGGATGTCATGTCATGGTACTACCATGTTGTGGTAAAAAAATTGGCCGAATAGGAACAGATTTTGGTATAAGCTTCTTGCAAACCCAAGCTTCTCTCAAGAAGGCTCGTGGTTCTGAGAGGGAACGTGCCACCTTTGAGTGCGAAAGGATATACGTTGTCCCCCTTGAGTTTATTTACAAAGGCAACATAGAACTACATGAGTGCCCTATTAAATTTTGGAATTATTCCGGCTTCGTTTGGCCTTATTTACACATTAATTGAGTTTTTGGTCATTTAATGTGCATAATTCAAATTTGAACTACAAGCACATGCTCCTGTGCACCAAAGTTGGTTGAAAAATCACATTTGTGTCCTCGGGTGAATTTCTAGGTCCCATGCAAAAAATGAGAATCAAATTCAAACATCTGGGCATCGTGGCTCGGTCGAGAACATTGAGAAACTTGGTTTTAAAATCATCAAACATGGCATGGTGTCATGTGATGGTAGTACCATGTCGTGGTAAAAAAAATTGGCCGAATAGGAACAAATTTTGGTATAAGCTTCTTAGAAATCGGAGCTTCTCTCAAGAAGGCTCGTGGTTCTGGGAGGGAACGTGTCACCTTTGTGTGCATAATTCAAATTTGAAATACAAGCACATGTTCCAGTGCACCAAAGTTGGTTGAAAAATCACATGTGTGTCCTCGGTAAATTTCTAGGTTACATGCAAGAAATGGGAATGAAATTCAAAACTCAAGCGCCGTGGCTAGGTTGGAAACATTGAGAAACTTAGTTTTTTAATTCCTGTAAATCCAAAACACGCATGAAAATAATGAAACTTGGCTTGGTGCCATGACATGGCACCAACATGCTGTGGTAATTTGCAGTCCGATTTGCGAAGGCGCACACATTAACAATCAACAAAGTCATTTTGGAACAAGTGACGTCACGTTACAATCGGAAACACAAGTATTGTTGAAACCATGGGCATTCTACTTACTAGTACAATTTACGTGCCGCCACGCGTCCCCATTTTTTATTAGCTAGGAGGCGCCATGCAGGGTAGCTATTTGAGTAGTACGAGAGGCGTGTGATCAGACCCCTGCGCGTGCTTATCGGGAGGAGAGCCCTTTGACCTCCATCTGCCGTCCACCTCTCTCCCAAGTCTCCATTAATGGCGCCCGAGCCTCTGTTTAATGGCGTGGCTATGTCTCACTCGACTGAGATTTAAGAGAGAAAAAAGAAAATCTGAAAGCACGGATCTTGATGTAAGATCCGACGGACCTATATTGCATCTAGTGCGACTTATAGCAAGACTGATGAATATATAAGGACGATTAATTTTTTTTGATCAAAGAAGGGCTTGTCCCTTCCGATTTTCATTACTGAAAACCACCACAATTCACAAGAAGTTCAGCACAACTCCAGCCTAACACGAAGGACTAAAAGCTACCAGATAGAAATCGCAACATCCCAAGAGGCCAACAAAGGCCAAACATCCGTGCTAGAACCCAACATTACAACCGACGACACAATCCACGTCCTAAACCAATTATTACATCAAAAGAAACCAGGAAACTGAAGGAAGCCCAGCAGCAATTAGAAGAACAGCAACGTCAGGGTCGCCACAGCAAAAGTTTTATTCATTCCAGCCTTGCAACATTGATCTTCCATAGAAAGATAAGGACGATTAATTGTCTTACATAATTAGAAAGATAATTAAAAAAGCCACATGCGGCTACGCCCGAAATACACAAGGGTAAAAGAAGAAGGAAGACAAGGATCTGGCTCGCTGATCTCTACTTTCTTGATGCCTTGCTGCAGGTCGGGAACTAGTCTCGGCGGCGCGGCGATGAGCTCTCTTCGTGTCCTCAAGACGCTGCTTGAGAACATCCACGGATTCCTCCACCAGCCTTTGGCGCCGTTGCGGAGCATGTCATTCTCGCCCATAAGTTTCTTGACGATGACGCGGTCCTCTTCAACAAGGCACTGGTCTCCTCCTGCTGATCGCACTTCGGACGATCTTCTCCTCAAGCAGGTCGCGCCGCCGGAGCCTCTCATTGCCCTCCCTTAGTGCGCTGATAGCATGTTCAAATGAGGCTTTCATGTCGTCCTGCAACCTCGCAAAACGGGAGATCTGATCCATCTGGCTATGGACGATCGCATGCATGCGCCTATAACAGTCGTCGCCTGCACTCGAGAAATTTTCCCAGGCCGCCGCGACGCGGCGGGACATCTCTGCCGCATTCGTGGCGCGGAGGGACATCTCTGCTGCTTCCGCGGCGCGGCTGGACCAGTCTCCTGCATCGACAGCACGGCGGGACCTCCGTGCTGCTTCAGCGGCGCGGCGGGACCTCTGTGGTGCTACTTCCGCGCGGCGGGACATGTCGGCTGCTCTCGCATCGAGGCGGGACATCTCTCATGCTTCCGCTTCCATGCTCGCCTCTCCCTGGTGGCAATCTCTCAACCCAGAACTCACACTGGCCATGGCAGACGCAAGGGAAGGATGCTGAATGGCTTGTTTGTTTTTGTGGATGAGGAGTTGAGGAGGAATGCGCAGTCATCTTGGCATACTAGTATTTATAACCGAGTACTAATATGCTCGTAAGTGGGAAACCGTTTAGGTTGTGATCGGTGTGAACAGGTTTGCAATTCAATATAGCGTGGAGTAATTTGAAATATGACGAGACGCAAGCTCAAAATTTATTGACGGTTCAAGTTTCTAAGTGCGGCACTATTCCCGGATGGAGTACTTCTTTTTCTACTCTCTCCTTTCCGGTTTTATAGGGCTTATCTTAAAATTTTAGTTTTTCCATTTTATAAGGCTCAATTTGGTTGTTCCCCAACACATGTTCAGATTCCAAGGTGCATTAAATCATTGCACGCCAGTATTAAGAGAAAATTGACCAATGCATGTACTTTATGCATGCATGCATTGCAATTAATGCATTGATAAACATATTTTTTTATCGCCACCAAAACCCACCATTTCTTAAGCTAAAGTAGACCAAGGTAATCCCTATATTAGCATATTACTAAGATAAATGAAGGCAATCAGAGAAACATTTAGGACGTGAGGTTGTCAATCTGAATGTGGAGGGACACAAGCTTAGCCCCGGCCAGCCGCTTGGGCGGAACTGTCAAGAAGGTCAGCTCCTGCACGTCGACGTCTCCGGGATCCTTGCTGCTTGTCACCTCCATTTCCACCTTGACGGCGTCGGTTGTGCCTTTGGGCTCCCCCGGTGGGCCGTTCGCCCATAGCTTGGCCACGTAGTGCGGCAGTGGGGACGCCCCGCTCGGATGCAGACGATTGACACGACGATAGGCGCGCCGATGTCGAGCACGCCGCCGACCAAGAAAAACGCGCGGCGGTCCTCCTCCGTGAACAGCAAGAGTCGTGGCTTCGATAGTGGCACTTGCAGCTGGAGCACCTTGCCGTACTGGATCCTGTGCACGGGCATGGGATGCGCAGTGCTGATGTGGTGGTAGAGCGCCGACGGCGGGCATTCGTAGCCACAGACGGACACGGGGCATTTGCTGGGCGCGAGCGGACACACGCTCTGGTGATCCGCGAGCTTGTGGTAAGTGACGTAGAGCCCACAGTCTTCGTGCGGGCACTCCACCCTCACCGGCGAAAGGACGGAGTCCACCGCCGTGTTCCGCACATCGAAGCCACCGCTGGTTGGCACTGCCGCTGGTTCCCGGGGCGCTCGACGCGACAGTCCGCGCAGGCCAGGTGCCCTCCCTTGCACTGCAAAAATCAATCGAACAGCACATCAATCAAGAAACCTGCACCTTGCTCAATCAGCCGAACGGACGAGGTGTATTCAAACCTCATACACTGGAGGCGTCAAGGGGCGGAGGCACAAGGGGTAGTGGAGCACGGTGAGGTCCATCGAGACCGAGAACTCCATCGTCGGGTCCTGTTCGGTCTGCATGATCTCGCCCTCCTCGTGCACAACCATCTCTTGACTTGGATCGGGGTATTACAAAGCTTTACCGTCACATATTTTATACTACTTCAAGGTGCATTAAATCAACACATGCAAGTATCAAAAGGAGAGTCACGGCATGCATGCATGCGTTGTAATTAATGCATCGGTAAACGCAAATTATTGAAATATATTGAGTGCAGTGCTTTGATGTGTCGCGTCAACTCGTACATCAACGAGAAGTTTGATTATCCTCTCCCTCGCCGACTTAAGTGCACCTTCCTTTGGCTATATGACAGGTTGGCCACACACCTGTCGGGCCCACCTGTCATACATGTAAAGGCAGGAGCGTCCCTCCCTCGCCCATGAGCGTGGTGGCTGGCAAGACTAGGAGAAGCTTTCGCTACACGCTCTCCCTCCCGCACGCGAAAAAATGTTTCCCCCCTGAGTGCTGGGACCCACCAGCTACACCTTCGCACGCAAGGAAGTGCGTCCGGGCAAAAAAAATTGATTCGCCCCCCTGACTGCTGGGACCCACCATCTACATCGTCGCAAGCAAGGAAGTGCCTGACAGTTGGGACCCACCTGGTCGAAGCGTACGTAGCGTTGTCATTCTGGTCGCAAACGTGTACGTACATATATACTGGTCGGTGTAAAGGCGCGCACGTGTCGTAGTAGAGGCGCGCACGTAGCATGTACATGTACGTACAGCGGCCAGGGTGCAAGAAAGAAAATACGGCCATGTATGTGTACATACGGGCGGGGTCTCAAACGCCTACTCGCGCATACGTACGGCCAGGGCTCGTGTACATGGCTGGGTCGGAACGGAGAAACAACGTCGTCGTCGTGTTCATGGGGAGGCAACGGAATGCGTTGTCGTGTTCATCGGGAGGGCTTGGATGGAACAGGCGATGGAAACGAGGCCTGGCGTACCGCAGAACGGAGGAAACGGACCTCCTACGGTCGAAACAGGGGTCCTGTTGATCGGGAGGGGTGTGGCGTACCACAGAACGGAGGAAACGGACCTCCTACGGTCGAAACGAGGGTCCTGTTGATCGGGAGGGGTGTGGTGTACTGCAAAACGGATGAAACGGACTTGTGTTGGAGCGCTACGGTCGAAACAGGGGTCCTGTTCATCGGGAGGGGTGTGGCGTACCGCAAAACGGGACTCCACGGGATACTGTTCATCTCCACCGTCGACCCCCTCCATCCTCCACGAGCTACTGTTCATCCACCGTCGACCTCCTCCAGCCTCCACGGGCTCCTGTTCATCCAGCCTCCACCGCGCTACTCCACCGCCATCGCTCAACCACCCTCCACCGTCTCACTGCTCATCCAGCCCTCCACACCACGGGGTCCTATTCAACCACCCCTCCACGGGCACCCCTCCACCATCTACTGTTCATCCAGCCCTTCACACGATGGGGTCCTATTCATCCACCCCTCCACCATCTACTGTTCATCCAACCCTCCACACCACGGGGTCATGTTCATCTACCCTCCACGGGCACCCTCCACCGTCATCGCTCATCCAGCCCTCCACCACACCACGGGTCCTGTTCATCCAGAGGCAACGCCACCGCTCACTGTTCATCCAACCCCCCCGCAACACTCACTGTTCATCCCATCGATCGGCTTCAGTTAGCAGCAGTAGCCAAGGAATCACTCGATCGGGTTCAATTAACAGCCATCGATCGATCGCTCGGGTTCAAGAACGCGTAGCCTGCAAAGGCAATCGCTTGGGTTCGATTAGAGCCCAACACCTCGCCGGGTTCGATTAGAGCTAACGCTTTGCACACACGCGTCGCACGTATGATGAGAAACGCGCATCGCTCGGCCCCCGACCTCCCACCGTAACCGGGAACACCCCGAAATTTTCCTCCCCCTTGCTTCTACCACGGTTTTTTCCGTCATGGAAGGCCCAGTGAATGTCATGCAGCTGCATCTCCGGCCCGCCCAGGATGAAAAGCCCATTTTCTGTCATGATCTTTTGTCATAGAAGTAGGATCCCACCACATCTATGATGATACCGGGTTTTGTCACAATTATCGTCATAGAAGTGTCATATGTATGACAGAAATTTTTTTCGTTCGGCCCAAAATGTCACGGATGTGTCTTTTTTTATAGTGGATGAGGCAGAACAACATAAACAGGCATCCATAACAATGTGTGTGCGTTGCAGGACACACGGTTAATCCATTTGAACTGTTTGCGATGAGGTAGAACAACAAAAACGGGCAGCCATATCATTGTGTGTGCGATATATGGCATACGGTTCACTCGGACGAACTGTTTTCGATTAGGGAACACAACAGAAATGGTTCAACTTAACAAGATGTGTGTGATATGCGGCATATAGTTCACATGGATGAACTATTTGCGATGAGCCAAAAGAACACAGACGAGTCGTGTAAACAAGATGTGCATGATACATGGCAAACAGCCGACTCGGATGAACTGTTTGCGATGAGAAATTACAACACAGACGGTCAATATAGTTATTTCGTGTGCGATTCTGTGTGTACAAAAAACTTTGAAAAATGCAAACTAGTTGCTTGCGGTGGCTAGGAGTTCTCACACGATGCGTCTACGAGTACTCGTGTGCTATGATTAGTATGTTACACATACGTTTCCTTATGTTAACATGTGTGTGAATTTGCAATATGGACAGTTAATATGCAAATGACTTCTGGACATCGGGCACACGCTTAAACTCAATGAACTGTGTACGATACTAATACTTTCATGAAAATTTATGAACTTGGGTAACAGCATTTGAGTAAATTATATATAGTGCTTACACTATTCGACAAAGGGAGGATCTTCGTAACACGGTTTTGACAACCATATGGTCCATATCTACATACTTAACATAGTAAAAACTATCACATTTTAAGAGGCTAAGGGCCAACAACCATATGGTCCATATCTACATACTTAACATATAAAGTACCAGCTAGAACATTTTAAGAGGATGAGGGCCAACGACCACATCTATCCACTGGAAGCATCTTGATCACGGTGACTCGTCATCTCGCCAATGAAAAGGAAAAGCCCTCCTGTGCCTTGGTAGAGCATGAGTAGAATAGTGTCTCCAATTTTCCAATATGGATGCATTGCCACGAGAAGTGAGAACTTGTTAATTTGAATAGTTCCATTTCTGCGGGAAATGCAGTACCTTGCAATCACTTTGGCGTTATTAGCTGGCACAAGTGTAATTCGACCACGCCGGGAAATCGATCCAGGAACTGCTACAGGGGCAATTTATGTTGACATGTAGAATAAAAAACAATTGTAACATATCGTTGAAGATATATATAGTTTATGAGTATCAACAACAAAATAAGACTTTTTACCATTGTTTTGTGCACACAATTGGTCTTGTTTAGTGTGTGCACCATAGGTCTAATTAGTCCCATCCAAAATCCAAGGTTCATACGTTGTGCTATCTCTGTTAGATTATCAACAAAGTTTATGACATGCTTCAAGTCCTTCCAGTAAAATTTGATACGCTTAGTAACATACAGATCGTTCACTATGCATCCAAAATATCCTGCTTAAAAGGTGGAAAGGTATTATTTATTCAGAACATGGCAGAAGAATATATAGTACGCATAAATTGGTAAATAGAATTTGTTACTGCCTAGGAACGGAGTCAGAATATGATATCACAATTGGTTTCTTAAATAGTGATCAATTGGTTGCTTAAATAGTAATATGACAACATGGAGACAGTTCAAAGGACACTAACCTCGATAAGACTTTGATCGGCTGATGACGTTGGGGAAGTAAACATCCATGTTAATTAGACCAGGCTGTGGTGCATGCAATAGAATTTTATTGCCAGCTTTCAGTTCATAACACTTAGACATTTTTCTCCAAAGGTCAGAATTAAAATAGGAGTGACCAACTTTATCAAGTTTTACGCTAACCGTCATTGTAAATCCATGCTGCATTGTCAATATAACATCCTGGGAGTCATCAACAAAGTAAAGCCCAAGATTTCCTTCTACTCCTGTTCTTGCAAAGCAAGGGATGTACTGCTTGAAATGAAAATTAAGATCGTAAATTAGATATATTGAAATAACAGAGCAAGATGCAAATATGGGAGTAATTGATAGAAGAGATCAACATATAGATGAAAGAAAAGTACAAAAATATAGAATTAAAATAGATAATGTAACA
Source organism: Aegilops longissima (assembly GCA_021605205.1). Classification (NCBI taxonomy): domain Eukaryota; kingdom Viridiplantae; phylum Streptophyta; class Magnoliopsida; order Poales; family Poaceae; genus Aegilops; species Aegilops longissima. The sequence goes on along the minus strand of CM038681.1, from coordinate 427,243,099 downwards.
AAGATTTGATGCAAATATATAGATAATGTAGCAACAGACGGTATGTGTTCACAAATTTAGGCCATGCCGACCGTGGTAGGTTGATATTGAACATACCGATCGCTCCCTGAAGTCATCCGGAATTGTGAGATAGAACTTTGTTTCCGACTGGCCACGACCAAAGTTGCCCGATTTGTGCTCGCACTGTGGACACATGAATGAACACCCACGAATCAGCTAGAACAAAAATGATTCCACGGTGATTTCCGCCGGTTGACTAACAGCGACAGACAGACTGCGATAAGAGATGAGTGAATATTTTGCTAATTAAGTTGATTACCTTCTCCATGAGAAAAATCCTCGGCCCAATCCCGTAGAAAACCCTAGTCGACCAGAGTCTAGAATGTCGGTGCAGATCAGCGGCGGAAAGCTGTAGGGGCGAAACCTCGTGCCGTTTGGAGTGCGGCCTACGCCCGCCGCCAACAGCTGTGGAACTTACGGTGCAGAGTTGTGGAGGAGTCCGCGAGGAGTGAGTGGGCACGAAGTGGGCGAGGGTTTTATTTTTCCTTTTGCAAGTGTGAGTGAACACACACGGTTCGCAGAGGCGACAGAGATGAATCGTGTACGGTAGTAAATCACCTAGATTGAATGGGAATCCAAATTTCGTTTGTCCTTCATCCATGAGTTTTTTTCTACGATGAACATAAACCCTGCTAATCACTATGTTCAAATTTGACACTTTTCCGGGTTCATTTACAATATTTAGGGGATTATGTGCATTTTGTAGGCATTAATGCACATAATTCAAATTCAAACAATTGGTTCTTGAAAATGTGCACAAGAACGGTCTGGAAAAACCATACTCGTGGTATTTAGTAATTTCTCAAGCCTTTTACACGGAATGGGCAGAGATTTCAATGGAATGTGTGGCAATAGTCAACCACAAACGCGTCATTTACTGGGTTATCAAATATAGAACAATGAAATATGTTCTTGAAAAACATGACGCCTAGCATGGTGCCATGGTATGGACTCACCGAGCCCTGGTTAAAAGCTGAGAAGGTTTGATTTATGTCGTCATGCACGCCCTTCATAAAATCGAACCATCACCGAAGAAGTTCAATGCTTTCGAGAGGGAAATCACCAAGATTGAAGGGGAAACCAAATTTCCGTCCTAGTTTGTCATTCCATTTTTTTCCAACGATCAACATACTGCCTCAAATGCAACGTGTTCAAATTTTACATTTTTCCGAACTCATTTACCATATTTAGGGGATTATGTACATTTTCTAGGCATTAATTATGCACATAATTCAAATTCGAACAATCGATGCGTGAAAAGGTGCACAAGAATTGTCTGGAAAACCATGCTCGTGCTATTTAGTACATTCTCATGCCTTTTACAAGGAATGGGCAGATATTTCAAGGAAATGTGTGGCAATAGTCAACCATAAACGCGTCATTTACTGGGTTAATAACTACACAAAAATGAAGTACATGCTTGGAAAACATGACGCCTGGTGTGGTGCCATGGTATGACCTCACCATGCCCTGGTAAACATGTCGTCATGCACGCCTTTAATAAAACAAACCATCACCGAGGAAGTTTCATGGTTTCGAGGGGGAAATCACCGAATTGAAGGGGGGTCCAAATTTCCTTTGTCCTTTGTCCACTAGTTTTTTTTTCTATGATCAACATACAACCTGCAAATCTCCGTGTTCAAATTTGGCACTTTTTCGGGTTCATTTGCCATATTTAGGGGATTATGTGCATTTCCCAGGCATTAATGCACATAATTCAAGTTCAAACAATCGGTGCATGGAAGGGTCCACAAGAACGGCCTAGAAAACCATGCTCGTGCCATTTAGTAAATTCTCACGCCTTTTACAAGGAATGGACAGATATTTCAATGAAATGTGGGGCAACAGTCAACCACAGATGTTTGGTTGTTGGGTTTTCAACTATAGAAAAAATGAAACAAATGCTTAAAAAACATGACGCCTGGCATGGTGCCATGGTATGACCTCACCATGCCCTGGTAAAAATTTGAGAAGGTTTGTCTTATGTCGTCATGCACGCCCTTCATAAATCGAACCATCACCAAGGAAGTTCCATGCTTTCGAGAGGGAAATCCCCAAGATTGAAGCAGAATCCAAATTTTCGTCCTAGTTTGTCTTTCAGTTTTTTTCCAATGATTAACATACCGCCTCAAATGCAACGTGTTCAAATTTGACATTTTTCCAGGCTCATTTACCATATTTAGGGAATTATGTGCATTTTCTAGGCATTAATGTACATAATTCAAATTCGAACAATCAGTGCATGAAAATGTGCACAAGAACGGTCTAGAAAACCATGCTCGTGTTAGTACATTCTCATGCCTTTTACAAGGAATAGGCAGATATTGCAAGGAAATGTGTGGCAATTGTCAACCATAAATGCGTTGTTTACTGGGTTAACAACTATACAAAAAATGAAACACATGGTTGGAAAACATGACGCCTGGCGTGGTGCCATGGTATGGCCTCACCATACCCTGGTAAAACCTGCAAATCACCGTGTTCAATTTTGGCACTTTTCTGGGCTCAATTGCCATATTTAGGGGATTATGTGGATTTCCTAGGCAGTAATGCACATAATTAAAGTTCAAACAATCGGTGCATGAAAGGGTGCACAAGAACGGCCTGGAAAACCATGCTCGTCCCATTTAGTAAATTCTCATGCCTTTTACAAGGAACGGACAAATATTTCAATGAAATGTGTGGCAATAGTCAACCACAAATGTTTGTTTATTGAGTTTTGAACTATAGAAAAAATGAAATAAATGCTTGAAAAACATGATGCATGGCATGGTGTGCCATGGTATGACCTCACCATGCACTAGTAAATGTTAGAGAAGGTTTGGCTTATGCCATCATGCACGGCCTTCATAAATCGAACCATCACCAAAGAAGTTCCACGCTTTCGAGAGGGAAATCACCCAGATTGAAGGGGAATCCAATTTTTCTTCGTTCTTTGCCTTGGAGTTTTTTACTATGAGGAACATACACCCTGCATCAAGTGTCAAAAAAAACATACACCCTGCAAATCACCGTGTTCAAATTTGGCATTTTTAAGGCTCATTTACCATATTTAGGGGATTATGTGCATTTTCTAGGCATTTAGCGCATATAAATCCAGTCCAGCTACAGGTGGACGGGTGTGATGTGAGGGACGTGAATTACCGTTCGATCGCGGCGCATCCTACGATGCACATGCGCGATCCGCATGGCTGGGGTTCCGGCCAATCATAACACAACACACAATAGGCTTAGCGCACACTGTTTCCGGAAGCGACGGAGATGAACTGTGTGCGATAATGAACGAGCAAAATTTTAAGGGAAGCCAAATTTCAGTAGTCGTTTGTCGTTGAGCTCTTGAATACCACCGCACCGCACGGCTGCCCGGCCCCTCCGTCCCAGAGCTCTCTCCAGGCATCATCCGTGGCACTGCGGCGCACAGTAACTGGTAAGGAAGCGATGGCATCCCGCCGCGCCGCGTTCCTCGCCGCCCGCGACCGCACACATGGTAAGGAAGTGATGGCATCTCGCCGCGCCGAGTTCATCGCCGCCGGCTGCCAGACAGTTACATGGGAAGACTTTGAGGCTGCCATGGCCGAATGGGTGGTGGATCTAGAGGCGGCCAAAGCCGCACAGAAGGAGCAGAAAAGCCAGAAAGCAGTCACGTAAAGAGAGTCTCACCGCCGCAAAAAAGAGGCCGCACGCCGTGGTGAGGAGAGCTTGGCGGAGATCGAAGCATGGTGGGTTGCCGCCTACAAGGCAGGGAAGGATAACGTCAGCATCTGCCAGCATGCCCCGATGGCTGCATGTGAGAAGTAGTTTAAGTTTGTAGTATTAGAACAAATTACCAATAGTACTTTAAGTTTGTAGTATTAACGTACAATGTTGGTAAGAGCATCCTTTGAGGGCTTTGAGCGTTGATTAGCATGTGTGCTCATGTGCGTTTTTTGTGTTAATCATTAGAATATCATAAAAACACACGGTTTCTATGTCGTCCCCGTCTGCATTTTTTCCGTTAATGACCCATAAGTCAGTTACCTGTGCGATGTTTCCTAATAAACCAGGCATACCATTGACCGAAAAAAATCAAGTACACGTGTACATTTTTTTGGAGACGGGATCTGCCTACTTTCTTTTTTCTCGCACACGAGTATTTTACGCGCTTCGTCTGTGTTGTGTGTTTCCCCCGCCCAAGTTTCAAGTTCCACAGCGAAATTTTCATTAGGCGCGCGGTTTCAGAATTTATTCCCCCAACCACATCCCCACCCTTAGTATCCCCCCCCTTGCGCCTCCCCCTACCGGCATCTCGAACCGCCGCCGCCGCAACCACAGCTTCAACCACATCTACGTTCTGCTCAGATCCAGTCCGGTAACCCACCGATCTCTATCACGGCCTCGACCTGATTGCTTAAATGGCGCCTGCGAAACATCCTCATGCCTCGAAATCCCCACCTCTAGGAGCTGATGGCGGTCCATGGCACGATGGTCGTTGTGCGTGTTGACCCGGAGGAACACCTCGCCTCCGCCGCCGCCGACATGGTGCAGGCTCTGGCCCAGATGAAGTCCCCTAACAACTACCCCCCCCCCCCCCAGGACTTAACAGGTAAGATCTCACCAGCTAAATCTTACCAATACCACTTGCAACGGCTATGATTTGTACGGTTGATGTATTAAGCATGTTCGTGCCTTGTTTATTTCAGTACTGCACACTGTGTGATGTACAAATATTACCGTGTCCAGCTCAATTTCACCAATACTAGCAACAAACTTACAATACATGACTCAGGATATCACTAGAGATGCTGCCCATTTGCTACTTTTAGTGGATGCTAACCGTGTTGTACTTAACATGCATGTCCATGTACTTACGCAGGGTCATAATGTCGGATGCTATTGTTTGCCGTCGAGGTTAGCTGCATCCCATGTCTTACAGTATTTCACATCATTTGTGCAATTGCGGTTTAACTTCTACCATTTACTGGTTGCCTGTAGGTACACATATCAGTGGCACTGATCCATGCTTCGACCCGAAGGAACAGCTCGCCTCCGCCATCGCTGACTTTGGGCTGGCTCTGGCCAAGATGAAGTGCCCCAGCAACTACCTCTCAGGACTTAACAAGTATGTACTCACCAGTTCAATCTTACCAATACCAGTTGCAATTAAAGGCTATGTTCTGTACGGTCGATGTATTAAGCATGTTCTAGTAAACATGCCTAACACGTTTTTGCTACTTTCCCTACCTTTTTATAGACATCTGGGCCATTCTCTGCTCTGGCAGCACCTGCCTTGTGATGTTTAACTATGCCAATTGCATTTTTATCAGTACCGGTTTCAATGTCTATTAAGCATGTTGCAATTAACACTTGAATCCATTTTTAAACATTTGTATTTCAATGGATACAAACTTACAAAACATGACTTAGGACGTTGTTAAGCCTGTTGCAATTAACATTTGTATCCATTTATTAATCTGTCCATTTGCTACCATGCTACTCTCCGCAATAAAGATATACTAGAGATGCTGCCTATTTGCTATTTTTAGTGGATGCTAACCCTGTTCTACTTAACATGCCTGTCCATGTAATTACGCAGGGTCATAAAGGCCGATGTTGTTGTTTGCCGTCGAGGTTAGCTGCATCCCATGTCTTACAGTATTTCACGTCTGAGGGAGTCCTCGACTAAGGGGTCCTCGGGCGTCCGGCCTGTTAGCCATGGGCCGGACTGATGGGCTGTGAAGATACAAAGAACGAAGACTTTACCCGTGTCCGGATGGGACTCTCCTTGGCGTGGAAGGAAAGCTTGGTGATCAAATATGTAGATTCATTTCTTTGTAACCGACCTTGTATAACCCTAGATCCTCCCGGTGTCTATATAAACCGGAGGACTTAGTCCGGAGGAGGGGCATAACTATAGTCATACAGGCTAGACATTTAGGGTTTAGCCACTCCGATCTCGTGGTAGATCAACTCTTGTAATACTCATATTCATCAAGATCAATCAAGCAGGAAGTAGGGTATTACCTCCATAGAGAGGACCCGAACCTTGGTAAACATTGTGTCCCCCGTCTCCTGTTACCATCATCCTTAGACGCACAGATCGGGATCCCTACCCGAGATCAGCCGGTTTTTACACCGACATTGGTGCTTTCATTGAGAGTTCCACTGTGCCGCCCCCAGAAGGCTCAATGGTTCCTTCAATCATTAACAACGATGCTGTCCAAGGGCAAACCTTCCTCCCCGGACAAATCTTCGTGTTTGGCGGCTTCGCACTGCGGGCCAACTCGCTTGGCCATCTGGAGCAGATCGATAGCTACGCCCCTGGCCATCAGGTCAGATTTGGGAGCTTGAATTACGTCACGGATATCTGTGGAGACTTGATCTTTGACGGCTTTGAGACCACGGCAGCCGCTCCCTGTCCCCACGGTGAACATGATTTAGATCTGTCGCCGGTCCATACTCAAGAAATTGCACCTGTAACCTCCCCGGCCTTAGAGCCAGAGCAGACCACGCCATTCGAGGACGGGAAGCTCAACCCCACCACGGAGGCCGCAGATTCCGCGGTGTTGGAGCCGCACACAGATTTAACCTCATATGATATCTGTGTCTCCAGAACTCCGGACCCTACTCCAGTTATAAGCTCTGAACCATGCGCGTCTGCGGACGCCGAGCTTGATCAGTTATCGATCTACGAATTCAGTGCCGCAGACACCTTCCGACACTCGCCTTTGGGCGATGTGCTAAACTCTTTAAAAAATCTGTCCTTGGCGGGAGACTCACGGCTGAACTATGTCCGGTTTGAACTGGAGGCTGATGACGGGGAATTTTGTTTCCCACCCGCCACCCACTACATAGCCACTGTCGAGGACCTAACCGACACGCTTGACTATGACTCCGAAGACATCGATTGTATGGATGATGTTGCTGGAGAAGAGGAGGCCCAAAACCCGCCGTTCACGGGACGATGGATGGCCACTTCCTCATATGATGTATACATGGTGGATGCACCAAAAGATAATAGCGGTGACGACAAGGAAAACCCAGAGAAGAATGACGCTCCTAAGACACAACCAAAGCGTCGGCGTCAGCGGCGCCGCTCTAAATCGCGCCGCAGCAGAGACAGCAACACCGGCACAGGAGACGACAACACTCTGGATGGCACCGAAGACACAGAGGAACCCAATGAACAAACTGCCGAACAAGACAATCGGGAAGATGGGCAAGTCAGCCCTGACGAACATGCCATAGAAGAAGACTCGGAGGACGGCAGTTATCATCCGCCCTCCGAGGAGGAGGTGAGCCTTGGCAATGAAGACTTCATCGTGCCTGAGGAACCTCTCGAGCAGGAGCGCTTTAAGCTTCAGCTAATAGCCACTGCGAGGAGCCTGAAAATGAAACAGCAGTAGCTTCAAGCTGATCAAGACCTGCTCAATGACAGATGGACCGATGTCCTGGAAGCCAAGGAATATGGCCTTAAACGCCCAGCCAAAAGTTACCCGAAGCGCAAATTGCTACCACGGTTCGATGACGAGGTGCCAGAGCCCGCACCAGCATCACGCAATGCGGTTGATCGGCCACCGCGCGGTCGGGATAAAATGGCAACTCGAGCCGAAAACCAGACTGTCCCACCTCACCGTAAAGGCAGGGATAAGACAGCTCGGGGCTATACATATGACCTTCGTCAAGACCGGACAGTAGAGCAGGACATAAAAGATCAATCTACGGATCGTGAGGACGTGCCTTGACACGCGGGGACGGCTATCTATTCGGACGTGACAAACCTAGTCCGCCCAGGCCGAAAACCGCAGACGGACTCCATCGGAGCTACGTCGCGATGTGGCCCGATATAGAGGTGCCACACACCCTCTTTGTTTCACTGACGAAGTAATGGATTACGAATTCCCAGAAGAGTTCAAACCCATAAATATCGAATCATATGATGGAACAACAGATCCCGCGGTATGGATCGAGGATTTTATTCTCCACATCCACATGGCCCGCGGGGATGACCTTCACGCCATCAAATACCTCCCATTAAAACTCAAAGGGCCAGCTCAGCACTGGCTAAACAGTCTGCCTGAAAATTCCATTGGCAGCTGGGAGGACTTGGAAGAAGCTTTCCTTAACGACTTCCAAGGTACATATGTCCGGCCACCAGATGCTGATGACTTAAGTCACATAGTCCAACAGTCAAGAGAGTCAGCCAGGAAATTCTGGACTAGGTTCCTAACTAAAAAGAACCAGATCATCGACTGTCCGGATGCCGAAGCCCTAGCGGCCTTTAAACATAGCATCCGTGATGAATGGCTCGCCCGCCACCTCGGCCAGGAAAAGCCAAAATCCATGGCAGCCTTCACGACACTCATGACCCACTTCAGTGCGGGAGAGGATAGTTGGTTGGCCCGTAGCAAAAATACAGCAAGTGACATGGGAACCTCCGAGGCCAAAAATAGCAACCGCAAGCTCCGATGCAGTAGACACAAACGCCGAAGTAACGGCGACAACACCGATGACACAACAGTCAATGCCGGATTCAGTGGTTCCAAGTCCGGTCAGCGGAAGAAGCCATATAAAAGAAACAACCAGGGACCATCAAGCTTGGACCACATACTCGATCGTCCGTGCCAAATCCAAGGCACCCGTGATAAACCAGCCAATCACGCCAACAGAGATTGTTGGGTTTTCAAACAGGCCGGCCAATTAAACACCGAGAACAAGCAAGGACGATGGCGAGGAGCCCCGGTAACCGAAAACAGGGGGACAAAAGAAGTCCCCCCCCAGGTCAAAACGGTGAACATGATATATGCTACACACATCCCCAAGAGGGAGCGCAAGCGCGCACTTAGGGACGTATATGCTATAGAGCATGTCGCCCCAAAATTTAATCCATGGTCGTCATGCCCAATCACTGTTGATCAACGGGACCATCCGACCAATATCCGTCATGGTGGTTCAGCCGCATTGGTCCTTGACCCAATAATTGACGGATTCCACCTCACGCGAGTCCTGAACCTGCTCTATCAGGATACAGTGCGCAAAATGGGCATTAACCCATCATGGATCAAGCCCACAAAGACCACCTTCAAAGGAGTCATACCAGGTGTAGAGGCCCGCTGCACGGGCTCAATTACGCTAGAGGTTGTCTTCGGATCTCCGGACAACTACCGAAGCGAAGAGTTAATCTTTGATATCGTTCCTTTTCGTAGTGGCTATCACGCATTGCTTGGACGAACCGCGTTTGCTCGATTCAATGCGGTGCCTCATTATCCTTACCTCAAGCTCAAGATGCCCAGGCTACGTGGCGTCATAACAGTTAATGGAAATACGGAACGCTCCCTCCGTATAGAAGAGCACACCGCTGCCTTAGGAGCAGAAGTACATAGCGGCCTTCTCAAGCAGAACCTTAATTCAGTTGCCTAGCTCCCGGACACCATTAAGAGGGTCCGGACCATTCTGCAGCAGGACAGCTCGGCTCATCAAGAGCTTGACTAGAAATACGGCCTCCGTCCCAGCCCCAATCAATTGACGGCATTTGTACCGCGCGTACATAACTACGCACTCAAAATACCATGGTCATAGACAGAGGCATACCTACCTTGTGATCCATAGTACGGCTCGACCGCTCCCGGACACATATACTTTCACTGTTTTTCTTTCCCCTTTTCAGGTCCCTTTTCCGCAGGCTTTCCCTGAGGGCTTGATCACCGATCCTGTCAAAGGATAAACACACCAAGCTGGCAAGAAGCACAAGCGTACCGGGGAATTTCTAGGTGTTTTCTTTAACAATCACTCTACCTATTTTCAGGACCCACACGCAACTCTCCCCATGTCATGGCATGTCAAATAGCCTCTTGCTTACCGCACTACTTGTATCAATGCACCTTAACGTATTAATTAAATTACAACGAAAACAGTTTGTGGCCCGAGCTTTAGGGCCCCAGCTTATCACCTTTGTGCCCTTTCTGTTCTCTCTCTTTTTTCCTTTTTCTCTCCTGTAGGTAACCTTATCAGATAGCAGCCATACACTCTGGTATGTTTCACATTCGCCAGTTGCTTTTTATAGCGCCCCGCAATACGGCAACGAAGTCCAAACACTTCTTACAGTATAGTTCAGCACCCCGAATTTAGCATTATATGCATTGGCTCCGAATCATGTCTTTGGTTAATAGTTGGGTTGCCCTGCTCCTGTGCTTGCTACCTTACGTTCCGCTATATCGGCTAAGGTAGTAAAGGGAGAACTACTGCGATTGTGTCCTGGTTTACCCGATGGAGCACCTCAGTAGAGAAAGCCGAAAACTGACTGTCATGATGCGGCGAGAGCCCGTCAGCTCTTCATAGGTCTCAAATCGTTGGAGATTTTTTCCGCATTACGCGAGGGATCGGTACTAACCCGATCAGGCGCTTATTGCACACTAGTTAGGATACTAGGGGCTGCGCCAACACTTTTATTGTCAAACTCCTATGGCTAAGAGAGGGCGCTAAAGCCGCATAGTCTGATTGCCTGGTTCGTTGCGCTAAACAACTCCTTCAAGGACCATATAATTGGATAAAGAGTGTTTAGATTCCATCCCGAACACCCCCGTACTACCTACGTGGGGGGCGGTTTACGATCGCCAACCCTTAGATTTCATACAACACGGCCGCACAGGAGGTAATTTTTTTATATTACATAACAACTTTGTTTGATCATACAAGGCCGAGACAACATGAATGTATTCATTCAAAAATAATGTCTTTCGGCATTGCGTCGCCACAATGCGAGACCCCTCCAGGACGTCTCCAAAGTATCGCTCGGGTGTACGGTGCTTCTTGCCCTCAGGCGGCCCCTCGGTCGCTAACTTGATGGCGTCCATCTTCGCCCACCACACCTTGACATAGGCGAAGGCCAGACGCACGCCCTCGATGCAGACGGACCGCTTGACGACGTCTAGCCGAGGACAGGCATCCACCAGCCGCTTCACAAGGCCGAAGTAACTGCTGGGTATAGCTTCGGCAGGCCACAACCGGATTATCAAATCCTTCATGGCCAGTTCGGCCACCCTACGCAGCTCGACCAGCTGTTTCAGCTGATCGGTGAAGGGCACTGGATGTTCTGGCGCAAGGTACTGCGACCAGAACAGCTTCTCCGTCGAGCTCCCTTCTTCGGCCCTGAAGAACCCCGCAGCGTCTGACATGCTGCGCGTCAAGTCCGCAAAAGCCCCTGGAGAACTCTGAATCCGGGTTAGTAAAAGATACTTCCTCTTCACATTCTGGCTTTGCATACTAAATGCCTTACCAGCCGCGATCTTCCTGGCCTCTTGTATCTCCTGGAGGGCGCCCTTGGCCTCATTCCGGGCCATCTCTGCGCTTTGTAGAGCCTTGGAGAGTTCGGTCTCTTGAGCCAACGCATCGCGCTCCACGGTCTCGCACTTCCTTACCGCATCCTGGAGCTCTTGCTGGACCTCGTTGACACGAGCCTTGAGCTTCTTACGGGCGGCCTGCTCCTTGACAGCCTTCCCCTCGGCTTCGGCTAGGGCCTTTCTGAGGGCCTCGACCTCGGTCGTTGCTTCTATACATATTATGACACTTCAGTCAATGTACATCATTTTACTCTTTTCGAATATATAACGGGTTATCACATTCCTTGTTTTTCTTGGAGCTGCCTCCTCACCTGGCCGAGCTCCTCCTCGGCCTGCTCCAATCTCCGCTTCAGTCCGGAGACTTGGGAAGTATGCGAGGCCGCGGCCAACTGCGATGCTTGCGTATTCATTTCAGACATATTTAGTTAGTTTCCTGCAATAAGGGATTGATCCTCTTCCGGCTTTTCTTTCCGAACACCGGATAGTGTCTCAGGGGCTACTGTCTGTATTGGGATCTTCTCTTTTCCGTCGCTTACCTCAAAACCTGTCAGCAGGCTGCTGCAGGCTTCGGTTAGCCCGCTCTTGGCAGACTGAACCCTTTCGATTAACGTGCCCATAAGAACACGGTGCTCATCCACAATGGAAGCGCCTCGCAGCGCTTCCAGCAAATTATCCGGTGCCCCTGGTTGGACAGGGGTCACCGGCAGAATAGGCACGCCCCCTTCTTTTGAAGGAGGTTGCATGCCGGATTCCGAAGCCGTATCAGTCTCCGGAATCGAGTTCGGCTGAGGGCCGAATTGAATACGGCCCTCATCACCAGTCTCCACAGGGATTGGCTCCCCCTGGTGTCCGGCGACGGAGGCTTCGCCTTCTGGCGCCTCCTGAACCACTCCCCGGCTTGGAAAGTCCTTCGGGACAGCACCTCTGTGTCGTCCTTGGCCTTGGGGGAGTGAGCGGTCGGCGGTGACTCGCTGGCCATCACCTTTGAATCCAACGAACCTCGTGACGAGGATCGCTGGGAGCTGTCATGGGCCGGGCTGCAATAGCATAACTGATCATATCAATACAATGAAGAAGAAAGGCTGGTGATGTCTACTACCCAACCTTCTCCTTGTAGACGTTGTTGGGCCTCCAAGTGCAGAGGTTTGTAGGACAGTAGCAAATTTCCCTCAAGTGGATGACCTAAGGTTTATCAATCCGTGGGAGGCGTAGGATGAACATGGTCTCTCTCAAACAACCCTGCAACCAAATAAGAAAGAGTCTCTTGTGTCCCTAACACACCCAATACAATGGTAAATTGTATAGGTACACTAGTTCAATGAAGAGATGGTGATACCAGTGCAATATGGATGGTAGACAAAGGTTTTAGTCATCTGAAAATATAAAAACAGCAAGGTAACTAATAATAAAAGTGAGCACAAACGGTATTGCAATGCTGGGAAACAAGGCCTAGGGTTCATACTTTCACTAGTGCAAGTTCTCTCAACAATAATAACATAATTGGATCATATAACTATCCCTCAACATGCAACAAAGAGACACTCCAAAGTTGCTAATAGCGGAGAACAAACAAGAGATTATGGTAGGGTACGAAACCACCTCAAAGTTATTCTTTCCAATCAATCCGTTGGGCTATTCCTATAAGTGTCACAAACAGCCCTAGAGTTCGTACTAGAATAACACCTTAAGACACAAATCAAACAAAACCCTAATGTCACCTAGATACTCCAATGTCACCTCAAGTATCCGTGGGTATGATTATACGATATGCATCACACGATCTCAGATTCATTTATTCAACCAACACAAAGAACCTCAAAGAGTGCCCTAAAGTTTCTACAGGAGAGTCAAGATGAAAACGTGTGCCAACCCCTATGCATAGGTTCATGGGCGGAACCCGCAAGTTGATCACCAAAACATACATCAAGAGGATCAATAGACTACCCCATTGTCACCACAGGTATCCCACGCAAGACATACATCAAGTGTTCTCAATTCCTTAAAGACTCAATCCGAGAAGATAACTTCAAAGGGAAAACTCAATCCATTACAAGAGAATAGAGGGGGAGAAACATCATAAGATCCAAATATAATAGCAAAGCTCGCGATACATCAAGATCGTATCACCTCAAGAACACGAGAGAGAGAGAGAGAGAGAGAGAGAGAGAGAGAGAGAGATCAAACAAATAGCTACTGGTACATACCCTCAGCCCCGAGGGTGAACTACTCCTCCTCGTCATGGAGAGCGCTGGGATGATGAAGATGGCCACGGTGAGGGATCCCCCCTCAGCAGGTGCCTAACAGGTCCCAATTTGTTTTGGTGGCTACAGAGGCTTTGTGGCGGAACTCCCGATCTCTTCTGTTCCTCGATCATTTTAGGGTATATGGATATATATATATATATATATATATATATATATATATATATATATATATATATATATATATATATATATATATAGACGGAAGAAATACATCGGGGAGCCACGAGGGGCCCACGAGGGTGGAGGGCGCGCCCAGGGGGGTGGGCGCGCCCCCCTGCCTCGTGCCTTCCTCGTTGCTTTCTTGACGTGGACTCCAAGTCTCCCGGGTTACTTTCTTTCCGAAAATAACTTCTCCAGGAGGTTTCATTCCATTTCGACTCTGTTTGATATTCCTTTTCTTCAAAACACTGAAACAAGGGGAAAAACAGGAACTGGCACTGGGCTCTGGGTCAATAGGTTAGTCCCAAAAATAATATAAAAGTGCATAGTAAAGCCCATAAAACATCCAAGATGGATAATATAATAGCATGAATACTTCATAAATTATAGATACGTTGGAGACGTATCAGCATCCACAAGCTTAATTCCTGCTCGTCCTCGAGTAGGTAAATGATAAAAGAAAGAATTTATGAAGTGTGAATGCTAGCAGGTGCACAAGTTTGATCAATGATAATTTCAATCACCTTTTCTAGCATCATTATATGTCATATATAACAGTAGCTCAACTCATAGAACTTTTCATGATAAAGTAACAAGCTATTCACATGTTAAAGCATATACCATAAACTTTCTTAAAAACTAACAAACTATGATCTAAGTCATCAAACAACTACAATTCATCTTATTTTCAGGAAGAGTCTATGTCAGAGCTTTGATTTAGAAAATACCACATACTCAACTATCATATAGTCTTCCATGATTGCTACCACTCAAAGCATATTTTTAGAACAAATAGCATCCATCGAACACAGAGAAAGATAGGGGCTTAATGTTTCGCCTCCCAACTTATTTATCATATATATAATTGTCAACAATAATAATTCATGATCAAATATATTTGAATTGCCATACATGCTTAGATCTTTCCATCACATGATGCTTGCCAACTAAAGAGTAGGTTGGAATGAGAAGGAATACTACTGACTCTTGCATAAAAGTAAAAGATAGGCCCTTCGCAGAGGGAAGCAGGGATTTGGAGAGGCGCCAAAGCTCGAAGCAAAAACAGAGATGAAAATAATTTTGAGAGGTATGCTTTCATTGTCAACATAACGACCAAGAGTTCCCAATATCTTCCATACTACATAGATTATAGGCAGTTCCCAAATAGAAAGGTAAAGATTTTTACTCCCCCTCCACCAGCAATCATCAATCCATGGATTGCCCGAAACAACGGGTGCCTCCAAGTAACATCAAACCTGGGGGAGTTTTGTTTGCAATTATTTTTTATTTTATTTTGATCTTTTGATCATGGGACTGGGCATCCCTGTTACCAGCCATTTTCTTGTGAATGATGAGCGGAGTCCACTCATCGTGAGAATAACCCACATAGCATGGAAGATACTGCTAACCCATAGTCGCTACATGAGCGATTCGGGCATACAAAACAGATTATTAATTGAAGGTTTAGAGTTTGGCACATGCAAATTTACTTGGAACGGCGGGTAAATACCGCATATAGGTAGATATGGTGGACACTCATGGAAGAAACTTGGTTCAAGGATTGGATGCACAAGCAGTATTCCCGCTTAGTACAGATATTTTGGCTAGCAAAGGATTCTAAATAGCAAGCACCACATGTTAGAGGATCCTAACAATATAACTTCTATACAAATATACCCAAGCATAACTCATTATGTTGTCTTCCATGTCCAACTTCAACTAATTTTCTCAGGTTTGAAAATAATTAATGGGACTCACAATCATAAAAGATGTCCAAGATAGTATATTTGTATGTGAAATCTCTCTTCCCTCAATATTCTTTCATGAATTGTTCAAGTGACTAATACAATGTTTGCTAGCCTTCAATAAATTCACCACCTCTACTTCTTATATGTGAAGACATTACTCCCCATGGGAAAGGCATATGAAACATATATAATTTCAGATTTATGAAATTCAAATCATTCAACCATTTACTCATAAGATATACGTGAAGCACACGAGTAAATGACAAACTACTCCAAAAAGATATAAGTGAAGATCAACGAGTAGTTAAATAATTATGTAGCTATGCGAAGACTCTCTAACATTTAAGACTTTCAGATCTTGGTATTTTATTCAAACATCAAGCAAGGCTAAATAAAATAAAATGACGCTCCAAGCAAAACACATATCATGTGGTGAATAAAAATATAGCTCCAAGTAGAGTTACCGATGAACGAAGACGAAAGAGGGGATGCCATCCGGGGCATCCCCAAACTTAGGCTCTTGGTTATCCTTGAATATTAACTTGGGGTGCCTTGGGCATCCCTAATCTTAGGCTCTTTCCACTCCTTATTCCGTAGTCCATCGAATCTTTACCCAAAACTTGAAAACTTCACAACACAAAACTTAACAGAAAATCTCGTGAGCTCTGTTAGCGAAAGAAAACAAAACACCACTTCAAGGTACTGTAATGAACTCATTATTTATTTATATTGGTGTTAAACCTACTGTATTCCAACTTCTCTATGGTTTATAAACTATTTTCCTAGCCATAGATTCATCAAAATAAGCAAGCAACACAATGAAAACAGAATCTGTCAAAAACAGAACAGTCTGTAGTAATCTGTATCAAACGTATACTTATGGAACACCAAAAATTCTAAAATAAATTGGTGGACCTGAGGAATTTGTCTAGTAATCATATGCAAAAAGAATCAACTAAATATCTCTCTCCAGTAAAACGTTGAAGCTAATCTCGTGAGCGCTAAAGTTTCTGTTTTTTACAGCATGATCATAAAGACTTCACCCAAGTCTTCCCAAAGGTTCTACTTCGCACAAACACTAATTAAAACATAAAACCACATCTAACTAGAGGCTAGATGGATTATTTATTACTAAACAGAACCAAAAATCAAGAAACTAAAATAAAATTGGGTTGCCTCCCAACAAGCGCTATCGTTTAACGCCCCTAGCTAGGCATGATGATTTCAATGATGCTCACATAAAAGATAGGAATTGAAACATAAAGAGAGCATCATGAATCATATGACTAGCACATTGAAGTCTAACCCACTTCCTATGCATAGGGATTTTGTTAGCAAACAACTTATGGGAACAATAATCAACTAGCATAGCAAGGCAAAACAAGCATAACTTCAAAACTTTAAGCACATAGAGAGGAAACTTGATATTATTGCAATTCCTACAAGCATATGTTCCTCCCTCATAATAATTTTCAGTAGCATCATGAATGAATTCAAAAATATAACTAGAACCTAAAGCATTCTTTTCATGATCTACAAGCATAGAAAATTTACTACTCCCTACGTAAGCAAATTTATTCTCATCAATAGTAGTGCGAGCAAACTCAACACAATAACTATTATGTGAAGCATAATCCAACTGAAAATTAAAATCAAGATGAAAAGCTTCATGGTTATCTTTATTCTTTATAGCATACGTATCATCACAATAATCATCATAATTAGGAGGCATGCTTTCATCATAATAAATTTGCTCATCAAAACTTGGAGGACAAAAAATATCATCTTCATCAAACATAGCTTCCCCAAGCTTGTGGCTTTGCATATCATTAGCATCATGGATATTCATAGAATTCATACTAACAACATTGCAATCTTGCTCATCATATAAAGATTTAGTGCCAAACATTCTATAGATTTCTACTTCTAGCACTTGAGCACAATTTTCCTTTCCATCATACTCACGAAAGATATTAAAAAGATGAAGCGTATGAGGAAAACTTAATTCCATTTTTTTGTAGTTTTCATTTATAGACTAAACTAGTGATAAAACAAGAAACAAAAATATTCGATTGCAAGATCTAAAGATATACCTTCAAGCACTCACCTCCCCGGCAACGGCGCCAGAAACTGCTTGATGTCTACTACGCAACCTTCTCCTTGTAGACGTTGTTGGGCCTCCAAGTGCAGAGGTTTGTAGGAAAGTAGCAAATTTCCCTCAAGTGGATGACCTAAGGTTTATCAATCCGTGGAAGGCGTAGGATGAAGATGGTCTCTCTCAAACAACCCTGCAACCAAATAACAAAGAGTCTCTTGTGTCCCCAACACACCCAATACAATGGTAAATTGTATAGGTGCACTAGTTCGGCGAAGAGATGGTGATACAAATGCAATATGGATGGTAGATAAAGGTTTTTGTAATCTGAAAATATAAAAACAGCAAGGTAACTAATAATAAAAGTGAGCACAAACGGTATTGCAATGCTAGGAAACAAGTCCTAGGGTTCATACTTTCACTAGTGCAAGTTCTCTCAACAATAATAACATAATTGGATCATATAACTATCCCTCAACATGCAACAAAGAGTCACTTCAAAGTCACTAATAGCGGAGAACAAACGAAGAGATTATGGTAGGGTACGAAACCACCTCAAAGTTATTCTTTCCATTCAATCCGTTGGACTATTCCTATAAGTGTCACAAACAGCCCTAGAGTTCGTACTAGAATAACACCTTAAGATACAAATCAACCAAAAACCTAATGTCACCTAGATATTCCAGTGTCACCTCAAGTATCTGTGGGTATGATTATACGATATGCATCACACAATCTCATATTCATCTATTCAACCAACACAAAGAACCTCAAAGAGTGCCCCAAAGTTTCTACCCGAGAGTCAAGACGAAAACGTGTGCCAACCCCTATGCATAGGTTCATAGGCGGAACCCGCAAGTTGATCACCATAACGTAAATTAAGTGGATCAATAGAATACCCCATTGTCACCACAGGCATCCCACGCAAGACATATATCAAGTGTTCTCAATTCCTTAAAGACTCAATCTGATAAGATAACTTCAAAGGGAAAACTCAATCCATTACAAGAGAATAGAGGGGGATAAACATCATAAGATCCAACTATAATAGCAAAACTCGCGATACATCAAGATCGTATCACCTCAAGAACACGAGAGAGAGAGGGATCAAACACATAGCTACTGGTACATACCCTCAGCCCCGAGGGTGAACTACTCCCTCCTTGTCATGGAGAGCATCGGGATGATGAAGATGGCCACCGGTGAGGGATCCCCCCTCCGGCAAGGTGCCGGAATAGGGTCCCGATTGGTATTTGTTGGCTACAGAGGCTTGCGGCGGCGGAACTCCCGATCTCTTCTGTTCCCCGATCGTTTTAGGGTATATGGATATATATATATATATATATATATATATATATATATATATATATATATATATATATATATATATATATATAGGCGGAAGAAATACGTCGGGGAGCCACGAGGGGCCCACAAGGGTGGAGGGCGCGCCCAGGGGGTGGGCGCGCCCCCTGCCTCGTGCCTTCCTCGTTGCTTTCTTGACCTGGACTCCTAGTCTCCCGGGTTGCTTTCTTTCCGAAAATAACTTCTCCAAAAGGTTTCATTCTGTTTCGACTCCGTTTGATATTCCTTTTCTTCGAAACACTGAAACAAGGGAAAAACAGGAACTAGCACTGGGCTCTGGGTCAATAGGTTAGTCCCAAAAATAATATAAAAGTGCATAGTAAAGCCCATAAAACATCCAGATGGATAATATAATAGCATGAATACTTCATAAATTATAGATACGTTGGAGACATATCAGCTGGATCTATGGGTATATGTGAGTCTTAGCACTTAAGATGCAGCCCGAGGCTTAGTGCGGGAGCGTCGCTCCGGACTGCTGTCGACATCCCACGCGGAGTTATCCGCGAGGGAGTTCTTCCCCTTCTTGGACGTCTCCGCCTCCAAGTTAACGGAGGCCGCCCTCTTCTTCTTTCCCTCATCAGGGGAGGGTTGTTCTCCTCCTCCTCCTTGTCATCGTCCTCAACTGCGGAGGAAAGGGTCACTTCATCTTGGCCTTCCTTGGCCTTCTTTTCTAGCGGCCTATAGGGTGCCGGAGCCAGCATCTTCGCCAGGAGCGGGATGACTGGCTCTTCGGGCAGCAGAGCCGAAATATGGATCCGCTCCGCTCTCTCCGTCCACGACTGAAAAAATACAGCAAAGGTTAGGCACCCTCCTTGAACAAACAAGTAGAAGGTACGCCTTAAGAACTTACCTCATTGGCGGGATGGGTGTGATCATGCCCCCGGTCCGAATCTATGACCGGCGGCTTCTCGTTGCCCTTGAAGAGGAACTTCCAGGCATCTTTGTGAGTAGTTCCGAAGAGCCCTCCCAGGGTCTGGTGCTTCTCCGGATCAAATTCCCATAAATGGAAGCTTCGGCGTTGGCAGGGGAGAATCCGGCGAACCAGCATCACCTGGATCACGTCGACGAGCTTGATATTTCTATCCACCATGCTCTGAATACGCGTTTGCAGCGCTATCAGATCGTCTAACGCAGACCAGTTGAGGCCCTTCTCCGTCCAGGAGGTGAGCCGCATTGGAGCTCCGGCCTTAAACTCGGGAGCCGCCGCCCAAGTGGCGCCGCGTGGCTTTGTGATGTAGAACCACTGTTTCTGCCACTCCTTGACAGTCTCCACGAAAGTGCCAGTGGGCCAAGTGGCGTTGGGCATCTTGCTCACCATGGCGCCTCCGCACTCCGCGTGCTGACCATCCACCACCTTCGGCTGCACGTTGAAGACCTTGAGCCATAGGCCGAAGTGGGGATGGATGCGGAGAAATGCCTCGCATACGACAATAAATGCCGAGATGTTGAGGAAGGAGTTCGGGGCTAGATCATGGAAATCTAGCCTGTAATAGTACATCAGTCCGCGGACAAAAGGGTGAAGTGGAAACCCCAGTCCACAGACGAAGTGAGGGAGGAAAACTACCCTCTCAGTAGGTGTCGTGGTTCTAAGTCTGACATTAGAATAGGGGGGTAGGAATGTAGATGCAAGATCCTATCTATGGAGGAGTTTTACACGCAAGGTTTACGAGTTCATGCCCTTCTTAGAGGAAGTAATAGCCCTACGTCTCAGAGCCCGTAGGCGGTCGACTGGATTATGTGCGTGTAAGTTACACGGGGTGTGAACCCTTGTCCCAGAGGAGGGGGTGGCTTATATAGAGTGCGTCAGGACCCCAGCTCCCCTCCGTTACATAGGATTCAATGTACATAAAGGGGTGGCGTTACAGGTAACGCCTGTATTGAAGTGTTACAAATGACCATTAAATATCTGAGTAAATGCTCGACTGTTGCTGCGCGGAGCGGCTTTAGGTCTTGTTATTGTCGAGTGGTTTGGTGATCGAGTGACCTGGACAAAGTGGGATCTCTGAGTGGATGGTAGGTCGAGTGGACTTCACTCGACACCTTTGCTGGATCCCTTCTTCTGATTCTTGAACTTCTTTGTTCTTTGGACAAGGACCTTAGGTAGGACGTGTAGGTCGGGCCTATTTCCCTACCCTAGGTCTGTGTCCACATCATTAGCCTCCGAATGGATCGAGGTTTGAGTGAAAAAGAAGGATGGAGTTGACCTTGCTTTTGCTCCTACCTTGACTTGTTTTTATCTCTTAGTGGATGTCAGTTGCTAGAGCTTCAGCTTTGTTTCAATCGCCTCGATCGATTCAGAAATTGCCGACTGGTTTATACGATGACACCCGCCGAGTGATGTCTCTGACATGATATCTTTGGCGTGATCGGTTGCGAAGGATCCCGGATTTCACGGGATTCGAAATTTTGGTGGAAGCGCGCCAGGCGGAGCGTCCCGCGGTAAGTTGAATAGATAAATGGGTTGTTTCGATTTCCGCGCCACCTTTTTCACCACATATCCTGTGCGCGACTGTTGGGGGGATTTGACAAGATCACTCGAGCCCATGCGTCAGCCACTCGGAAGCGGTCCTTTAAAAGTGGCGAGGCCGAGGCGTCCGCACTGTGCGCGTCCATATCTCTTCTTCTTCCTCTCGTGTCTCCACTTTGCCCAGCCCATCCATTCTCGATGCCGTTGCTCCGCTGCCATGGGGAAGGACAAAACGGCGGCGCTAGAGCGTGCGAAGAAGACGACGGGGGCGGCGAAGCACAAGAAGATGAATCGGGGGTCTTCATCGCGCTCGGGGTTGCCGTCGGGTTGGATCCAGGGAGACTGGATCCGATCTTCGCTTCGGCAGGAGGATTTGGACGATATGGCCGAGCTGGGGCTAATCGTCCATAAGTCTGCGCGCCTGCCGAGCGGAGAAACGGAGCCACAGCCGCGGCCGGGTGAGTATGTTCTGCTCGCCACTCATGTCGACCGTGGCTTCTCGCTCCCACCGCATCCCTTCTTTCGCGGTTTCCTGAATTTCTTTGGTGCCCAACTCCACCATTTTACACCCAATACCATTACGTATCTCGCTGCGTTTGTCTCCATGTGTGAGAACTTCTTGGGGTGCCGACCGCACTGGGGTCTTTTCAAACACATCTTTACCATCCGATCCCAAACTGTGAAGAAAGCGAACTCGAGAGACGAGAAAACCCATGTTATCCAGATGTGTGGGGGCCTGGGCATCCAGAAGAGGAAGAGGAGCTCTTTTCCTCCGATGACTCTTCCGGAGTCGGTCAGGGGCTGGCAGTCGATCTGGTTCTACTGCCAGGACATAGCGACCCCAGGCCTGTCGATCGGGCTTCCTCCCTTTTCTTTCGACCGTGTTCAAACCCCATCTTCCTTGAAAGTGACTGTTGCGGAGAAGGCAGAGACAGGCATGCTAGTTGAGAAAGTAGTCCAGCTGATCAACCAAGGCGTCATTGGTATGGACCTGCTTGAGGTGTTCCTCAGTCGGCGGATCCAACCCCTCCAAGCTCGCGACCATTCCGTGTGGATGTACTCTGGAGCTGGTGACACCGCTCGGTTTCATCCGGAGGAGGTGGAGGCCAAAACCGTAGCCGAGTGGTTGATGACCATCACAGGGAACAAGGACAACCCCAGAGGTGCTAGGAGAGTCGACCCTTTCAGCGACAGCAACCTGCCAGACAAGGTCTGGTCATCATAACTGAATTTTTGAACATATTTACCGACTGATTGTTGTTCCGACTGACTTATGATCGGTCTCTTGTTTTGCAGATCTACACGGTTATGTATTCGATGCCCAATGGTGAACAAGCTCTGGAGCAAGACCAAGAGGGCGAGGATAGCGCCGAGGAGAGCGTCGACTGGGAGTCCCCAACTGATGATGAAGAAGATGAGAGTGACGAGTCGGATGATAATGAGGTAGCCGACTCAACGCCTCGCTCTGAACGTCGATCCAAGCAGCGTCAAGACCCCACGAATAGGCGCGGCAAAGCTGTGGCGTTGAGTGCTCCATGTCACAAGCACGCTCGGTCCCCGACTTCAGATTTGACGGAGAAGGTCACCAAGCAGCCCAAAGCGAATCCCTCGAAGGCTCGGAAGACCTTGCCTAGGATCAAGATGGACGTCCCTGTTGCCTCTGGGTAAACACTCTTCTCATATCTTCTTGCTCCGATCAATTTTTCTGTTCCGACCGGTTTTCTTATTCTGACCGAGTGGATGATGAACTTGTGCAGCCCAACCTCAGCTGCGACTGACATGGATATTGACAAGACCCTAGCTGACGAGGAAGTTGACGACGCCATCACCTCCAAAGCTAGTAAGTCTGCCCGATTCGAATTCATTTGGTCGACTGAATGGTTCGTCAGTTATCCTTATGGCTTTCTTTGTTCATTGCAGTTCCACGAGACGTTGTTGTGCTCCCAGATGATGAAGAAGAAGTACCGCTAATGGGGAGGAAAAAGAAGGACAAGGAACTGAGCAAGAAGGCGCCTGAAATCTAGGTTCCCCGGTCGACTGTGATGCCTGGGACGACGGTCGAGCGATCAACAGATCCAGCTCGAACTAACGTCACCTTCGTTGTTCCGCTGTCGACTGATTGCCTCTTAGGATCAGCTGCTCAGACTTCTGCTGCGCCGATACAACTCCCTGCTTCAGATCCGGTGGCTGCTTCGATTGCTCTACCTTCATCACTTTTTACTGCATATCAAACTCCGGACGACCCACCAGCTGCTGCTAAAGAAGCTCTTCTTCAGTTGAACCTTGTCATGGGGCAGATGAAAGTGGAGCATGAGGCTAGTCAGGTAGCCTTCAACGCTGGAGCTGCTATGCAAGCCAATGTCCTGGTTAGTTTTCGATCGACCGTATTTCTTGTCTGATCACCCACTAGGGCGTGACTGTTTTGATATTGTATGTCTCTTTGTGTCGATTCGAACTGAATCTTTGCACTGGTGGGGGCACGCTGAGTGCACCCACTGGGTATAGTCCCCGAGACCATAGTTGACTGCGGGCAGTCGACTGTGGTCTGAGAATTTGAAAGTTAGTCGACTGTCGACTGTGGTCTCGAAATCAGTGGGGGCACGCTAAGTGCACCCACTGGGTGTAGTCCCCGAGACTGTCGTTGAATGTTTGATTCGGCGGTAGTCTTAGAGTAACTATCATTGTGATGTCTTTTTATCTCTGTCGACTGATATGGTTGTAACTGCAGAAATCTTGTGACCTTGGGGCTCAACTTTATGCCATGAACAAATAGCAAATCAGCCTCAACCTTGATCTGGAATTGGCCAAGAAGAACCTTCAGACCGCTCGTGACGAAGTAGCTGCCATGGGAGGTAACCGATCGCCAACTTTATATCCCAAGGCTGGCACTTTTACTTTCCATTTTTGAACCGAGTGGTTTCACTCGAGCAGATGTATGTAGTGAAAACCGCCAACTTCAAGCCCGTCTGAAGAATGTTATTTCTTTAGAGAAAATGAAGCAGGCTTTGGAGAAGAAGGATCGAGACCTTGCTGCATCACAGAAGGAGGCGCACGAGAAGACAGCGCTTGCTGACAAGAAGCTTGCTTCAGTCGGCAAGTTGGAAGAAGAAAACTCCAAGCTGAAGACTGATGTTTCTGACGCTAATCAAGAGGTCAAGCGACTGAAGAAGGACAAGGAGAAATTGACCGACGGACTTGGAAGTCTCAAGGCCAAGAATGGAGAGCTAGAGCCTTATCTGGGCCAGCTTGCTGCAAAGCTGGTCTTGTGTAACACCCCGGATGTAAAACTTCCCATTTTGGCAATATATTCATCTTATTGTTCATCTATACCAAGTGGTTCTCCTCTTTGTGGGTTTCATTTTTGGGTTTGTTGGTTGTTTTTGCATTACCTTGTCATGCTTTCTGTATGCCATCTCATGTTGCATTTTGGTCATATCAAGTATAGCTTTGTGCTTGCCATGTTGCATTTTTGTCATTCATGTTGTTGCCATTAGCATCATGTGCCTGACCCTTGTACCCCTTTCAAACCATTGCACCATCACTTCTCCTTCCTTCCCTTTTCTTCCATTCTTTGCGAGTGCCATTTTGCCTCCACCATAAATGTTCATCTTTTCCCCAATATTCTAACCCTATGTACCTAACCTCTCTGCCAAAGATCTCCTTATTTGAAGTTGTTTTGGTCAGGTTCAAAAATGACACAAGTTTGAATATAATTCAAACTTGTCTTATTTTTCTACCTCTAAAAATGCCCAATGCAATTTATTATAATAGTGGATAATTCCAGGAGTTGGAGAGTATTTTCTTTATGCTCTAACTCCTCTCCTTTTTTCCTGAGCTTTTCTATTTCTATTTCTGTTTATAAAAAAAGGAGATGAAGCAGCAGCAGCAGCTAGCAGCCCAGCCGAGGCCTTTTCCACCCAGCGGCAACCACCTGGGCTCCGGCCTCCAAGCCGGCCCAGCTAGTCAGCCCCCGCAGCCACAGGCGGCTTGCGCCAGCCCGCTCGTTCCCCTCCTCCCTGTCTTCTTGCACCTACGCGCGTGTGCACCCCTGCTAGTTCCTCTCCACGTGGCCATCCCGGCCCCGCTCGTCAGCGCCTACCCTGCTCCCTGCACCCACCTTTTCCCTCTCCTCTCGCTGTCGCCATGGGGACCGCGAGCACGAGAGCGCATGAGCTCGCACCTTCGCCCTAGACCCTACTTATCCCCTCTCCTTGTCCTCACGCCCCCTAGGGTTTCCCTCTTCCTCTCGTCGCCGCCGCCAGGTGAGTAGAACCACAAGATCCACTGCAACCGCTCCGTCCCGAGCGCACCTGAGAGCGCGTCTCATCGCCGGCGTGCTCTCTGGCCACTCCCAACCCTGCAGATCGTGTCCATCTTCTTCCCCGTCGTCGTCTCCTTCCACGACGTCGACTACGGTGCCCCGGACGACAAGTTCCTCGACGTCCCCTGCTTCCTCCTTCCTCTTGGTCAGAAACGCGCCAAGGATTCAGAGCTCCGCTTCGTTGCCGCCAGCCCATCTCCGTCGACTACTTTGTGTCTTTGGGTGAGCTGAGTAACACACCTCCCTCTCCCATCCATTCCATGGCATGTAGGCGCCCGTAGTTCGCATTTGATCCATGTCCTTCCCGCGCTCGCCGTGCTCCGGCGTGCTCTGAATTTATTTGTTCAGCGATGTCGACCGTAGCGTGTTTTGCGTGTCCCCGCTCTGGTTCACCCTCGTCGTGCTCCGTGGGCCACAGACTCGCTTATGCCTCGCGCAGACCTCGCAAGCCCCCGCAGCTCTGGCGAGTTCCTCTGCCGCTCGCCGCGGACGCCATGGCCCCGAGTTGAGCAACTGCTCGAGCTCGGGCGCCCCTGCTTTCCCTCGTAGATGCACGCGTCCATTCCCCTTTCAGACGGCCACGGAGGAATCAGGCTCGCTTTCGATTGCCGCTGTTTCTCTCATGCGGTGCCGTCGTCTTCTCTGTTTGGCAACAGAGTTGCTCGACCTGCTGCTTACCTAAAAGGGGCCGAAGCGCTTTTTCCTATCAGAACCACCCGCCTAGCCCAGTGGCTGCCGATGCAGAGCCACACCGGGGAGACCCGGGTTCGATCCCCCGCGGCTGCATATTTCTCCCCCCTTTTTCCATTACTTGCACTGTGAGTATGACAGGGTGGCCCCACGTGTCATACTCTCTTAGACTGTTTTTTTATTATTCATTTTATTTTTATTATTTGTTTTATTTTGGTTCCCAGTGAATATTCCATTTCTGGCATATGGAATCTGTCCTTTTCGGGCAAGTCCATTTCTGGACGTTTCCAAATATGGAAAATGCCATTTCTGTTATTTACCATTTTAGGCAGGTTTTATCTTTGTGCATTTGTGATGATTTTTCTACAGCAACCCTAACATATTATATATGTTTTTGGGGTAGAAAAATCCCACCAACCCAGTGGTGGCATTAGTTTCTGCATTTGAGCAAGTTCATGAACATGTCATTTTACATCATGATGTTGTTTTGTCTTTTGCGTGCGATTTAATTCAAACATGCCATGAGGTTTCTTTGCACATGGAAAGCTTCATTTTCATGTCTACTTCATGCTAGATTTTGTTCCATGCCATGCATGCCTTGTAGTGAGTTAATCAAGCTTGGAAAGATGCCATGTTGAATCTGTTTCTGCTATGTCCTGGAATTTCACCAAGTCTGAATCTGTTAACGAAACTTGCTATATTGACATGGTTGATATTACATTTTCTGATCCCTTTTGGCTCATCGTCAGTAAGGGACTTTTGTTCTATGCTTTGAGTAGATTCATGCCATGCCTTGTTTTGCTATTATATGTTCCTGTAGCATGCTGTTTGCTTGCTCTGAACATTGCTTCCTGATGCTGATTTCTGGCATGTTAGTATTTTCACTAAGTCTGTTAAGCTGATATATTTTGCACTTTTGCCATGCTTGTTTGGACCTGTTATGGTGTGATTTAGCCGTAGCTCAGGGTTCATCTTTTGTCAAGTATCTTGAGTAGATCACTGCCATATGCTTTGTTGGTACGTTTGGGTGCAGTAGCTTAATTTTTTGTTGCTTGCTATGTGGCATCATGTTAATGGCGATTTGTGCCATTCTTGTTTTGCTTGTCATTTGCAAACCGTGCATCCGATTCCGTGATCTTTATATCGATTTCAACGAAATCATCTCATTTTCCAGCGGCATACTTGGTTTGCCAAGTTGATGCCTGGTTCATCATTTTCCTTCCGAGCACGATACGCATTGCATATCACATCTCGCATATCATGCCATGTATTGCATCATGTTGCTTGTGCATTGCAATCGTGATTTATTGTGGTTCCTTTGTTTGTGTTCTTGCTTTGGGTAGAGCCGGGAGACGAGTACGTGAACGAGGAACCTGTTGAGAACGCTTACGAGGATCAAGCTTTCGACAACTCTGAGAACTTTGCAGGCAAGATGACCATACCCTCGAAATCACTTCTATCTTTGCTTGCTAGATGCTCGCTCTTTTGCTATGCCTATGCTACGTTATCTACCACTTGCTATATCATGCCACCCATATTGCCATGTCAAACCTCTAACCATCCTTTCCTAGCAAACGGTTGATTGGCTATCTTACCGCTTTGCTCAGCCCCTCTTATAGCGTTGCTAGTTGCAGGTGAAGATGAAGTTTGTTCCTTGTGGGAACATGGAGATGTTGTTCCTTGTTGGAACATGTTTACTTGTTGGGATATCACAATATCTATTGTTTAATTAATGCATCTATATACTTGGTAAAGGGTGGAAGACTCGGCCTTATGCCTGGTGTTTTGTTCCTCTCTTGCCACCCTAGTTTCCGTCATACCGGTGTTATGTTCCTTGATTTCACGTTCCTTACACGGTTGGGTGATTTATGGGACCCCTTGACAGTTCGCTTTGAATAAGACTCCTCCAAAGAAGGCCCAACATTGGTTTTACCATTTGCCACCTAAGCCTTTTTTCCCGGTTTTCGCGAGCCCGAGGGTCATCTTTATTTACCCCGGGCGGTGCTCCTTCGAGTGTTGGTCCAAACTAGAGCACCGTCTTGGGACCAATCCTTGGCAACTTGGATTACGCCGGTACTGTGACGCTTAGCTTATCCGGTGTGCCACGAGAACGAGATATGTGCAGCTCCTATCGGGATTTGTCGGCACGGTCGGGTGGTCTTGCTGGTCTTGTTTTATTGCTGTCGAAATGTCTTGTAGTCCGGGATTCGAGATCGATCGGGTCTTCGGTAGAAGGAATATCCTTCGTTGACCGTGAGAGCTTATAATGGGCTAAGTTGGGACACCCTGCAGGTATTATCTTTCAAAGCCGTGCTCATGTTATGAGGCAGATGGGAATTTGTTAATGTCGGTTGTAGAAAACCGAAGTTGACCTTAATTAAAACACATCAACCGCGTGTGTAACCGTGATGGTCTCTTCTCGGCGGAGTCCGGAAAGTGAACACGGTGTTGGAGTTATGTTTGACGTAAGTAGTTCAGGATCACTTCTTGATCACTACTAGCTTCACGACCGTGCCTTGCTCCTCTTCTCGCTCTCTTTTGCGAATGTAGCCACCATATATGCTAGTCGCTTGCTGCAGCTCCACCTCACAACTCTGTCCTTCCTATAAGCTTAAATAGTCTTGATCTCACGGGTGTGAGATTGCTGAGTCCCCGTGACTCACAGATTCTACCAAAACAGTTGCAGTGCCGACGATGCGGTCTGAGATGACGCAATGAGCTCAAGTGGGAGTTCGATGAGGAACGTGGTCGTTACTATGTGTCTTTTCCTGATGATCAATAGTGGAGCCCAGTTGGGACGATCGGGGATCTGTGTAGCATTTGGGGTAGTCTTCTTTTATTTTGGTTCCGTAGTCGGACCTTGAGTGTAATCTGAATGATGGATGTTTATTTATGTATTGTGTGAAGTGGCGATCGTAAGCCAACTATGTATCTCTTTCCCTTATGTATTACATGGGTTGTGTGAAGATTACCTCACTTGCGACATTGCTTTCAATGCGGTTATGCCTCTAAGTCGTGCTTCGACACGTGGGAGATATAGCCGCATCGAGGGCGTTACAAGTTGGTATCCAGGATTGTCTCCTTGCACGACATTCCACAATTGATCTCTTTAGACCGTGGCAGCATCTTTACCTCCAAGTTTTGGGATTCCTTTCAGACGGCCATGGGCACCAACATTCGTTTCAGCACAGCTTTCCATCCTCAAACAAGTGGCCAAGTCGAGCGAGTAAATCAAATCCTTGAAGATATGCTCAGGGCTTGTGTCATTTCCTTCGGTAAGAAGTGGGAAGATTGTCTTCCATATGCCGAGTTCTCCTACAACAACAGCTTCCAAGCGAGTTGGGCAAGGCCCCATTCGAAATTCTCTATGGCGAAAGTGTCGACTCCTCTAAATTGGTCCGAGACAGGTGAACGCCAACTTCTTGGCAACGACTTGATCACAGAAGCCGAAGAAATGTGCAAAGTCATTCGTGAGAATCTCAAAGCCGCACAATCGCGCCAGAAGAGCTATTATGATGACAAGCACCGTGATGTGGCTTTTGAAATCGGAGACCATGTCTACCTCCGCGTCTCCAATGAAAGGCACTCGCCGCCCGGTATCAAAGGGAAGCTTGCCCCTAGATACGTGGGTCCTTTCAATATCATTGGCAAAAGAGGCGATCTCACCTATCAACTTGAGCTTCCCTCCAACTTCGCGAACGTGCATGATGTGTTTCACGTGTCACAGCTTCGCAAGTGCTTCAAGACTCGTGAGCGCACCATCAACTTCGAAGAAATTGACCTCCAAGAGGATCTCTTTTATCATGAGCACCCCATTGCTATTCTTGAAGAAACCGAGCGTAAGACTCGCAACAAGTCAATCAAATTCCTGAAAGTGAAGTGGTCACACCATTCCGACCGAGAAGCCACCTGGGAGCGCGAGGATCACCTCCATTCCGAATATCCGGAGTTCTTTCAGTCCTAGATCTCGGGACGAGATCCTTTCGTAGTGGTGGAGTGTTGTAACACCCTGGATGTAAAACTTCCCATTTTGGAAATATATTCATCTTATTCTTCATCTATACCAAGTGGTTCTCCTCTTTGTGGGTTTGATTTTTGGGTTTGTTGGTTGTTTTTGCATTACCTTGTCATGCTTTCTCTATGCCATCTCATGTTGCATTTTGGTCATATCAAGTATAGCTTTGTGCTTGCCATGTTGCATTTTTGTCATTCATGTTGTTGCCATTAGCATCATGTGCCTGACCCTTGTACCCCTTTCAAACCATTGCACCATCACTTCTCCTTCCTTCCCTTTTCTTCCATTCTTATGAAGTGCCATTTTGCCTCCACCATAAATGTTCATCTTTTCCCAATATTCTAACCCTATGTACCTAACCTCTCTGCCAAAGATCTCCTTATTTGAAGTTGTTTTGGTCAGGTTCAAAAATGACACAAGTTTGAATATAATTCAAACTTGTCTTATTTTTCTACCTCTAAAAATGCCCAATGCAATTTATTATAATAGTGGATAATTCCAGGAGTTGGAGAGTATTTTCTTTATGCTCTAACTCCTCTCCTTTTTTCCTGAGCTTTTCTGTTTCTATTTCTGTTTATAAAAAAAAGGAGATGAAGCAGCAGCAGCAGCTACCAGCCCAGCCGAGGCCTTTTCCACCCAGCGGCAACCACCTGGGCTCCGGCCTCCAAGCCGGCCCAGCTAGTCAGCCCCGCATCCCTGTAGCGTGCGCGCCAGCCCACTCGTTCCCCTCCTCCCTGTCTTCTTGCACCTACGCACGCGTGCACCCCCGCTAGTTCCTCTCCACGTGGCCATCCCGGCCCCGCTCGTCAGCACCTACCCTGCTCCCCGCACCCACCTTTTCCCTCTCCTCTCGCCGTCGCCATGGGGACCGCGAGCACGAGAGCGCATGAGCTCGCACCGTCGCCCTAGCCCCTACTTATCCCCTCTCCTTGTCCTCACGCCCCCTAGGGTTTCCCTCTTCCTCTCGTCGCCGCCGCCAGGTGAGTAGAACCACCAGATCCACCGCAACCGCTCCGTCCCGAGCGCACCTGAGAGCGCGTCTCGTCGCCGGCGTGCTCTCTGGCCACTCCCAACCCTGCAGATCGTGTCCATCTTCTTCCCCGTCGTCGTCTCCTTCCACGACGTCGACTACGGTGCCCCGGACGACAAGTTCCTCGACGTCCCCTGCTTCCTCCTTCCTCATGGTTAGAAACGCGCCAAGGATTCAGAGCTCCGCTTCGTCGCTGCCAGCCCGACTCCGTCGACTACTTCGTGTCTTTGGGTGAGCTGGGTAACACACCTCCCTCTCCCATCCATTCCATGGCATGTAGGCGCCCGTAGTTCGCATCTGATCCATGTCCTCCCCGCGCTCGCCGTGCTCCGGCGTGCCCTGAATTTATTTGTTCAGCGATGTCGACCGTAGCGTGTTTTCTGTGTCCCTGCTCTGGTTCACCCTCGTCGTGCTCCGTGGCGCTTTCACAGACTCGTTACGCCTCGCGCGCACTCGCAAGCCCCCCCCCCCCCCGCAGCTCCGGCGAGTTCCTCTGCCGCTCGCCGCGGACGCCATGGCCCCGAGTCGAGCAACTGCTCGAGCTCGAGCACCCCTGCTTTCCCTCGTAGATGCACGCGTCCATTCCCCTTCCGCACCGCCGCCGAAGGCCCCGTGCCTGCTGGATTGCCGCCGTTTCCCTCGCCGGCGCCGTCGTCTTCTCTGTTTGGCAACAGAGTTGCTCGACCTGCTGCTTACCTAAAAGGGGCCGAAGCCCTTTTTCCTATCAGAACCACCCGCCTAGCCCAGTGGCTGCCGATGCAGAGCCACACCGGGGAGACCCGGGTTCGATCCCCCGCGGCTGCATATTTCTCCCCCCCCCCCTTTTTCCATTACTTGCACTGTGAGTATGACAGGGTGGCCCCACCTGTCATACTCTCTTAGAATGTTTTTTTATTTTATTTTATTTTTATTATTTGTTTTATTTTGGTTCCCAGCGAATATTCCATTTCTAGCATATGGAATCTGTCCTTTTCGGGCAAGTCCATTTCTGGACGTTTCCAAATATGGAAAATGCCATTTCTGTTATTTACCATTTTAGGCAGGTTTTATCTTTGTGCATTTGTGATGATTTTTCTACAGCAACCCTAACATATTATATATGTTTTTGGGGTAGAAAAATCCCACCAACGCAGTGGTGGCATTAGTTTCTGCATTTGAGCAAGTTCATGAACATGTCATTTTACATCATGATGTTGTTTTGTCTTTTGCGTGCGATTTAATTCAAACATGCCATGAGGTTTCTTTGCACATGGAAAGCTTCATTTTCATGTCTACTTCATGCTAGATTTTGTTCCATGCCATGACATGCCTTGTAGTGAGTTAATCAAGCTTGTAAAGATGCCATGTTGAATCTCTTTCTGCTATGTCCTGGAATTTCACCAAGTCTGAATCTGTTAACGAAACTTGCTATATTGACATGGTTGATATTACATTTTCTGATCCCTTTTGGCTCACGGTCAGTAAGGGACTTTTGTTCTATGCTTTGATTAGATTCATGCCATGCCTTGTTTTGCTATTATAAGTTCCTGTAGCATGCTGTTTGCTTGCTCTGAACATTGCTTTTCCATGCCATGACATGCCTTGTAGTGAGTTAATCAAGCTTGTAAAGATGCCATGTTGAATCTGTTTCTGCTATGGAATTTCACCAAGTCTGAATCTGTTAACGAAACTTGCTATATTGACATGGTTGATATTACATTTTCTGATCCCTTTTGGCTCATGGTCAGTAAGGGACTTTTGTTCTATGCTTTGATTAGATTCATGCCATGCCTTGTTTTGCTATTATAAGTTCCTGTAGCATGCTGTTTGCTTGCTCTGAACATTGCTTCCTGATGCTGATTTCTGGCATGTTAGTATTTTCACCAAGTCTGTGAAGCTGATATATTTTGCACTTTTGCCATGCTTGTTTGGACCTGTTATGGTGTGATTTAGCCGTAGCTCAGTGTTCATCTTTTGTCAAGCATCTTGAGTAGATCACTGCCATATGCTTTGTTGGTACGTTTGGGTGTAGTAGCTTAATTTCTTGTTGCTTGCTATGTGGCATCGTGCTGTTAATGGCAGATTTGTGCCATTCTTGTTTTGCTTGTCATATGCAAACCGTGCATCCGATTCTGGTGATCTTTATATCGATTTCAACCGAAATCATCTCACCTTTCCAGCGGCATACTTGGTTTGCCAAGTTGATGCCTGGTTCATCATTTTCCTTCCGGAGCACGGATACGCATTGCATATCACATCTCGCATATCATGCCATGTATTGCATTATGTTGCTTGTGCATTGCACCGTGATTTATTGTGGTTCCTTCGTTTGTGTTCTTGCTATGGGTAGGGCCGGGAGACGAATACGTGAACGAGCTACCTGTTGAGAACGCTTACGAGGATCAAGCTTTCGACAACTCTGAGAACTTTGCAGGCAAGATGACCATACCCTCGAAATCACTTCTATCTTTGCTTGCTAGATGCTCGCTCTTTTGCTATGCCTATGCTACGTTACCTACCACTTGCTATATCATGCCACCCATATTGCCATGTCAAACCTCTAACCATCCTTTCCTGGCAAACCGTTGATTGGCTATGTTACTGCTTTGCTCAGCCCCTCTTATAGCGTTGCTAGTTGTAGGTGAAGATGAAGTTTATTCCTTGTGGGAACATGGAGATGTTGTTCCTTGTTGGAAGATGTTTACTTGTTGGGATATCACAATATCTATTATTTAATTAATGCATCTATATACTTGGTAAAGGGTGGAAGACTCATCCTTATGCCTGCTGTTTTGTTCCTCTCTTGCCACCCTAGTTTCCGTCATACCGGTGTTATGTTCCTTGATTTCGCGTTCCTTACACGGTTGGGTGATTTATGGGACCCCCTTGACAGTTCGCTTTGAATAAGACTCCTCCAAAGAAGGCCCAACATTGGTTTTACCATTTGCCACCTAAGCCTTTTTTCCCGGGTTTTCGCGAGCCGAGGGTCATCTTTATTTACCCCGGGCGGTGCTCCTTCGAGTGTTGGTCCAAACTAGAGCACCGTCTTGGGACCATTCCTTGGCAACTTGGATTACGTCGGTACTCTGACGCTTAGCTTATCCGGTGTGCCACGAGAACGAGATATGTGCAGCTCCTATCGATTTGTTGGCACGGTCGGGTGGTCTTGCTGGTCTTGTTTTATTCTTTGTCGAAATGTCTTGTAGTCCGGATTCCGAGATCGATCGGGTCTTCGGAGAAGGAATATCCTTCGTTGACCGTGAGAGCTTATAATGGGCTAAGTTGGGACACCCTGCAGGTATTATCTTTCGAAAGCCGTGCTGCGGTTATGAGGCAGATGGGAATTTGTTAATGTCGGTTGTAGAAAACCGAAGTTGACCTTAATTAAAACACATCAACGCGTGTGTAACCGTGATGGTCTCTTCTCGGCGGAGTCCGGAAAGTGAACACGGTGTTGGAGTTATGTTTGGCGTAAGTAGTTCAGATCACTTCTTGATCACTACTAGCTTCACGACCGTGCCTTGCTCCTCTTCTCGCTCTCTTTTGCGAATGTAGCCACCATATATGCTAGTCGCTGCTGCAGCTCCACCTCACAACTCTGTCCTTTCTATAAGCTTAAATAGTCTTAATCTCGCGGGTGTGAGATTGCTGAGTCCCGTGACTCACAGATTCTACCAAAACAGTTGCAGTGCCGGCGATGCGGTCTGAGATGACGCAATGAGCTCAAGTGGGAGTTCGATGAGGGCGTGGTCGTTACTATGTGTCTTTTCCTAATGATCGATAGTGGAGCCAGTTGGGACGATCGGGATCTGTGTAGCATTTGGGGTAGTCTTCTTTTATTTTGTTCCGTAGTCGGACCTTGAGTGTAATCTGAATGATGGATGTTTATTTATGTATTGTGTGAAGTGGTGACTGTAAGCCAACTATGTATCTCTTTCCCTTATGTATTACATGGGTTGTGTGAAGATTACCTCACTTGCGACATTGCTTTCAATGCGGTTATGCCTCTAAGTCATGCTTCGACACGTGGGAGATATTGCCGCATCGAGGGCGTTACATCTTGAAACTTGAAGGTACTGACTAATCTACCTTATTTCTGCCGACTGACAAGTCTAATTGTATCGTTGACTCATCACTCACTCCACTGTGCAGAATTTTGCCAAGATTTTGAAGC
Source organism: Aegilops longissima (assembly GCA_021605205.1). NCBI lineage: Eukaryota > Viridiplantae > Streptophyta > Magnoliopsida > Poales > Poaceae > Aegilops > Aegilops longissima. Next base: position 427,207,414 of record CM038681.1, on the reverse strand, counting down.
AGAAATTGGGCGAGTCAAGACGGGTCTTGATCCCATCCACTGTTCAGTCGAAGACGATGTTGCAATGAACGTGCTGCGGTTGGAATCCCGTATGGACAACACGATTGCTTATCTGGCCCGCCTGAAGGCTGTGATGACTTGGGTTGATGCTGAACTTTGGCCTCAGGCGGAACTGTCTCAAGATCTCGAGTCCCTGATGGCTCGACTGAATCAAATACCTGAGCGTGCAAGGATTGAAGAAGTCATCTGCTTGCTGTGGTGCTAACGTCCCCTTGTCTCTGGTCCGAGTGCACTGCAAGGATGTCAAAGAAGACAAGCTTGCGGAGCTCAAGGTTGCTAACACGAAGAGGCACACTTTCCAGTCTTTCATGGACACCTTCCTTGACGCCGCCACCCGCATTGCAGACAGCATTGACCTTGACAGTTTCTGTGACCCAGCCAGTCCTTCTCCTGAGGCGTGACCGAAAAACATTATGCTTCACCTTTATTTGCCTCGGAATGTCGAGTGATTGTGTAACCGTTAAACTTCTTCGGGCTTGATGCTCGAATGCTTTTGATCCGTTGTCCGGAACTTTAGGATTTATCCGAACTTGGTTTATTTCTGAATATGCTTGCGTTTGTCTTCGAGTGGACTTTGTTCTTCACTCGGAATAATCTTTGTGTTTGAGATGCAGCTCTGAGGTGATGACTCCAGTCGACCTGCGCTTCATCACCCGGAGGAGAAGGTTGCAGTCGAACTGCACCTCGTCGTCCTTGCGGATCGGGATGGAGTGCACGTTGTACTTGTGGCGTAGCTCCGAAGGAGAAGGTTGCAGTCGACCTGCACCTCGTCGTCCTTCAGATCGGGATGGAGCGCACGTTGTACTTGTGGCGTAGATTCGAAGGAGAAGGTTGCAGTCGACCTGCACCTCGTCGTCCTTGTGAATCGGGATGGAGCGCATGTTGTACTTGTGGCGTAGCTCCGAAGGAGAAGGTTGCAGTCGACCTGCACCTCGTCGTCCTTGCGGATCGGGATGGAGCGCACGTTGTACTTGTGGCGTAGCTCCGAAGGAGAAGGTTGTAGTCGTCCTGCACCTCATCGTCCTTGCGCATCGGGATGGAGCGCACGTTGTAATTGTGGCGTAGCTCCGAAGGAGAAGGTTGCAGTCGACCTGCACCTCGTCGTCCTTGCGGATCGGGATGGAGCGCACGTTGTACTTGTGGTGTAGCTCCGAAGGAGAAGGTTGCAGTCGACCTGCACCTCGTCGTCCTTGCGGATAGGAATGTTTTTCAAACTTAGGCGAGCACTGGACTGCAGCTAAGCCTCCGAGTGGGAGGGTTGCTATCCACTCGGTAGGATTTTTTCAACTTAGGCGAGTACTTGGACTGCAGCTAAGCCTCCGAGTGCGAGGATTGCTCTCCACACGGTAGGATTTTTTAAACTTAGGCGAGTACTTGGACTGCAGCTAAGCCTCCGAGTGGGAGGATTGCTCTCCACTCGGTAGGATTTTTTAAATTTAGGCGAGTACTTGGACTGCAGCTAAGCCTCTGAGTGGGAGGATTGCTCTCCACTCGGTAGGAATTTTTAAACTTAGGCGAGTACTTGGACTGCAGCTAAGCCCCCGAGTGGGAGGATTGCTCTCCACTCGGTAGGATTTTTTAAACTTAGGCGAGTACTTGGACTGCAGCTAAGCCCCCGAGTGGGAGGATTTCTCTCCACTCGGTAGGATTTTTTAAACTTAGGCGAGTACTTGGACTGCAGCTAAGCCTCCGAGTGGGAGGATTGCTCTCCACTTGGTAGGATTTTTTAAACTTAGGCGAGTACTTGGACTGCAGCTAAGCCTCCGAGTGGGAGGCTTGCTCACCACTCGGTAGGATTTTTTCAAACTTAGGCGAGTACTGGACTACAGCTAAGCCCTCGAGTGAGAGGCTTGCTCACCACTCCGTAGGATTTTTTTCAAACTTAGGCGAGTACTGGACTGCAGCTAAGCCCCCGAGTGAGAGGCTTTCTCACCACTCGGTAGGATTTTTTAAACTTAGGCGAGTACTTGGACTGCAGCTAAGCCTCCGAGTGGGAGGCTTGCTCACCACTCGGTAGGATTTTTCAAACTTAGGCGAGTACTGGACTGCAGCTATGCCCCCGAGTGAGAGGCTTGCTCACCACTCGGTGGGATTTTTCAAACTTAGGCGAGTACTGGACTGCAGCTAAGCCCCCGAGTGAGAGGCTTGCTCACCACTCGGTAGGATTTTTCAAACTTAGGCGAGTACTAGACTGCAGCTAAGCCGCCAAGTGAGAGGCTTGCTCACCACTCGGTAGGATTTTTCAAACATAGGCGAGTACTGGACTACAGCTAAGCCCCTGAGTGAGAGGCTTGCTCACCACTCGGTAGGATTTTTTCAAACTTAGGCGAGTACTGGACTGCAGCTAAGCCCCTGAGTGAGAGGCTTTCTCACCACTCCGTAGGATTTTTTCAAACTTAGGCGAGTACTGGACTGTAGCTAAGCCCCCGAGTGAGAGGCTTGCTCACCACTCGGTAGGATTTTTTAAACTTAGGCGAGTACTTAGACTGCAGCTAAGCCTCCGAGTTGGAGGCTTGCTCACCACTCGGTAGGATTTTTCAAACTTAGGCCAGTACTGGACTGCAGCTAATCCCCCGAGTGAGAGGCTTGCTCACCACTCGGTAGGATTTTTCAAACTTAGGCGAGTACTGGACTGCAGCTAAGCCCCCAAGTGAGAGGCTTGCTCACCACTCGGTAGGATTTTTCAAACTTAGGCGAAACGGATTCACAACTAATCCTCCGAGTGAGAGGCTTGCTCATCACTCGGTAGGATTTTTTTCAAACTTAGGCGAAAAGGATTCGCAGCTAAGTCACCCACTGGGGGATTTCACATGTAAATAAAAGTAACAACAATCGTTGGGAAAATTATAAAACTCTTGTCTTTGATAAATAAACTACAGAGGTATTTCTTATTACATCTCATCCGAGAGAGTACTTAAGTATAAAAGGGGCGGAGCAGATCCGCATTCCAAGCTCGTGGCTCGTCTTTCTAATGCTCGACATTGTAAAGATGGTATGCTCCATTGTGGAGAACTCTGGTGATAATGAAGGGGCCTTCCCAAGCAGGGGCCAGCTTGTGTGGCTTCTGTTGGTCCACACGAAGAACCAGGTCTCCTTCTTGAAAGGCTCGACCCCTCACGTTTCTGGCGTGGAATCGACGCAAGTCTTCCTGATAAATGGTTGACCGGATCAAGGCCATCTCTCTTTCCTCTTCTAAGAGATTGACTGGATCTTGCCGGGCCTGTTCTGCTTCCTCTTCAGAGAAGAGCTCAACTCGGGATGCGTTGTGGAGCAGGTCACTTGGCAGAATAGCTTCAGCTCCATAAACCAAAAAGAAAGGAGTTTGTCCAGTCGACCGATTGGGAGTTGTCCTCAATCCCCAAAGAACTGATGGAAGTTCATCGACCTAGGCACCTGTTGCGTGTTTGAGATCACGCATCAGTCGGGGTTTCAGTCTCTTGAGAATTAGGCCATTTGCTCTTTCTGCTTGTCCATTCGACTGCGGGTGAGCGACTGAAGCATAGTCGACTCGTGTGCCTTGAGAAGCGCAGAAAGCTCTAAATTCTTCAGAATCAAAGTTTGACCCGTTGTCAGTGATGATGATGTGTGGAACTCCATATCTGAACGTCAATTCTCTGATGAAACTGACAGCGGTGCTGGCTTCAAGATTCTTGATAGGTTTAGCTTCAATCCATTTGGTAAACTTGTCGACTGCTACAAGCACATGAGTGAAGCCGCTTCTACCAGTTCTCAGTGGTCCAACCATATCCAATCCCCAAACAGCAAAGGGCCAGACAAGGGGAATGGTCTTCAGAGCTAACGCTGGCTTGTGAGACATATCAGAGTAAAACTGGCAGCCTTCACATCTGTCGACTATATCTTTCGCCATCACATTTGCTCGTGGCCAATAAAATCCGGCTCGGTATGCTTTAGCCACAATGGCCCGAGAGGACGCATGGTGACCACAGGTCCCCGAGTGGATGTCGTTGAGGATCATTCGACCTTCTTCTGGCGTTATGCATTTCTGACTGACTCCAGTCACACTTTCCCTGAACAATTGTCCCCTTATCACAGTAAAGGCTTTGGATCGACGGACGATCTGTCGAGCCTCTTCTTCATCCTCTAGGAGTTCTTTCCTAAGGATGTACGCGATGTAAGGTACTGTCCAGTCGGGAGTGATGACCAGAACCTCCATGATTAGGTCGACCATGGCTGGGACCTCGACTTCAGTCAGATCTGTGGCGCTTTTAGGTTGCGGGGGTTCTTCTGTGAAAGGATCTTCCTGAACTGACAGTGTGTGAATGTGTTCCAGAAACACATTGCTGGGAATGGCTTCTCTCTTGGAACCTATCTTTTCCAAATCATCAGCTGCTTGATTTTTCAGTCGGGTATATGATGGAGCTCTAACCCCTCAAACTTCTTTTCCAACTTTCTTACCGCATTGCAGTAGCCAGTCATGGCTGGGCTTCTGACGTCCCACTCTTTCATCACTTGATTGACCACCAAATCTGAGTCACCATAGACCATGAGGCGACGGACGCCGAGTGAAATGGCCATGCGCAACCCATACAAGAGTGCTTCATATTCTGCTTCATTACTGGAGGAATCAAAGTGAATCTGGAGTACATATCTGAGCTTGTCTCCTCGGGGGGATACCAGTACCACCCCAGCACCAGAACCATTCAGCATCTTGGAACCGTCGAAGAACATGGTCAAGTGCTTCGAGTGAACTTGAGTCGGCAGTTGCTGTTCAATCCACTCGGAGAGGAAATCTGCTATTGCTTGGGACTTGATAGCTTTCTTTGCCTCAAACTTCATATCTAAGGGAAGGAGTTCAATCGCCCATTTTGCCACTCGACCAGTTGCATCTCTGTTGTGCAGAATCTCTAACAATGGAGCGTCGCTGACGACTTTAATAGAGTGATCAGAGAAATAGTGTGCAACCTTCTTCGTGGTCATGTAAAACCCATAAACAAGCTTCTGATAATGTGGATATCTCTTCTTTGATGGAGTCAGAACTTCAGAAACATAATAAACTGGGCGCTGAACTTTATAGGCTTTTCCTTCTTCTTCCCGCCGATCGTAGTAAATCTTTATCGACGACTTGTCCAGTGGCTGCAATATAAAGCAGTAAAGGCTCTTTGCTGATTGGAGCAGCAAGCACCGGCTGGGTGGAAAGCAGGGCTTTTAGCTCTGCAAATGCTGCATCAGCTTCGGGAATCCACTCGAACTTATCTGACTTCTTCATCAATCGGTAGAGAGGCAGTGCCTTCTCACCGAGTCGAGAAATGAATCGACTTAGGGCGGCCAAACAACCAGTAAGCTTCTGGAAATCATGCACACGCACAGGGCGTTTCATTCGGAGTATGGCACCAACTTTCTCAGGGTTAGCATCGATCCCTCGTTCGGAAACGAGAAAACCGAGTAATTTTCCTCCTGGAACTTCGAATGTGCACTTTGATGGATTAAGCTTGATACCATACCTTCTGAGGTTGGCAAAGGTTTCAGCAAGGTCAGCCAGCAGGTCGGAACCTTTATGTGACTTGACCACAATGTCATTCATGTACGCTTCCACATTCGACTGATTTGAGTGAGTAAACACTTCTGAATCATCCGCATGAATGTGGCTCCAGCATTCTTCAGGACGAATGGCATGGTGACATAACAGAAGCACCCGAATGGGGTGATGAAAGCTGTTTTAATCTCATCGGGTCCATACAGACGGATCTGATGATACCCGGAATAAGCGTCCAAAAAAGACAAACGCTCACACCCCGCAGTCGACTTGACTATTTGATCAATGCGAGGGAGAGGGATGTGATCCTTCGGGCAAGCCCGAATTATATGCTTGAAGTCGATGCACATGCGAAGTGAGTCGTCCTTCTTATGGACCATGACAACATTTGCTAACCACTCGGAGTGGTAAATCTCTCGGATAAACTCAGCTGCAAGGAGCTGAGCCACTTCTTCACCGATTGCTTTTCTCTTCTGTACGGCGGACCGTCGAAGATGTTCCTTGACCGGTTTTACTTTTGGGTCGACTCGCAAATGATGCTCAGCCAGTCCCTTGGGAACACCTGGCATGTCAGAAGGTTTCCATGCAAAGATGTCCCAGTTCTCATGGAGGAACTGGATGAGCGCTTCTTCCTATTTGGAGTCGAGTGTTGTAGAAATGTGGGTCGGAGCAGCATTGGGATCAGTCGGGTGGATATGAATCGGTTTCGTTTCACCGGACGACTGAAATGCTGAATCTGTTGCAGTCTTCTTAGCTCGCAGCAAATCACTCGGATCTGCATTTTTCTGATATTCCTACAATTCCACTACTGCCATCTGCGCATCGGCGATCTTTGTGCCCTTCTGGAAGCACTCTTCTGCCTTCTTTCTATTGCCAGTGATAGTGATCACACCCTTAGGACCAGGCATCTTTAATTTGAGGTACACATAGCATGGTCGAGCCATAAAACGTGCGTAAGCTGGCCTGCCCAGAATAGCGTGATGAGCACTCTAGAAATCCACAACTTAAAATGTCAACTTCTCTTTACGGTAATTCTTGGAATCACCGAAAACCATGTCAAGAGCAATCTGACCGAGTGATTCAGCCTTCTTGCCTCGAATGACCCAATGGAAACTCATATTGCTTTCAATGAGTCTGGACATCGGAATGCCCATCCCTTTCAGCATCTCTGCATACAGAATATTCAGGCCACTGCCACCATCCATCAGAACTTTGGTCAGTCGAGTGCCTTTGACAACCGGATCGACCACTAATGCTTGCCTCCCAGGGGTGGCTATGTGCATCGGGTGATCGGACTGGTCGAATGTGATGGTAGTCTGAGACCATTTCAAATAACTGGGTGTCGCCGGAGCAACCATATTCACTTCTCTGTTGATAACTTTCAGTCGACTCTTGCTCTCAACATTAGCAAAAATCATCAGAGTGGAATTGACGTGAGGGTAACCATCATCACTGTCCTCCTTGTCCTCAATCTTATCTGACTCTTTTTCCTTATCTTTGGGTTGTTTCTCTCGGAACTGCTGGATTAGGAGCCGACACTGCTGAGTGGTATGCTTCGGGTAAATGATTTTACCCTCTTCATCTTTCTTTGTGTGGATGTGCCATGGCAAATCCAGCACATCATTTCCATCTTGATCTTTTATTTTCTTAGGGTTCCATGGCCCCTTGGGCTTCCCTTTGGATTTTCCCTGAGTCACGGCTAAGGTTTCTCCAAGAGCAGCTGGCTCGGCTTTGTGCTTCTGCTTCCGACTGGAGTTACCTCCTCTGGTTTCATGGGCGACTGTTTTGTGCTTGCCACTCCGGAGGCGATCCTCCTCTTCACCATTAGCATACTTGGTGGAAATCTCCATCATTCGACTCAGAGACATGTCTCCGGTCCGACCGAACTTCAGATTCAACTCTCTATACTTGACGCCTTCCTTGAAGGCACAAACCTCTTGGTGATCAGACACGTTCTCCATCGTGTGATGCAACATGATCCATCTCTGGATATAATCTCTCAAAGTTTCATTTGTCTTCTGCACACAAGTCTGAAGTTCTGTCAACCGTGCTGGTCGCTTGCACGTCCCCTCAAAAGTTATGACAAACTCTCGGGCAAGATCTTCCCAACTGTAAATGCTGCTGGGTGCTAACTGATTCAGCCATGCTCTGGCCGAACCCTCCAACATCATTGCCGCCGCCGATCTGAACAGCCACTCGGTAATCCTCAAGCCAAGTGTCAGGCTTGGACTCACTAGTGAACTTACTGACTCCAGTCGCCAACCTGAAGTTGGGAAGAATCACAGCGGCCCTGATGGCTCTGCTGAAGCACTCTGGACCTGAGACATGCACTCTGCTGCTGGTTGGTAAATCTCTATCATGACCTTCCCGGTGAGCTCTGTTTCTGTCAACCAAACCCTGAACGAGAATAGATCTTCCATCAAAGCCTGGCTCCCTGGGGTCGACTGGAATCCTCTGCCCGACACTGTGAGGGCGTGTGTCATCTTGCTGTCGAGGCACGTACGACCCACTCCTTGGGGGAGGTGTGGGCACTCGACGGCGATCATCACGATCGAGTCGGTGATCATACTGCTCACGGTTTCTGCACTGATCATGCCGGTCTCCACGTCCCTCACGCCTCGGGGGCGATCTTGGGCTATGAGCCGACTAGACTGTATCTGTAACAATGGACCTGCTATGGATCCTATTCCACGACTGTGACTGTTGGTGTCAAAACCGGCGGATCTCGGGTAGGGGGTCCCGAACTGTGCGTCTAGGCGGATGGTAACAGGAGACAAGGGACACGATGTTTTTACCCAGGTTCGGGCCCTCTCTATGGAGGTAATACCCTACTCCTACTTGATTAATATTGATGATACGGGTAGTACAAGAGTAGATCTACCACGAGATCAAGGAGGCTAAACCCTAGAAGCTAGCCTATGGTATGATTGTTGTTAGCCCCACGGACTAAAACCCTCCGGTTTATATAGACACCGGATAGGTTAGGATTACATAGAGTCAGTTACAATGGTAGGAGATCTACATATCCAGACGCCAAGCTTGCCTTCCACGCCAAGGAAAGTCCCATCCGGACACGGACGAAGTCTTCAATCTTGCATCTTCATAGTCTTGGAGTCCGCCGTGACGATAGTCCGCTATCCGGACACCCTAGTCCGGGACTCCTCAAGAGTAGCCCTCGAACCAGGCTTCAATGATGACGAGCCCGACGCGTTGATTGTCTTCGCATTGCGAGGCGGGTTCCTCCTCGAATACTTCATAGAAGGTTTTGAACACAAGGATAGTGTCCGCTCGCAAAACAAGTTCCACATAACACCGTGAGAGAGAATAATTTTCACACAGATCTGCTGACGTATTCGCGGGCGTGACATCACACCACGGCCAGGCCTTCATACGAATCGCTTTTTCTTTGTTCCACCTCAGTAGCGTTTAGCGAGGCGGTTTCTTGGCACGCCTTATCAAAGCATAGATCGTGCCCCTTATTCGGGATTCTCATCAATACGGACGTGGGTAACCCATCTGCGCCATTGATTACGGCGCTTGGGAAATAAGCAAGTTTTACCAGGCTGGTGGGGGACGCATAGCTTCGTCCGTCTATATAAGGGGATAAGGATCCACCTTTTCACCCACACCTTCTTCCTCCTTTGCTTATCCATTCCCGCGCACTCGAGCTCCAACGCCCAAGTTCGCACATCCCACCTCAACCTTCTCCAACCATGTCAGGAGCGGGAGGCAGGTGGATGGCCTCCTCCGTCACGGAGGGGCACATCAAAAGACTGCGGGAGGCCGGATACTTGTCCGGCGACATTGCGCACAGGCTGCCCGAAGCGGGGCAGCTTATTCCAACCCTCGGGCCCCATGAGAGGGTAGTGTTTCTCCCCCACTTCCTCCGCGGACTAGGTTTTCCAGTTCACCCATTTGTTGGGGGATCATGTTCTACTACGACCTGGACTTCCACGACATGGCCCCGAATTTCATCCTCAACATCTCGGCGTTTATCGTCGTGTGCGAGGCTTTCCTCTGCATCCAGCCCCACTTCGGCTTATGGATGAAGATCTTCAACGTCCGGCCAAAGGTAGTGGGCGGCCGTCAAGCGGAGTGCGGATGCGCCATGGTTGGCAAGATGGCCAAAGTCCCATGGCTCGAAGGCGCCTTCGTGGAGACAATAAAGGGGTGCCAATCGGGGTGGTTCTACATCACCGAGCCCCGCAACACCGAATGGGTGGCGGCCCCCAAATTCAGATCTGGCTTCCCCACACGGCTCTCGTCATGGAAAGAGACGGGCCGGACGTGGGGGAATTAGGACGAGACATCCGGACTTCAAACATGCGTCCGAAACCTGGTGGCCAACAATCTAAGGCTTGTCGACGTAATCCAGGTGATGCTCATCCGCCAGATTCTCCCATGCCAACAACGGGCCTTCAATTTGTGGGAGTTCGATCCGGCACAGCACCGAACCTTGAGCCGGCTCTTCGACACTACGTACGAAGACGCCTGGAAGGTGCTGTTCAAGGGCGCCGAAGCTCCAGCATCCGCTACCAAAGATCGCGGATACAGCTTGCAGCGTCAAGCCGGCGAGGTAAGTTATATTACCCTTTACGGGACTCTTTTTTCATAGATTGACTCTACGTGGGATCTAAAACTCCCTAATCTCTGACAGGACTGGCTGAAGACGTCCGGACAGATTAACTATCCGGCTCCTTTGCCGGAAGATCCGGAGGACGCCCGATTGACGTGGTGCCGGAGAAGAAGGCCAAGAACGAGGCCATGGGAACTCGAAGGAGCTCCCGACGCCAGGTGCTGTCAGATTCTGAAGCAGAATCTTCTCCTGAAGACGAGGAGGAAGAAGAAGAAGCTCCTCCCCCAGCGGGGGAGGAGAAGAAAAGGAAGGCCGCCCCAACTGGAGAGGCCGGAGGGTCCAAGAAGGGAAGAACCCTTCCTCCGGACTTCTCCACCAACGTCGACGACGACGAGGAGGATTGGCCTACAAGGGCCAAGCCCCTGGCAAGATCGTAAGTGTCCGGATACCCATGGCTTTTTATTATTGCAAAGTGTTCTCTAATGCCGAACAACCGTGCAGCCCGCCCAAGGGCGAGTTCGCCGATTCATCGAGCAGGTCCCTGGGCTCGTCGGAAATGGAGAGTACCTCGCTTCCGACCGCCTCCTCGCCTCACGCTGCGGACGTTGCCGCAGCGGGGCCCCAAGAGGGGTTTGGTCAAGAGGAGGTAGCGCAGGAGGTGCCACAAGGCAACCTCCCGGACTCCAGGCGCGCGGGGGCAAGACCCCCAGGGGCTCTAGGCCCGACCCTTGTCAGTCTCCATGCGGAACCTTGATGGTTCCGAGTCCGCAAGCGGACCCTTGGAAGACGGGTAAGACGCGGTGTCCTCCGCCCAACCGGAGGCACCGGATAGCTTCTCGGAGGCGCTTAACGGCGCTTCCATCAGGAGGAGCACCGCCTTTGTTATGAGTGCGGTGATCCGACAGTTCAGTCCGCCAAGAGCGGATCGACCAAGCTATACCAGCCTTCTAACAGGCTTTGAGGTAAGTTTTAGAATATGTAAAATATAACCGCATAGACAGAGCCCCGATGCTTAGTTCGTGTTGGAAGGAAAAGCTGGACTAAGGATCTAAAAAGATATACGCAGGAGTCTAACATAAGTATGTCAATATGGGAATGCAGGTTGCGCTCTCGACCTCTGCCAGACCGATCATGGAGGTCAATGCATTAAAGCAGAACCTCGGCGGTCCGAGAACGAGCTCGGACAAGCCAAGAAGCAGCTCGAGGACAAGGAAGGTAAGTAATACCTTATTAAAGAAATACCTTATAGAAAAGGTTTTGGTTGCAAAAATAACAGGATAACTTGGGTGCTGCGGGGGCCACGAACGAGGTGGCGACCACGAAGGAAGCGGTGTCCGTGGTCGAAAACAAATGGCTGCGAACGCACCGAGCGAGAGAAGGGGCGCAGCTGGCCAAGAGTCGGCAAGAGCTCCAAGCTCGTGGAAAAACACGAGTTTGGAGCGTGACTCAACACTCGAGAGTCCGAGCTCGCCTCGGCTCTTGAGAGTGCCAAAGCTGCTAAGGCCGAGGCCCAAAAAGCCCTCAAAGAAATTGAGTCTTTAAAGAAGATAGCGGCGGTAAGGCATTCTTTATGCAAAGCAAGCATGTGAAAGTGAATTACCTATTACTTGCCCGGATTCGAGCTCTCCAGAGCATTCGCAGATTTGCCCGTGAGTGTGTCCGATCTTGTCGCATTCTACCGCGCCAAGGAGGGGAGCTCGACGGAAAATGTGTTCGGTCTCAAGATCTTTGAGGCCGACCATCCGGTGCCCCTGAGCGACCAGCTGAAGCAGTTGGTCGAGCTCCATAAGGTCGCCGAACAGGCCATGAAGAGCCTTATAGCGCGGCTGTGGCCATTGAAGGCCATGCCCGGGAGCTACTTCGGCTTGGTGCAGTGGCTGGTGGATGCCTGTCCATGACTTGAAGTCATCAAGCACTCCATCTGCATTGAAGGTGTCCGTCGGGCCCTTGCCCGTGCTAAAGTGCACTGGGGCAAGCTGGATGCGGAGAGGCTTGTGACGGACGGGCCACCGAAGGGCCATGAGCATCGCACGCCCGAAATGTACAATGAGGGCCTCCTGAAGGGTGCCCGCCGAATAGCGGATGAGTGCTCCAAAGATGTAATTTTTGAATAAACTCGCATTTGTGATCCTGTACGCTGAAAACTTGTTCATATGCGCTAAGCAACGCTTATTAATTTAAAATATTACCTTACATGCGGCCGCTTATCAAATTTGAGAGATGGCAAGTCGTTGGCTTCAGCCCCCATGCCACGTCTTTGGGGTGTTCGGGTAAACTTGAGCACTCTTGTTCCCATTCTTGGGTCCATCTAGGAGGCGCTCAACACAATGAACAAGCCAACCGGACTTATAATGGTTGAACACTCTCACTTAGCCATAGAATTCTATAATTTTAAATTTCGTGAAGCCCTAGTATTCGAAGATCGAGTTCGGGCGCTATCCACGCCTTTGGCCGGACAATTCGGTTCCTCGCTCTAAGCGGCATAAGTCTTTAGGGACTCGAAAAACCTCTCGAACAGCGATCGGCTCTCGCCCTATCATGACGGTCAGTTTTAGCTTTCTCCATCGAGGTGCTCGACCCAGCTCAAGCTGGGCACAATCGCGATGGTTCTCCGGTGCTACCTTAGCCAATATAGCGGAACGTAAGGTACCAAAACACGGAGCCGGGCAAACCCAACTATTGACCCAAGACATGATTCGGAGCCAATTCATATAATGCTATAAGTTCGGGGTGCCGCACTTGTGAAAGTGTTCGGACTTATTCCACCATAATTTTGGGATACTTAAGCCCCTGGTGTATTGGCCGTACCAAAGTGTATGGTTGCAACATGTCGTGAAATGAACATATGTATATATAAATAAAGTAGAGAAATAATAAGCAAAAGCTATGTATTGTTTATTCAAAGAGGTACTGCAATGGAAGCAGAGCGATACAAATAGTGCGATAAGCAAGGGATGGGACTATCTAACATGTCCCCCTCCAGGGGTAAGCTGCGGGATGGTATGTAAAACAGGTATAATGCTCGTAATAGAGACCACCTGAACACTTGACGTGGATTTCTGCTTCCCTGGCTGTTGCATCGGGAGTTTGGCGACTCTAGTGCCGGACAGGACTGATGAAAGACGGAGTCCTGAAAGTAAAAAAAAGGAAGAAAAAGGAAAAAAGAAAAAGAATGACATAATCGGGAGCCCCTGGTGCGGTCGAGCCGCATTCTTGGCGTGCCGTGGTCTTGCCCCTCCCCATATGCCCATGGTATCTCCCGAGCGTAATTATGTACGCGTAATACTAGCTTCGCAATTTCGCGAGGGCTAGGGTTGGGGCCGGATTGCTACTCGTGCTTGAATCGTGCCAGGTGGTCTTGGAGCAGGTTACTCCGGGCGCGCTTGGCGGTGTCCGGACGCTTAGTGGCCGGACTCGAGAATTGCTGTGAGAGGCTGCTTTGCACCTCCGCCGCGAGGGCCGCCGTATGCTCCTCCGTTCGGAGAGAGCGTTCGGTGTTTCCATTGACCGTGATTACTCCTCGAGGGCCTGGCATCTTGAGCTTGAGGTATCGCGAGTGCGGCACCGCATTGAACTTTGCAAATGTGGTTCGTCCGGCAAGTGCATGATAGCCGCTGCGGAATGGGACGATGTCGAAGATTAACTCTTCGCCGGAAGTTATCTGGAGATCCGAAGACCACCGAGTGTGACCGAGCCTGTACAATTGGCCTCTACACGGTATGACGACTTTAAAGGTCGTCTTTGTAGGTTTAATCCTTGAGGGTCTATGCCCATTTTGCGCCTTGTATCCACGATAAAGCAGGTTCAGGCTGCTACCGCCGTCCATCAGGACTCTGGTGAGGTGAAATCCGTCAATAATTGGGTCAAGAACCAATGTGGCGAAGCCGCCGTGACGGATGTTAGTGGGGTGGTCCCTTCGATCGAAGGTGATCGGGTAGGAAGACCATGGGTTGAACTTTGGGGCGATTGGCTCCATCGCATATACGTCCCGTAGTGCACGCTTCCGCTCCCTTTTGGGCATGTGGGTTGCGTATATCATGTTCACCGTCCGCACTTGTGTGGGAAAACCTTTATGTCCTCTATTGTTCGGCGGCCGGGGCTCTTCCTCGTCATCGCTATGCAGCCCCTTGTCATTGAGTTCGCACTTAACTTGCTCGCTTGTTTCAACACCCAACAATCCATGTTGGTGTGATTGGCTGGTTTTCGGGGTGCCGTGTATTTGGCAAGCGATCGAGTATGTGGTCCAAGTTGGGCCGGCCCCTGTATTTCTTTTGAATGGCTTCTTCCGCTGACCGGTTTAGAGCCTCGAATCCGCATTGACGGTCAGATCTTGATATTATCGCCGTTAACGCGGCGCTTGTTCTTGTTGCGACGCGACCTGCCATTGCTGTCCTTGGTATCCGGACTATCAGGATGTTTGGCCAAGTTGTTGCTTCGAGCTAGCCATTTGTCCTCTCCCGCACAAAAGCGAGTCATGAGGGTTGTGAGGGCTGCCATAGATTTCGGCCTTTCCTGTCCTAGGTGCCGGGCAAGCCACTCGTCGCGGATGTTATGTTTGAAGGCTGCAAGGGCCTCGTGATCCGGACAATCAACGATTTGATTTTTCTTTGTTAGAACCAAGTCCGAATTGTCCGCCAATTCTTACCGCTACTGAATTATGTGGCTAAGGTCATCGGCGTCGGTGGTCGCACATATGTGCCCTAGAAGTTATCAAGGAATGCGGCTTCCGTGTCCTCCCAACAACCAATTGATTCTCACGGCAAGCTATTGAGCCAATGTCGAGCTAGTCCTTTAAGCTTGAGTGGGAGGTATTTGATGGCATGTAGATCATCACCGCGGGCCATGTGGATATGGAGGAGATAATCCTCGATCCAGACCGCAGGATCTGTGGTACCATCGTATGATTCGATGTTTACGGGCTTAAAGCCCTAGGGGATTTTATGATCCATTACTTCATCTGTGAAGCATAGTGGGTGTGCGGCGCCTCTGTATTGGGCTATATCTTGACGTAGCTCATATGAGCTTTGTCTACTATGTTCGGCCCGGCCGGTTTTGCTGTATCCGGCGCGACGGTAATCATCCCGCATTGCTGGGCGCCCACGCGATCCTTAGATCGATCTTGTATGTTTTGCATTATCCTCCAATATATCTCGCAAGTCCGGCGCGTTTTCCCGTGCCTTGGTACTTTTTGAGCGGCATCGGGGTGTGGCTTGAGCGGAGGGCCGAGAGGCTTCTCTGTCGCGGCCACGAGGTGGCCGGTCTGCCATGTCATGCGCCGGTGCCTTGGGTGCTTCCTCCTCTAGTCGAGGCAACGGCCTGCGTTTGGGGTAGCTTTTGGAGGGGCATTCGAGTTCATACTCTTCGGCTGCAAGGACTTCATCCATCCGTCACTAGCAGTCTTGATCAGCTCTAAGTTGTTGCTGCTTTTGTTGAGGCTGCTTGCCGTGGCTATAAGCCTGCGTTTGAAACGCTCCTGTTGGCGAGATCCTCGAGCACGAAAAATTAAATCGTCGTCGAGGCTTGCCTCATCTTCGGAGGGAGGCGCATAATTATCGTCCTCGACCTCTCTTTCTGCCACACTGTCGTGCAGACTTGCTTCTCCCTCCTCCTGCGCTGAGTCCTGCTGGAGGGGGTTCTCTTCGGCACTGTCCGGGGTGTTATTATCTCCCGTGCCGGAATCACCGTTTTTATTGTGGCGGGATTTAGAGTGGCGCCGCTGACGTTGGTGCTTCGACTGTTTCTTGGAGGGGTCATCCTCCGTTGTTCCATCGTCGTTACCATCTTTTGGGATGTCCACCATATATATGTCATATGACGAGGTGGCCTTGCAAAGGCCCTCGTAGGCGCTGGTCTTGGTCGTCTCCGCATCGTCGTCCATACCGTCGATGTCTTGAGTCGTAGTCTAGCATGTCGGTTAGATCATCGACAGTGGCTACAAAGTGGGTGGTGGGTGGGCGTTGAATTTCTTCGTCGTCCGCATCCCAACCTTCCTGAGCGTAGTCCGGCCAGGGCTCTCCGGATAAAGAGAGAGACTTTAGTGAATTCAGGATGTCGCCAAAGGGCGAGTGCTGAAAGATGTTCACGGCCGTGAACTCCATGACCGGCGCCCAATCGGGTTCAATTGGCAGGGGCGCGGAGGGTTCGGAGTCCGGAGAGGAGTCCGGCACCCTGGAGTCGAGGTCTTCGCAGCGACAGGATGGAGTTCGCCTCGATCGCCAGGGATTGTAGCCCCCGAGGCGGTGTCCAACCACTCTTCCTCGATCGGGAATCCGGCTCCGGATTAAGGGTCGGAGCGGATACTGGTGCGGCCTTCGGGGCACTGTTCGGCGGCAGAGCTAGATCATGCCCATAGAGACAGTGCGACACGCTTGGCTGCGGCTCGAATCTGTCGAAGATCAAGTCTCCGCGGATATCGGCCGATAGTTCAAACTTCCAAATCTGACCGATGGCCAGGGGCGAAGCTTCGATCTGCTCCGGATGGCCTGCTTAATTGGCCCCAGATGCAAAGCCGCCGAACACGAAGATCTGTCCGGGAGAAAAGTCTCACCGACCGCGTCGTTGTTGATGATCAAAGGAGCCATCGGGCCTATCGGTGGCGACACGAGGAACTCTCAATGAAATCACCAATGTCGGTGTCAAAACCGGCGGATCTCGGTAGGGGGTCCCGAGCTGTGCGTCTAGGCGGATGGTAACAGGAGACAAGGGACACGATGTTTTACCCAGGTTCGGGCCCTCTCGATGGAGGTAATACCCTACTCCTTCTTGATTAATATTGATGATATGGGTAGTACAAGAGTAGATCTACCACGAGATCAAGGAGGCTAAATCCCTAGAAGCTAGTCTATGGTATGATTGTTGTTCGTCCTTGTCAGGACCCCGATTCCAAGTCACATCGACCTAGCCGGTAACACCTCATATCACTTTGCGGCCTCACGCACGGTATTCCCACGGGTGTCGCCTTACCATGGCCCGGAACGTTTATGCCTTTTGGCTCACGATATGATAGTGTCGCTAGCATCCATATGACAAAGAACCCGGGCCGACATGGCTAGTCGTGAACCAAAAGCGGCGCTAACCCATGGGGACAGGCATACATGAATCACATCGAGCATGTCGGTCATCAACGTATGAATTCGGGCTGTAGCACTGGGCTAACAGGACTCCGGTATCCCGAGCTGTAGCAGGCTAGGCGGGACTCCGAATATCACCGCGTGACATTTCCCGAAGGGATGACATAGGAACGAGGTGAAACACATGCCGCCGACCAAGTGTCCAAGCAGTAGTCTTTGGGCTAGCAGGACTCGTGATCCGGGCTGTAGCGGAGTACTATCGCCGAAGCACGAGACTACATTTCCCCATATGAGAGGCTGCCAAGGATAAACAACTAGTTTGTCGGATCCCACTCATACCAAGCATTTCAATCATACACTAATATGCCCGATATGAGTACATACAACATGGCATCACAACAAAACTCTACAACTCAAAGTACTTTATTTAAGAGG
The DNA here is from genome assembly GCA_021605205.1 of Aegilops longissima. NCBI lineage: Eukaryota > Viridiplantae > Streptophyta > Magnoliopsida > Poales > Poaceae > Aegilops > Aegilops longissima. Next base: position 427,189,779 of record CM038681.1, on the reverse strand, counting down.
CTCCGAGGAGCCATACATAACATATCCATACAGGTAGGGGTCACATGACCCAACACTCAAGTCATACAAACATACAAGCACATGCGGAAGCAAACTAGTCTGAGTACAGACTCTAAAAAGAAAGAAAGCTTGTTGAAGCCCTTCTATCTACAGTGGCCCTTCACAAGCCTTGGATCACCACCTGGGTGGCTAGTTCACTCGTCGATGTCAAGGTCTACATAAAACCCATCGGAGGGGGCAGTGTTGTCGTCTGAAAACATTAATTAAGCAAACATGAGTACGGAGGTACTCAGCAAGTCTTACCACAGAATCCTATCATACATGCACATTCTCAAGAAGGTAGTGGAGTTATTGCAGCAAGCCAGCTTTGACTCTTGGCTAAGCTATCCTACGTGACACCACTTGAAAAGCATTTGTCGCACACGAGTCCACTAATCACCATCACAATACTCCACCGTGGATCCTCTCTCGTCAACCCACGAGAGGGCCACCCGCGACACTCACACTTATCTTGAGGCTTTTAGTAGTATCCATTTACTTGTCTATGAACTGTATAGGTGAACAAGTAGTCCTTTACCGCGGACGCGGCTATTCGAATAGTTTATTACCCTGCAGGGGTGTACTTCTTCACACACGCACTCACCACTTACCGCCGTTTACACGACATGTACTCAGCAACCTTCAAGCGGAAGCCCAACGTGGGTGTCGGCCACGACCTGACTAAACACACGAGTCCCGAGTCCAGGTTTATCGCCTATTCGGGTTCCATCCGCAGGGAGTCCGCCGAGGTTTCCACTAACGGCCCCGAACGATGTGTGCAGGGTTCCGAGACACCAAACGAGCGAATCGGTACACAGGGCCACATGCCTACCGCAACACAGCCCACCCCTAAGGTCAGCGCTGCGGCATGCCCCAAAGATGCTACAAACACGTAAACTACTTGCAACTCCCGGACTGAGGACAAGAGTGGTTAATAAGTCGAGAGGGTCAATTAAGGATCCCAATGCGTGGTAGTAGCTAAGTCTTAACTCACACACACAGATCTCAGTTCTTAGGGACGACCTCAATGAAACAACCCACCATGTACTCCTACATGGCCTCTCATCGATACCTTTACCAAAACGTGTTCAACACTTTCACTCTCGAACCCGACACAACCTTTCACTCCAGTTCATCATCCCGATGAGCCAGACCTGACACAACTCTAAGCATAGCAAGCATAGCATGGCAGGAATCACAAACATGGCTCAATCAACTCCTACACATACTAGAGGGTTTCATCTAGTTACTGTGGCAAAGACAGGTCATGCAAAGGAAGTGGGTTCAGCTACCGCAGCACACAACAGTTTGAATCGCGTTGTCTTAATGCAGTAAACAAGAGAAGAAGCGAGAACATGGGTTTGTATCGGAATGATCAATGGTTGCTTGCCTGAAGTAGTGGTGGTAGGATACTGCCCTTCAGACGGATATTCGGGATTATCCTCGGAGGCAGAACCTATCACGAAAGACACACCGAAAATAAACACACATGGCAATATGCAACAATATGATGCATGCTATGACGTGGCAATATGAATGTGTGTTGGCCTAATGCAAGCTGGAACAAAAAGGGATGAACTCATTTGAATCAAAGATTCAAATGTTAGCTCATTTAACATAGCCATAAAGGTGCATTATCTTAATCTGCATAAACAGGAAGGTTAACTTGTTCTATCATGCATGAAACCTTTACCAATGGATAGAATGGATTTTTCTGATCATTTTTCATATATAAATCTTTGCATTTGGAGTTACAGATTAATTTCTATGAATTTTTGAAGTTTGAACTATATTCTGGAATTTCCTATAGCAGAATAATTCCAGTAATTCATTTACTGCGTCAGCAATGCGTCAGGATGACGTCAGAGGTCAACGGGGACGTCCAGGTCAAACCTGACTGGTGGGTCCCGTGTGTCAGTGTAATTAGTTTAACTAAATATTAATTAAAACTAATCCTGATTAGTTAACAGGGCTGGGCCCCACCTGTCATTTACCCAGGGGTCAAACTGGGCCCACCCATGGGCAAACGAGGGGTTAGCGGGGTCAACTCACCGGCGTTTAGCCGCCGGCGAGTCCGAACGCGGCGGCGAGAGTGGGTTTGGCCGTTCCGGCAACCAAATGAACCGCGGAGGGTGTCTACGGGTGGCTGGGAGCAAGCCGCAGCTCTTGGTGGCGTTGGTTGAGCTCGGGGTGGCCGGAAACGGCGCCGGCGACGACCTTGGCGGCCGCCGGAGTTCGGGTGATGACGAACTCGGGGCTACGGTGTGCGGTGAGGTGCGTGAAGTGGTGGTTAGACGCTACACGGTGCGGTGAGCATGTTGGACACCGAGGGGTGACCGGTGGATGGCCGGGAGCACGTCGGCGACGAGCTCCACGGCGGCGCGTGCGGTTGAGCTCCGTGCGGTCGCTATGAGGCTCGGGAGCAAGAAAGTAAAGGAGGGGGAGGTAGCTAGGCTCACGGAGAACTCGAGGAGGCAACCGGTGCGGTCGGGGACGAGTTGGTGCGGCGGTGACGTCGAAGGGGATCTCCGGCGACGGCGGACTCGGGCGAGGTCGGTGCAGAGGCCTCGGGCTACGCGAGCGCTCGGGGCTCGGCTAGCTCGAAGAAGAGGAGGGCGGCGGAGCTCCTAGACACGACGGGATGGCGCAAGGACGACGGAGAGCGCGACTACGGAGACGGTGCGGCTGCGGTGGCGTCGGCCATGGCGTGGAAGAGCGAGGGGGAGGAGCTGGGGAGGAGGAGAGGTGTCTGAGGGCTCGGGGGGGAGAGAGGGGGAGTGATCCGCGCCGGCAGCTCGGTGAGGGAAGCGGCGAGGCGGCGGCCAGCTGTGTGGCATGCATGCGGTGCTCGCCGTCGAGCACTGCTGCTGCTGGCCTGCCAAGCAGCTTGGCCTGCTGTGGCTGGGCTGGGCAGTAGGTGGGCGGTTGGGTGGCGCCTGTAAGGTTTTCCATTTCTGTTTTTTTCTATTTTTCGTAACTTTGTGGACTTTTAAAATACCTAGACAACTTCAAAATTCACCAAACTGCACCTGGTCCTTAGTTGGAATATTTCCAGCATGGAACATTTTAGTTTGGGATAATTTGGGCATTTGAAATATTTTATATAATTTAAATGCCCAAACTCAAATACTTATGATTTAATTCAAAAACCTTAGGATGTCCTAGAAAATTGTGCACCACTTTTGACAGAGGCTCTGAACCAAAGCAAAGGTGGTGAGCATTTTAGAAGGGCATTTCAGGTTCATTGAAAATAATTTTAGTAATCCCTAGTTGGATTCAAAAGGGGTTCTGGGGGTTCTGTCTTCCCCATTTCAAATTTCTGATGAAAGTTAAACATGATGCAACACACTAATGCATGGACTAGCTAGGATGTGACAGTCCTACGGACTAAAACCCTCCGGTTTATATAGACACCGGATAGGTTAGGGTTACACAGAGTCGGTTACAATGGTAGGAGATCTACATATCCGTATCGCCAAGCTTGCCTTCCACGCCAAGGAAAGTCCCATCCGGACACGGGACGAAGTCTTCAATCTTGCATCTTCATAGTCTTGGAGTCCGGCCGTGACGATAGTCCGGCTATCCGGACACCCCCTAGTCCGGGACTCCCTCAGTGACACAGCTGTATTTTGTTCTCCTGCTGCCTGGAGCAAAGCTCTGATCTGCATCAGACCTCTGCCAGCTTCTGACTGGGAGGGCTGAATTGACTCTGCTATTCGAGCTGCAGTTGTAAGATTCTGGATCGGAGTTTGATATACCTGAGTCGGAGGTGGAAAGAGTTGACGTCGACTGGATTCTGGAACCCATTGACGCGCACGCTCGTCGAATACCCGCTGGAGGTTCTCCAGTCGAGTGCGCTCAGCCAGGTTTTCCAAGCGCGCGTCCTCCAAGGCCCGGGCGTCGGGGGTTTCTCCAATGATAGGAGTGTGAAGTGCATCCATGTTCCGGCGGCGAAGTTCTTCCCTCTGTTGCGACGAGAGGGGCTCGGGGAGGCACTCCTCATGGGCCTGCGCAGGATCGGCTCCGCCATCGCCACCGTCGACGCGGGGGAAGTCGGGAGGACTGCGAGGTCCATCGACCATCAGGACCTCTGCCGCGAGATCACTACTGTCGCATTCGGATGCAGTCTCTACGGAGCCAGTCGAGTAGGCCGTAGAGAGATTCGTCGGGCTCGATCGCCATGACTTGGGGGTGGCCGACTGGCGAGCCACCGCGTGCCTCACCCACCCCTGAAGCCTCGATCGACCGGAACGCTTGCGCCGGCAAGGCGACAGGGAGGGAGGATGCCACAGGAGCCGACCGATACTGGGTCGACGGCTGCCGCAGGAGGACGCCGCGAACGCACACGCGAAAGTGCGTTGCCCCGCGGACGGGGAGTGCGTCGACGTCGAGTGGAGCCTCCTAAAGCCAAGTGGAGTCGTCGGCGACGAACACGAGCGCGCCGGGACGTATCTCGCGGCCGTCAGCCAAACCTCCGCCTGAAACCATGATGAAGGGGATCGGAAAGATCGCAACTTCTCCAACAAGTCGTAAGACACCTGCCCCATGGTGGGCGCCAACTCTCGTGGTTCTAAGTCTGATAGTAGAATAGGGGGTAGGAATGTAGAGGCAAGATCCAAGTTATGGAGGAGTTGTACACGCAAGGTTTATGAGTTCAGGCCCTTCTCGGAGGAAGTAATAGCCCTACGTCTCGGAGCCCGGGGGCGGTCGACCGGATTATGTGCGTGTGAGTTACAGGGGGTGCGAACCCTTGTCCCAGAGGAGGGGGTGGCTTATATAGAGTGCGCCAGGACCCCATCTCCCCTCCGTTACATAGGATTCAATGTACATAAAGGGGTGGCGTTACAGGTAACGCCTGTATTGAAGTGTTACAAATGACCATTAAATATTTGAGTAAATGCCAGACTGTTGCTGCGCGGAGCGGCTTTAGGTCTTCTTATTGTCGAGTGGTTTGGTGGTCGAGTGACCTGGAATAAGTGGGATCTTCGAGTGGATGGTAGGTCGAGTGGACTTCACTCGACACCTTTGCTGGATCCCTTCTTCTGATTCTTGAATTTCTTTGTTCTTTGGACAAGGAACTTAGGTAGGACGTGTAGGTCGGGCCTATTACCCTACCCTAGGTATGTGTCCACATCAGTAGGCTTCGGGGTGGGGATGACTTGCCCCTTGGAGGGCATACGGTGGGTGATTCCTTTCGCCAGGTACCCGGCCACCCGAAGCTGGGTGATATCCTTCTCCTTGACGGAGGAGACCATCCACTTGCCTTGGCCTCTAGATCCGGACATGATCGAGTGCTTCCTTGAGATGGAGAAGACGGGAACTTGGGCCCTCGAGCTCGAGAATGGGAGAGGAGGCGTGGGTGAAGAAAGGGGATTCTTATCTCCTTATAAAGGCAGTGAATGTTGAAGGCCTCCCCACTCGCCTTAAAACTCGCCTATTCCCAAGGGCTGTGTAAATGGCACGGTTGGGTTACCCACGCCCATATTGATGAGAATACCGTAATAAGGGGACATGATCTCTGCTTCAACAAGACGTGCCATGGCAACCGCGTCTCGAAACATGGAGCGACGGACGAAAAACGGTTCGAAATTATGACTGGACAGACGTGATGTCATCTCGCAAAAAGTTGTCAGCAGATGGGACTCGTGAAATGTTAAACTCTCTACGACTGTGTGTGTGGTACTTGTGTTGCAGATCCGGACACGTTCGTTGCGACCGAAGACTATCTTGGAGTACTCGGGAAGGAGAACCCGCCTTGCAATGCTGAAGATAATCTACGCACCAGACACCTCATCATTGAAGCCTGGTTCAGGGGCTACTGAGGGATTCCTGGACTAAGGGGTCCACGGGCATCCGGCCTGTTAGCCATGGGCCACACTGATGGGCTGTGAAGATACAAAGACCGAAGAGTTTATCCGTGTCCGGATGGGACTCTCCTTGGCATGGAAGGCAAGCTTGGCGATCAAATATGTAGATTCCTTTCTTTGTAACCGACCTTGTATAACCCTAGATCCTCCCGGTGTCTATATAAGCCGGAGGACTTAGTCCATAGGAGGGGCATAACTATAGTCATACAGGCTATACTTTTAGGGTTTAGCCACTACAATCTCGTGGTATATCAACTCTTGTAATACTCATATTCATCAAGATCAATCAAGCAGGAAGTAGGGTATTACCTCCATAGAGAGGGCCCGAACCGTGATAAACATTGTGTCCCCCGTCTCCTGTTACCATCATCCTTAGACGCACAGTTCGGGACCCCCTACCCGAGATCCACCGGTTTTGACACCGACAACATCATTTGTGCAATTGCAGTTTAACTTCTATCATTTACTGGTTGCCTGTATGTACACATGTCAGTGGCACTGATCCATGCTTCGACTCGGAGGAACAGCTCGCCTCCGCCACCGCTGACATTGGGCGGGCTCTGTCCAAGATGAAGTGCCCCAGCAACTACCTCTCAGGACTTACCAAGTATGTACTCACCAGTTCAATCTTACCAATACCAGTTGCAATTAAGAGCTATGTTTTGTACGATCGATGTATTAAGCATGTTGTAGTAAACATGCCTAACACATTTTAGCTATTTTCCCTACCTTTTTATAGACAACTGGGCCATTATTTGCTCTGGCAGCACCTGCCCTGTGATGTTTAACTCTCCTAATTGCATTTTTATCGGTAGCAGTTTCAATGGCCATTAAGCATGTTGCAATTAACAGTTGTATCCATTTTTAGAGAGTTGTATTTAAATGGCTACAAACTTACAAAACATGAATTAGGATGTTGTTAAGCCTGTTGCAATTAATAGTTGTATCCATTTTTTAATCCATCCCATTGCTACCGTGCTACTCTTTCGAAATGAAGATATCACTACAGATGCTGCCGTTTTATTACCATTTGCTATGTTTGGTGGATGTTAACCCTGTTGTAGTTAACATTGGCTTTCCATGTACTTACGCAGGGCTACAATGGGCGATGATGTTGTTTGCCGTCGAGGTTAGCTGCATCTCATGTCTTATACACCATCTATTCATATATATAAGTACTAGCAAATTTGCCCGTGCGTTGCAACGGGAGAAAAACTATTAGATTTTTTGGAGGGTAAAACTATTAGATTATACAGGTGTGATAGAATAAAAAAAAGTTTGAATCAAATGCCCGGATGAGAGAAGGACTTTTAAAATGTCATTTTCACAAACTATATCCGAGTGATGTCATGATGAGATAAGGTATTTTTAAAAGTCATTTAAAAAATGTGATGGTCTTATCACGACTTGATCTCCTAAGGCGCCACAACAAAAAAATTCACCGAGCAAACTACATTGATGGACACCGTCTCGAGCTAGACCGATGAATGATGTGTCTCACCCGACCTAGCGTAATGGTGTTTCTCATAATTAGTATTATCATGCCGAATAAACATAGTTGTAGTTTTATATAGCTTACAAAAGTAACCCACGGAAAGTTGTGTCAATTGGGGGGCTCAACGTTGTACAAGATACGAAAACCTTTTTTTACCCGACGCAAGGGACTAAATAAAATCATAAAACGACCTCTACAGATGTCCTAATAAAACTTGTACGTAAGCGACGGTTCGTTATGTTTATTATTTATGGATCTATTTCAATTTTTTGAACATATTCTAAATTTGATGGACATTTTTCTTAAACTCCCGAATATGTTTTGAATAATATTATTTTAGAAAGCATGAACATTTCTCATTTCATGACATTTATTTGAAATTGTGATCTTTTTTGTAAAACATGAACAATTTTTTGAAATCGTGATCATTTTATGATTTTTCAAATGTTTTTGAATTCACAAACAATTTATGATTTCTAAAAAATTAACTCACAGCTTTTAAAATTTGGTTCTTTTATAAATCAAAATTAATTTTAAAAGGAAAAACTAAAACAAAAAGAGAAAAACAAAATAGGAAAAAAAGAGAAAAGCGAGAGTCCTGGGATCGAACCCTGGTCTCTGTATGCTGGGCAGCGATCAAAGCCATGCGCCGCTGGGACGATCTGTTATATGAACGTAGCGACGTCTAATAACGTGAACCCTAGCGCGATTTTGAAATATAAGCGAACCGTTTTTTCAACTTACGGGTGGCATAGTGGGTAATTTATGCCAACTTCGGGGGTAATTCTAATGATGGACGACAGAAACCCAATTCTCTTTATTATTAGGTAAAGATTTTTAGAGATTCCAATATAGACTACATAAGGAGCAAAATGAGTGAATCTAGATTCTAATCTAAACTATATCTATAATTCTATATACATCCGTATGTAGTTCATATTGAAATCTCAAAAAAATACTTGTACTTAGGAACATAGGTAGTTGTATTTTACATCATTTGTGCAATCTCAGTTTAGCTTCTAACATTTACTGGTTGCTTGTAGGTACATATATGAGTGGTACTGATCCAGCTTCGATCCCTTTTGCGTATGGGGCAACGAGATATTCATGAACAAGCGTCAAGTGAATAAACTAAAAAAGGTTGTTAGGCGAAAGAAACGAGTGATTGGAATTAAGCTCTTTATTTACACTTTGTCGAAGACAACAATGAACTTTAGGATGGTAAGTAATGTGTTTCATTTTCCCCGCCCACAACAAGTTACTCTATTAGACCTCGATTATCGATATTTTTCTCTTTTCGGTGGTTTCAAGCTATTTCTCGATGATTACCTTGCAAACTACATGACCGGAGTGGAGGCAACTAAGGTTAACGATATAATTCATGCTACCATGATAATGCTCTAGAAGTCTTCGAAGGCGGTGAAGTGTAGCGACCGACCTCAAACAAATAAGTCTCGTGCGGTGTCATGCCCGGATCGGTAATCTTTGACACACACAGTACTCGAAGGATTTATAACAGAGTAGCAATCACACATTTATTACATCGAATGTCTCAAAAGAGAACTTATCACAATAAATATGGCTTAAGGCCATCTAAGAAGATAACAACGGAAGACTTGGAAGATAACCGAGTCCATCAACTCCAACGACATAGCTGATATGCACAACAACGACCTATCGCACCTTTACTCGTCGTCTGAAAAGTCTGCAACATAATACGTTCAGCCCGAAAATGGGTCAGCACATGGAATATGCTGGCAATATAACACAGTAGAGCAATGAACAGATAAATTCTATCACTATATGCATATGTGGCTGGTGGAGGCTCTATGGTTATAAGGTTTTTGCGAAAAGCCAATTTTTTCCTACAACAAAGGAATATATATTTTATTTAACTATCATGGTGGTTGAACAACATTGAGAAGGTTCCTCCAACTCAATCCCAATTAAAAGTAATTATCAACCCAACAAAATTAATTTAGAGTGATGAGATACATATGATAATCCAAGTACTAGATACTCAAGATGTCCATAACCGGGGACACGGCTAACCATGATTAGATTGTACACTCTCCAGAGGTTTGCGCACTTTTCCCCACAAGACTTGATCTCCTCCGTTGGATTTCTCGCACTTCATGGTGTTTGAGAAACGGATGACCAAGACACAGCCTTTCAGAAGCATTAACTCTAACCCCGGGTAGACAGTACCAACCTACATCCCTCTACATCTACTAGCCTACCACTGGAAGAGGTCATGCAACTTACTCAACTATGCTAGAGCCCATAATAGCTTGTGGCTGAACACGGAATTTTCTAGCATGAAATATCTCAGATCCCTTTGAGCCCGGGTGGCAGACCATAGGATTATCACACGGGTACTCCGGGATATCCTAGGACAACACTGGATTCTCCAGGTGCCCAAACAAGCAATCCACCCAGATGTGTATTAAAGTTGCCACCTTAAGTTGAACCATTAAACAATCATCTCACATCTGTCAAGGATTCACTCACCCAAACCACGTCTACAAGCATAGCATAGCAGTATAAGCATAACGTAGAAGTAACTCCCAAGGGTTTGATAATAAACAGGGCAATAGGTTCTACCTCATCAACTACTTCCCAATACCCATAAGTTAAACACATCCTAATCAAGCAGTGTTTGAGGATTGTAACTAATGCATAAAAATTAGGTATGAAAAGAGTATGATCAATGTGTTACTTGCCTTGCTGACGATCCGCAAAACCTAGAGACTCGTAGTAGCACGCTTCGCACTCCGGGAATTCTATCGCAAACAAACAATAGCATACATAAGCAATCAAGCAAAGATGCACGGGTAAAACTCAAATAAGAAGATCAAATATGAAAACTCAACTGAAGAGATTCGATTTGCAAAAAGAATCAAATCAAACGGAGCAACGAAACCCAAACTACGAAAGAAATAAGACCCGATTACTAATTTGGACTCAAGTCAAATTTTACAGTCCCAAAATCTTGTTCAAGTTGGTTAAATAGAAAGAGGGCTTCGAGACGATGATCTAGGCGCTTGAATCGCTTGATTCCGATAAACGAGCGAAAAGATAACAAAAACGAAAATTGGGTAAGTAATCGCGATCGAAAATAATCACGAAAAACCCTGGAAAAAGAAAAACTTACGAACAGGCTAACGAACGAACGTTCACTGTCTGCGGCTAACGGGTGAACGGCGTTCGTTAAAATGAACGTACAGATGAACGTCCAGAAAATAACTAAACCGAAAAAAACCAAACCGATCTATTAAAAAGATGGATCTAGGGTTTTCACCGGAAAACCGAACCGGAGGAGAAAACCGGCGGCGGCGGTGAACTCCGGCGAATGGCGCGGGTGGCGGCAGCAAGCATGGTGGGAGGCAGCAGAAGACGGCGCATGAGGCGGGAGGCGGCTTGGCAGTGGCGCTTAGGGCGGCAGCGGCTTAGGGTTTCGGGCGGGGCTGGCGGGTGGCTGGGGCGGCTCGGGCCTTTTTCCTTTCAAGGGCCGGCCGGGTCAGTGTCCCAGGCGGACACAGCCCGGTAAGGCAGTAACTTTTTATTTTATTTTTTACTTTTTTCAATATTTTGACACACAAAAAAATGAAGAAAAGAAACACTAAACGGACTCCAAAAATCCTGAAATAAATTTTCCCCGTCCTCTAAAAATCTACCGGACAAGGTGAACATTTATTTAGGACTCTAGTGCAATTTTGAAAAACGCATATTTTCCTAATTCAAATAAAATAGCAATAAAATCGAAATAAAAATGTTTATTTGTTTTTAAATATTTTTCCTCCAATATTTCATTATTTTGGGGAAGTTATATTATCCCCTCTCATATATTTTGATAAGAAATATTCTTGGAGAGAAAATTAATTAAAACAAATGACCCTTGTTCCAATATTTGATAAAATTCAAATATGAGAACGGTGAAATCCCCAACTCTCTCCGAGGGTCCTTGAGTTGCGTAGAATTTCGAGGATCACGAAACGAAATGCAATAAGATATGATATGCATGTATGACCCATGTATAACATTCCAAATTGAAAATTTGGGATGTTACAAACCTACCCCCTTAAGATGAATCTCGTCCTCGAGATTCGGATTGGCTAGAAAATAGGTGTGCGTGGTCTTTTCGCAGATCATCCTCTCGTTCCCAGGTGGCTTCATCCTCGGTACGGTGGCTCCACTGAACTTTGCAAAACTTGATAACCTTGCTACGTGTAACTCGGCTGGCAAACTCAAGAATCTTGACCGGTTTCTCCTCATAGGTCAGATCGCTGTCCAACTGAATTGCTTCCAGGGGTATTGTATCTCTGAGTGGTATATCGGCCATCTCTGCATGCCACTTCTTCAACTGGGATACATGAAACACATCATGAACTCCTTACAATCCTTCAGGTAACTCCAACTTGTAGGCTACCTCTCCCATGCGTTCCAAGACACGGTACGGTCCTACAAATCTTGGGGCTAACTTTCCCTTAACTCCAAAACGTTTAACTCCTCGCAGAGGTGTCACTCGAAGATATGCTCTGTCTCCGATCTTGTAGACTACCTCCTTGCGTTTCGAGTCTGCATAACTCTTCTGTCTGGACTAAGCTACCTTCAGTCGGTCTTGAATTAGCTTAACCTTCTCTTCAGACTCTTTCATCAAGTCTGGTCCAGACAACTGACAGTCTCCTACTTTATCCCACATCAATGGTGTTCTGCACCTTCTTCCATACAGGGCTTCGAAAGGTGCTATCTTCAAACTGGCTTGGTATCTGTTGTTGTATGAAAACTCCATGTACGGCAAATTGTCATCCCAACTAGATCCATAATCTAGTGCACATGCTCTCAACATGTCCTCCAGAATCTGATTGACTCTCTCGGTCTGTCCGTCTGTCTGCGGATGAAAGGTTGTACTAAACTCTAGCATGGTCCCCAAAGTCTGGTGTAGCTGGTGCCAAAACTTTTAAGTAAACTGTGTTCCTCTATCTGATACGATGGTCCTCGGAACTCCATGAAAACATACGATCCTGGTCATATATATCTTGGCCAACTTCGCACTTGTATAGGTGGTTTTCACTGGGATAAAGTGGGCCACTTTGGTCAAACGATCTACTACTACCCAGATAGAATCATATCCTGATCGGGTCCTGGGCAATCCGGTGATGAAATCCATGCCAAGCTTGTCCCACTTCCATTCGGGTATCGGCATAGGCTTCAGTAATCCTGCTGGCTTCTGATGTTCTACCTTTACTCTCTGACATACATCACATATAGCTACATACTCGGCAATATCTTTCTTCATACCAGTCCACTAGAAATGCTCCTTCAAATCCAAACACATCTTGGTGTTTCTGTTGGAAATATGCTCTAGAGGCAATAATAAATTAGTTATTATTATTATATTTCATTGTTCATGATAATCGTTTATTATCCATGCTATAATTGTATTGATAGGAAACTCAGATACATGTGTGGATACATAGACAACACCATGTCCCTAGTAAGCCTCTAGTTGACTAGCTCGTTGATCAATAGATTGTTACGGTTTCCTAACCATGGACATTGGATGTCGTTGATAACGGGATCACATCATTAGGAGAATGATGTGATGGACAAGACCCAATCCTAAGCCTAGCACAAAGATCGTGTAGTTCGTATGCTAAAGCTTTTCTAATGTCAAGTATCATTTCCTTAGACCATGAGATTGTGCAACTCCGGATACCGTAGGAATGCTTTGGGTGTACCAAGCGTCTGGCGTAATCGGGTGGCTATAAAGGTGCACTACGGGTATCTCCGAAAGTGTCTGTTAGGTTGGCACGAATCGAGACTGGGATTTGTCACTCCGCGTGATGGAGAGGTATCTCTAGGCCCACTCGGTAGGACATCATCATAATGTGCACAATGTGACCAAGGGGTTGATCATGGGATGATGTGTTACGGAACGAGTAAAGAGACTTGCCGGTAACGAGATTGAACAAGGTATCGGGATACCGACGATCGAATCTCGGGCAAGTACAATACCGCTAGACAAAGGGAATTGCATACGGGATTGCTTGAATCCTTGACATCGTGCTTCATCCGATGAGATCATCGTGGAACATGTGGGAGCCAACATGGGTATCCAGATCCCATGTTGGTTATTGACCGGAGAACATCTCGGTCATGTTCGCATGGTTCCCGAACCCGTAGGGTCTACACATAAGGTTCGGTGGCGCTAGAGTTGTTATGGGAAATAGTATGTGGTTACGAAGGTTGTTGAGTCCGGATGAGATCCGGACATGACGAGGAGCTACGGAATGGTCCGGAGGTGAAGATCGGTATATTGGACGAAGGGTATTGGAGTCCGGAATTGTTCCGGGGGTACCAGGTGATGACCAGCGTGTCCGAAAGGTGTTTCGGAGGCCCCGGCAAGCTTTGGGGGGCCTTATGGGCCAAGGGGAGAGGGCACATCAGCACACTAAGGGGTTGAGCACCCCTCCCACCCCATCTCACGTAACCTGGAGAGGTGGGGGCGCCACCCCTAGGGCAGCCACCCCTCCCGGCTTGGGGTGCTAGTTTCCTAGGGGGTGGGGGCGCCAAAACCCATCTAGGGTTTCCCCTATGTCCGCCGCCCCTCCCCTAGGGAACCCTAGGGCGCCTCCTCCTCCTCCCTTCCCCCTATATATAGTGAGAGAGAGTGAGGTCAGCCGCACCCTTCCCCTGGCGCAGCCCTCTCCCTCCTCCAACACCTCCTCCTCCTCTGTAGTGCTTGGCGAAGCCCTGCCGGAGAACCACGAGCTCCATCACCACCATGCCGTCGTGCTGTCGGAGTTCTCCCTCAACTTCTCCTCTCCCCTTGCTGGATCAAGAAGGAGGACACGTCCCCGGGCTGTACGTGTGTTGAACGCGGAGGCACCGTTGTTCGGTGCTTAGATCGGAATCAACCGCGCTCTCAATCGCGGCGAGTACGACTCCTTCATCCCCGTTCTCTTGAACGCTTCCGCTTAGCGATCTACAAGGGTATGTAGATGCACTCCCCTCTCTCTCGTTGCTAGTCTTTCCATAGATAGATCTTGGTGACTCGTAGGAAAATTTTGAATTTCTGCTACGTTCCCCAACAGTGGCATCATGAGCTAGGTCTATTGGGTAGATTCTATGCACGAGTAGAACACAAGTTGTTGTGGGCGTTGATTTTGTTCAATATGCTTACCGTTACTAGTCCAATCTTGTTTCGATGGTATTGTGGGATGAAGCGGCCCGAACCGAACTTACACGTACACTTACGTGAGACAGGTTCCACCGACTGACATGCACTTGTTGCATAAGGTGGCTAGCGGGTGCCAGTCTCTCCCACTTTAGTCGGATCGGATTCGATGAAAAGGGTCCTTATGAAGGGTAAATAGCAATTGACATATCATGTTGTGGTTTTGCGTAGGTAAGAAACGTTCTTGCTAGAAACCCATAGCAGCCACATAAAACATGCAAACAACAATTAGAGGACGTCTAACTTGTTTTTGCAGGGTATGCTATGTGATGTGATATGGCCAAAAAGAATGTGATGAATAATATGTGATGTATGAGATTGATCATGTTCTTGTAATAGGAATCACGACTTGCATGTCGATGAGTATGACAACCGGCAGGAGCCATAGGAGTTGTCTTTATTTATTGTATGACCTGCGTGTCACTGAATAACGCCATGTAATTACTTTACTTCATTGCTAAACCGTTAGCCATAGTAGTAGAAGTAATAGTTGGCGAGACAACTTCATGGAGACACGATGATGGAGATCATGATGATGGAGATCATGATGATGGAGATCATGGTGTCATGCCGGTGACGATGATGATCATGGAGCCCCGAAGATGGAGATCAAAAGGAGCAAAATGATATTGGCCATATCATGTCACTTTTTGATTGCATGTGATGTTTATCATGTTTATGCATCTTATTTGCTTAGAACGACGGTAGTAAATAAGATGATCCCTCATTAAAATTTCAAGAAAGTGTTCCCCCTAACTGTGCACCGTTGCGAAAGTCCATTGTTTCAAAGCACCACGTAATGATCGGGTGTGATAGATTCTAACGTTCACATACAACGGGTGTAAGACAGATTTACACACGCGAAACACTTAGGTTGACTTGACGAGCCTAGCATGTACAGACATGGCCTCGGAACACAAGAGACCGAAAGGTCGAGCATGAGTCATATGGTAGATACGATCAACATGAAGATGTTCATCGATGATGACTAGTCCATCTCACGTGATGATCGGACACGGCCTAGTTGACTCAGATCATGTAATCACTTAGATGACTAAGAGGGATGTCTATCTGAGTGGGAGTTCATAAGATGAACTTAATTATCCTGAACATAGTCAAAAGGTCTTTGCTAATTATGTCGTAAGCTCGCGCTTTAGTCCTACTGTTTAGATTTGTTCCTAGAGAAAATTCAGTTGAAAGATGATAGTAGCGATTATGCGGACTAAGTCCGTAAACTGAGGATTGTCCTCATTGCTTGGAAGAAGGCTTATGTCCTTAATGCACCACTCAGTGTGCTGAGCCTCGAACGTCGTCTGTGGATGTTGCGAACATCTGACATACACGTTTTGATAACTACATGATAGTTCAGTAATGTTAAATGGTTTAGAGTTAAGGCACCAAAGACGATTTCGAAACGTCGTGAAACATCTGAGATGTTTCGAGGGCTGAAATTGGGATTTCAGGCTCGTGCCCACGTCAAGAAGTATAAGACCTCCGACGAGCATCTTGGCCTACAAACTAAGGGAGAAAAGCTCAATCGTTGAGCTTGTACTCAGATTGTCTGGGTACAACAATCACTTGAATCGAGTGGGAGTTAATCTTCCAGATGAGATAGTGATGTTTCTCCAAAGTCATTGCCACCAAGCTACTAGAGCTTCGTGATGAACTATAACATATCAGGGATAGATATGATGATCCTTGAAGTATTCGCGATATTTGACACATGAAAGTAGAAGTCAAGTAGGAGCATCAATTGTTGATGGTTAGTAAAACCACTAGTTTCAAGAAGGGCAAGGGCAAGAAGGATACTTCATGAAGCGGCAAAACAGTTGCTGCTCGGTGAAAACCCAAGGTTGAACCCAAACCCGATACTAAGTGCTACGTAATGAGAGGAATGGACACTAAGCGAACCACCCTAGATACTTGGTAGATAAGAAGGCAGGCAAGGTCGACGGAAGTATATTGGATATACATTATGTTAATGTGTACTTTACTAGTACGCCTAGTAGCACCAGGGTATTAGATACCGGTTCGGTTGCTAAGTGCTAGTAACTCGAAATAAAAGCTACGGAATAAAAGGAGACTAGCTAAAGGTGAGCTGACGACATGTGTTGGAAGTGTTTCCAAGGTTGATATGATCAAGCATCGCATGCGCTCCCTCTACCTTGAGATTGGTGTTAAACCTAAATAATTGTTATATGGTGTTTGCGTTGAGCATAGACATGATTGGATTATGTCTATCGCAATCTGATTATTCATTTAAGGAGAATAATGGTTACTCTGTTTATTTGAATAATACCTTCAATGGTCTTGCACCTAAAATGAATGGTTTATTAAATCTCGATCGTAGTGATACACATGTTCATGCCAAAAGATATAAGATAGTAATGATAGTACCACCTACTTGTGGCACTGCCATGTAAGTCATATTGGTATAAAGCGTATGAAGAAGCTCCATGTTGATGGATCTTTGGACTTACTCGTTTTGAAAAGTTTGAGACATGCGAACCATGTCTATTGGTGTATATGCATGAAGAAACTCCATGCAGATGGACCGTTTGGACTCACTTGATTTTGAATCACTTGAGACATGCAAATCATACCATATGGGCAAGATGGTGAAAGCCTCGTTTTGGTGAAATGGAACAAGAAAGCAACTTGTTGGAAGTAATACATTTTGATGTGTGCAGTCCAATGAGTGTTGAGGCATCTTGATGGATATCGTTATGTTCTTACTTCACGGATGATTTGAGTAGATCTTGAGTATATTTAGTTGATGAAACACAAGTCTGAATTATTGAATGGTTCAAGTAATTTCAGAGTGAAGTTGAAGATCTTCGTGACAAGAGGATAAAATGTCTATGATATGATCATAGAGATGAATATCTGAGTTACGAGTTTTGGCACACAATTAAGACATTGTGGAAATTGTTTCACAATTAATACCGCCTGTAACACCATAGTGTGATGGTGTGTCCGAACATCATAGTTGCACCCTATTGGATATGGTGCGTACTATGATGTCTCTTATCGAATTACCACTATCGTTCATGGGTTAGGCATTAGAGACAACCGCACTCACTTTAAATAGGGCACCACGTAATTCCGTTGAGATGACACCGTATGAACTATGGTTTGGAGAAACCTAAGCTGTCGTTTCTTGAAAGCTTGGGGCTGCGACGCTTATGTGAAAAAGTTTCAGGTTGATAAGCTCGAACCCAAAGCGGATAAATGCATCTTCATAGGACACCCAAAAATAGTTGGGTATACCTCCTATTTCAGACCCGGAAGCAAAAGTGATTGTTTCTAGAAACGGGTCCTTTCTCGAGAAAAAGTTTCTCTCGAAAGAATTGAGTGGGAGGATGGTGGAGACTTGATGAGATTATTGAACCATCACTTCAACCAGTATGTACCAGGGCACAGGAAGTTGTTCCTGTGGCACCTACATCAATTGAAGTGGAAGTTGATGATGGTGATCATGAAACCTCGGATCAAGTCACTACCGAACCTCGTAGGGTGACAAGGATGCATACTACTTCAAATGGTACAGTAATCATGTCTTGAGGGTCATGTTGCTAGACAACAATGAACCTACGAGCTATGGAGAAGCGATGGTGGGCCTGGATTCCGACAAATGGCTCGAGGCCATAAAATCCGAGAGAGGATCCATGTATGAAAACAAAGTGTAGACTTTGGCAGAACTACCCGATGGTCGTAAGGCTGTTGAGTATAGATGGATTTTAAAAGAAAGACGGACAATGATAGTAAGTATCACCATTAAGAAAGCTCGACTTGTCGTTAAGATGTTCTCCGACAAGTTCAAGGAGTTGACTACGGTGAGGCTTTCTCACCGTAGCGATGCTAAGAGTCATTGGAATTGGATTAGCGATTCTTGCATTATTTATGAAATCTTGCGAGATAGGATGTCAAAACATTGTTTCCTCGACAATTTTCTTGAGGAAAGGTTGTATGTGATACAACTTTGAAGGTTTTGTCAATCCCGAAAGATGCTAACAAGCATGCAAGGCTCCAACAATCCTTCTAAGGACTGGAGTAAGCATCTCGGAGTTGGAATATGCGCTTTGATGAGATGATCAAAGATTTTGGGTTTATACAAAGTTTATGAGAAACTTGTATTTCCAAAGAAGTGAGTGGGAGCACTATAGAATTTCTGATGAGTATATGTTGTTGACATATTGTTGATCAGAAATGATGTAGAATTTCTGAAAAGCATATAGGGTTATTTGAAAAGTGTTTTTCAATAGAAAACCTGGATTAAGCTGCTTGAACATTGAGCATCAAGATCTATGAGGATAGATCAAAAACTGCTAAATGGTACTTTCAAATGAGCACATACCTTGACATGATCTTGAAGGTGTTCAAGATGGATCAGTCAAAGAAGGAGTTCTTGCCTGAGTTGTAAGGTATGATGTTAAGAGTTAAAGCTCGACCACGGCAGAAGAGAGAGAAAGGACGAAGGTCGTCCCCTATGCTTCAGACGTAGGCTCTATAGTATGCTATGCTGCATACCGCACCGGAAGTGTGCCTTGCCATGAGTCAGTACAAGAATGATCCAGGAATGGATCATTGGACAGCGGTCAAAATTGTCCTTGGAGTAAATAAGGACATGTTTCTCGATTATGGAGGTGATAAAGAGTTCGGCGTAAAGGGTTACGTCGATGCAATCTTTAACACCTATCCGAGTGACTCTGAGTAGAAAACCGGATACGTACAGTGGAGCAACCATTTGGAATAGCTTCAAGTGGAGCGTGGAAGCAGCATTTACAATATGACCTAGAGATTTGCGAAGTGCATACGGATCTGAATGTTGCAGACCCGTTGACTAAAACCTCTCTCACAAGCAAAACATGATCAAACCCCAGAACTCATTGAGTCTTAATCACATGATGATGTGAACTAGTTTAGTGAGACTAGTAAACTCTTTGGATGTTGGTCACATGGCGATGTGACCTGTGAGTGTTAATCACATGGCGATGTGAACTAGATTATTGACTCTAGTGCAAGTGGGAGACTGTTGGAAATATGCTCTAGAGGCAATAATAAATTAGTTATTATTATTATATTTCCTTGTTCATGATAATCGTTTATTATCCATGCTATAATTGTATCGATAGGAAACTCAGATACATGTGTGGATACATAGACAACACCATGTCCCTAGTAAGCCTCTAGTTGACTAGCTCGTTGATCAATAGATGGTTACGGTTTCCGACCATGGACATTGGATGTCGTTGATAACGGGATCACATCATTAGGAGAATGATGTGATGCACAAGACAATCCTAAGCCTAGCACAAAGATCGTGTAGTTCAGTATGCTAAAGCTTTTCTAATGTCAAGTATCATTTCCTTAGACCATGAGATTGTGCAACTCCGGATACCGTAGGAATGCTTTGGGTGTACCAAAGCGTCACAACGAATCTGGGTGGCTATAAAGGTGCACTACGGGTATCTCCAAAAGTGTTCATTGGGTTGGCACGAATCGTGGATAGGATTTGTCACTCCGCGTGGCGAAGAGGTATCTCTGGGCCCACTCGGTAGGACATCATCATAATGTGCACAATGTGACCAAGGGGTTGATCATGGGATGATGTGTTACGGAACGAGTAAAGGGACTTGCCGGTAACGAGATTGAACAAGGTATCGGGATACCGACGATCGAATCTCGGGCAAGTACAATACCGCTAGACAAAGGGAATTGCATACGGGATTGCTTGAATCCTTGACATCGTGGTTCATCCGATGAGATCATCGTGGAACATGTGGGAGCCGACATGGGTATCCTGATCCCACTGTTGGTTATTGACCGGAGAACGTCTCGGTCATGTCTGCATGGTTCCCGAACCCGTAGGGTCTACACACTTAAGGTTCGGTGACGCTAGAGTTGTTATGGGAAATAGTATGTGGTTACGAAGGTTGTTGAGTCCGGATGAGATCCGGACATGACGAGGAGCTACGGAATGGTCCGGAGGTGAAGATCGGTATATTGGACGAAGGGTATTGAGTCGGAATTGTTCCGGGGTACGGTGATGACCAGCGTGTCCGAAAGGTGTTTGGAGGCCCGACAAGCTTTGGGGGCCTTATGGGCCAAGGGAGAGGGCACATCAGCACACTAAGGGGTTGGCGCCTCCCACCCCATCTCACGTAACACTGGAGAGGTGGGGCGCCACCCCTAGGGCAGCCACCCTCCCGGCTTGGGGGCTAGTTTCCTGGGGGTGGGGCGCCAAAACCCATCTAGGGTTTCCCCTATGGCCGCCACCCTCCCTAGGGAACCCTAGGTACCTCCCCTCCTCCTTCCCCTATATATAGTGAGAGAGAGAGGGCAGCCGCACCCTTCCTGGCGCAGCCCTCTCCTCCTCCAACACCTCCTCCTCCTCCGTAGTGCTTGGCGAAGCCCTGCCGGAGAACCACGAGCTCCATCACCACCATGCCGTCGTGTTGTCGGAGTTCTCCCTCAACTTCTCCTCTCCCCTTGCTGGATCAAGAAGGAGGAGACGTCCCTGGGCTATACGTGTGTTGAACGCGGAGGCACCATTGTTCGGTGCTTAGATCGGAATCAACCGCGCTCTGAATTGCTGCGAGTACGACTCCTTCATCCCCGTTCTCTTGAACGCTTCCGCTTAGTGATCTACAAGGGTATGTAGATGCACTCCCCTCTCTCTCGTTGCTAGTCTCTCCATAGATAGATCTTGGTGACTCGTAGGAAAATTTTGAATTTCTGCTACGTTCCCCAACAGTTTCCGGGGTGTATCGAGTCTGGAGAATCATGGGCCTCCTGAAGTATCAACTTCATAATCTATGCGTTGTTGGGCACATAAACATGGTCCCCAAACCATAAGGTGTCGTGCTCATCCTCACGAAAACCTTTGGCCTTTCCTTTGCTCATTCTCTCCTTTATCTCTGCAATTTCTTTGTCATCCTTCTGAGCTTCTCGAATCTTTCCCAACAATGTAGACTGAACTTCCATTGCTGCAACAAAACCTCTAGGAACAATCTCCAAACGAAATTCCCTGAGATCATCGGCTAACTCCTTTGGCATCCCTCCGCTTACGAGGGTATTGGCATAACTTTTTCGGCTCAAAGCATCTGCTACGACATAGGCCTTTCCTGGATGATAGTGCAACTTCATATCATAATCCTTTATGAGCTCCAACCATCTCCTCTGCCTGAGGTTCAGCTCCTTTTGGTTGAAAATGTACTTCAAACTCTTGTGATCCGTGTACACATCGCAACGGTTTCCAATAAGGTAATGTCTCCAGGTCTTGAGTGCATGCACTACGGCTACTAACTCCAAATCATGAGTAGCATAATTCAACTCATGCGGTCAAAGCTGTCGAGATGCATATGAAACAGCTCTTCCGTCTTGCATAAGTACTCCTCCAAGTCCTAAGCGAGAGGCGTCACAATACACTTGTAAATTCTTGCGTATATCCAGCAGAATCAGCACTGGGGCTGTAGTCAAACACTTCTTCAACTCCTGGAAACTTGCCTCACATTCTTCCATCCATTAGAATTTGGTATCCTTCTTCAATAACTCCGTCATAGGTTTCACAATCCTAGAAAAATTCTCAATAAATCTGTGATAATATCCCGCGAGTCCAAGAAAACTGCAGATCTCGCTAATTGAGGTGGGTGCCAACCACTCAGTGAACGCCTAAACTTTGGTGGGGTCTAATGCTATACCTTCTCCTGATATAACATGTCCAAGGAATCCAACTTCCTTTAGCCGGAACTCACATTTGCTGAACTTGGCATACAACTGATGTTCCCTGAGTTTCTCGAGAACTAAATGCAGATGCTCCTTGTGCTCCTCTTCATTCTTCGAGTATACCATTATATCATCAATGAACACCACCACAAACTTATGCAAGAATTCCATGAACACCTTATTCATCATACTCATGAAATAGGCAGGGCGTTAGTCAGTCCAAATGACATGGCCGTATACTCATATAACCCGTACCTTGTGGTGAATGCTGTTTTAGGTATATCCTTCTCCCGAATCTTCAACTGGTGATATCCTGATCACAGATCGATCTTCAAAAACACTTTAGCTCCTTGCAGCTGGTCAAACAAATCATTGATCATCGACAGTGGGTACTTGTTCTTGATCGTCACTTCATTCAACGCACGATAATCAACAACCATCCTTAACGATCCATCCTTCTTCTCAACCAAGAGCACTGGGGCTCCCCACGGTGATGAACTTCGTCAGATGCAACCTTTCTCCAACAACTCCTTAATCTGCTTCTTAATCTCCTCCAGATCATTTGCGGGCATCCGGTATGGTCTCTTTGATATCGGTCCAGTGCCTGGCAACGGTTCTATCAAGAACTCGATGTCTCGATCTGGCGGCATGCCTGGTAATTCCTCTGGAAATACATCCGGGTAATCCTTCACAACAGGCACTTACTCCTGAACAACTCTTGAGAGGGAATTTACTTGGGTTCTCCTTGACGAATGCCGGGATACATACTTGATCCTTTTTCCCTCCGGGGTGGTGAGTAGAATTGACTTACTAGCACAATCAATGCTTCCTCCATACTTCGACATCCAATCCATGCCTAATATCACATCCAATCCTTGTGACTCCAAAATTATTAGGTCCGATGGGGAAACATGGCTACCAATGGTTAAGGGTATCCGGTCGCACCATCGGCTGGCCATATACTCTGCTCCAGGTGAACTTACTAACATAGGTGTCCTAAGGGCTTGGGTTGGCAACTTAAACTTATCCACGAATCCCCTTGATATGTATGAATGCGATGCACCAATATCAAAAAGAACAAGAGCGGTAAAAGACTTAACCAAAAACTTACCGATAACTACGTCTGGCTGCTCTTCAACCTCCTCCACGTTAACGTGGTTCACTTGTCCTTTGTTGAATGGATTGGGTTTCTTCCCAGTGCTCCCAATACCATTTCCATTCTTTGCTTCAGGGCACTCTGTGGCATAGTGTCCAGTCTTCCCGCACTTGAAGCAAGTAATGTGACTTAGGTCTCTCTTGGCGGGTGTGGCTGGATTGGAGCGGTTCTGATTGTTGCTTGCTCCATTCACATTCCCATTCTTGGAACCATTGTGGTTATGTGAACTTCCTCCATTATGGGTATGACCTCCATGGTTATGGGTAAATCCTCCCAAGTTCGGGGTTAAACGAGGCTTCTGCTGAGCTCCTGAGTTGTACCTTCCTTGCCCATACTTCCTCTTGCGGCTCTCAATCTGCTGCTGCTTCCCTTCCATCATAAGAGCCTTGTCTACCAGCTCCTAGTAGTTGCTGAATGTTGCCACCATCAACTGCATGCTCATCTGGTCATTCAGCCCTTCCATAAACTTCTCCTGCTTCGCGGCATCTGTGGCCACATCATCCATGGCATAACGAGACAGTTTACTAAACTCCTCTACGTACTGAGCCACAGTACGATTTCCTTGGCACAAGTTGTGAAACTCGCGCTTCTTCATGCTCATGGCTCCAGTTGAGACATGGGTTGTGCGAAATGCTTACTAAAACTGATCCCAAGTGATATTGGCTATAGGGAAAGTGGTTGTGTAATTTCCCACCATGAAGCTGCTGGTCCATCCAATTGATGTGCGGCAAAGCGCACCTTCTCAGCATCAGTGCAACCTGCGGTGGTCAACTCCCTACCAATCTTGCGTAACCAGTCATCCGCAACTATTGGCTCAGTGCTACCAGAAAACACCGGCGGCTGCAATCTCAGAAAACGGGCTAAGTTGTCAACTGGAGGTGGTGGTGGTGGATTGTTGTTGTTGTTTTTGCCTTGGTTCTGGACTAATATCTGCATCAAGGCATTCTGCTGCTGAATCAACTGGGTGATCTCTGGTGGGAAGACAAATCCGATGTCACGTCTCGGAGGCATCTGATGGGTTTAGAGGGGAGAGATTAGAATAGAAATGAGGTCTAGTGAGAAAGCACTACCCATATGCACATGAGACAAACACAATCATTTCACTCAATCAATCAAGCAAGGGCATACAAACAGTCTAGAACTATCGCTACAAAACTGCTCAGAATACTACTATATACATGGGAAAAGACTACTAATCATATGGTGGTCATCTAGAAATTTTGATCGGTGGAAGACTCCATGATATCCGCTCCAGCTTCGTCTTCACAATCATCCTCACTACCATCAGGGTCGGAGTCGGTGTCGTCGATGATGATGTAGTCTTCAGAACAAATTTCCTTGGGTTAGTCGTCTTCTCCTCTTGGCGCGGGGTCTCCCATGAAAACTCTGATCTTCTTTATCAGGTCGTCATTCTTCTCCAATAGTATTGTGATCTCCTCCTCATATCCATCGCGTGTAGACTTGAGTTCCTCTTCTAGCTCCATGATCCTGGTCATCGCCTTCTTCAGGTCCATCATGACTGCGCACATCTGATTCTCCTGGCGTCGAATGTGCTGGTTTAACTCCTAGATGAAAGCTGCAATGGACCTGTCCTTCCTGGTGCTGATCACCTCCCATTGCTCATCTCGGCGCCCACATATATGGTAGATAGTATCCTTGAGATCCTTGTGGTAAACTTCACCGATGCGTCCCATGGCGATGTGGGCTGCCATGCTCTTTCCTAGACTCCAGGTGGGTGCATCAAAGGAAAACTCTATGGGCTCCGTAACTGACACGAATGTCCTTCCGGGAATTTGAACTCGAATCATCCAACGCTCCTCTTCAGGTAAAGTGGCATTGTAGTTCCCGGTGAAGCTTGGTATTCCAATGTTCAGGTACCTAGTGACTTTCTTCAAGTGTCGTCCAAAGGGTGTGTCTTCATCCGGTTGTGCAAACTTGTTCCTCGAATCCGCCATCCTAAGGAGTAGAAAATGGAGAGGAGTCAGAAATGAGTAGAGATGAGTGACCTATGGCTTATCTTAATGGTCGTGTCCTACACTCAGCGTGTGCTCTGATACCATCTTGTAGCGACCCGACCTCAAATGGTCAAATCTCTGTGCTTCAATGTCATCCTTGGATCGGTAATGCTGACACACACAGTACTCGAAGGATTTATAACAGAGTAGCAATCACACACTTATTACATCGAATGTCTCAAAAGAGAACTTATCACAATAAATATGGCTTAAGGCCATCTAAGAAGATAACAACGGAAGACTTGGAAGATAAGTGAGTCCATCAACTCCAACGGCATAGCTGAGATGCACAACAACGACCTATCGCACCTTTACTGTAAATCGAAAAGTACGCAACATAATACGTTGCAGCCCGAAAACGGTTCAGCACATGGAATATGCTGGCAATATTACACAGTAGAGCAATGAACAGATAAATGCTATCACTATATGCAGATATGGCTGGTGGAGGCTCTATGGTTATAAGGTTTTTGCGAAAAGCCAATTTTTTCCTACAACAAAGGAATATATATATTTTATTTAACTATCATGGTGGTTGAACAACATTGAGAAGGTTCCTCCAACTCAATCCCAATTAAAAGTAATTATCAACCCACCAAAATTAATTTAGAGTGATGAGATACATATGATAATCCAAGTACTAGATACTCAAGATGTCCATAACCGGGGACACGGCTAACCATGATTAGATTGTACATTCTGCAGAGGTTTGCGCACTTTTCTCCACAAGACTCGATCTCCTCGGTTGGATTTCTCGCAATTCATGGTGTTTGAGAAATGGATGACCGAGACACAGTCTTTCAGAAGCATTAACTCTAACCCCGGGTAGACAGTACCAACCCACATCCCTCTACATCTGCTAGCCTACCACTGGAAGAGGTCATTTAACTTACTCAACTATGCTAGAGCCCATAATAGCTTATGGCTGCACACGGAAGTTTCTAGCATGAAATATCTCAGATCCCTTTGAGCCTGGGTGGCGGACCGTAGGATTATCACACGGGTACTCCAGGATATCCTAGGACAACACTGGATTCTCCAGGTGCCCAAACAAGCAATCCACCTAGATGTGTATTAAAGTTGCCACCTTAAGTTGAACCATTAAATAATCATCTCACATCTGTCATGGATTCACTCACCCAAACCACATCTACGAGCATAGTATAGCAGTATAAGCATAACGTAGAAGTAACTCCCAAGGGCTTGATAATAAACAGGGCAATAGGTTCTACCTCATCAACTACTTCCCAATACCCACAAGTTAAACACATCATAATCATGCAGTGTTTGAGGATTGTAACTAATGCATAAAAACTGGGTATGAAAAGAGTATGATCAATGTGTTACTTGCCTTGCTGACGATCCGCAAAACCTAGAGACTCGTAGTAGCACGCTTCGCACTCCGGGAATTCTATCGCAAACAAACAATAGCATACATAAGCAGTCAAGAAAAGATGCACGGGTAAAACGCAAATAAGAAGATCGAATCTGAAAACTCAACTAAAGAGATCCGATTTGCAAAAAGAATCAAATCAAACTGAGCAACAAAACTCAAACTACGAAAGAAACAAGACCAGATTACTAATCTGGACTCAAGTTAAAGTTTACAGTACCAAAATATTGTTCAAGACGGTTAAACAGAAAGAGGGCTTCGAGACGAAGATATAGGCGCTTGAATCGCCTGATTCTGATAAACGATCGAAAAGATAACTAAAACGAAAATTGGGTCAGAAATCGCGATCGAAAATAATCGCGAAAAACCCTGGAAAAAGAAAAACTGACGAATAGGCTAACGAACGAACGTTCGCTGTCTGCGGCTAATGGGTGAACGGCGTTCGTTAAACCGAACGTACGGACAAACATCCGCAAAATAACTAAACCGAAAAAAACCGAATCGATCTATTAAAAAACGGATCTAGGGTTTTTACCGGAAAACCGAAACGGCGGAGAAAACCGGTGGCGGCGGCGAACTCCGGTGAATGGTGCGGGCGGCGCGGCGGCGGCGGCTGCACGGCGGGTGGCAGCGGAGGCGGTGGCGCAGCAATGGCGGCGAGGCGACAGCAGCAAGGGCGGCGGGCGGCGGTGGTAAGGGCGGCGCTTAGGGCGGCGGCGGTTTTGGGTTTCGGGCGGGGCTGGCGAGTGGTTGGGGTGGCTCGGGCCCTCGGCCTTTAAAGGGCCGGCCGGGTCAGTGTCCCGGGGCGGACACCGCCCGGTAAGGCGGTAACTTTAAAAAAATTATTTCGACGCGGAGAAAAACGAAGAAAAGAAATACTAAACTGACTCCAAAAATCCTGAAATAATTTTTTCCGTCCTCTAAACTTCTACCGGACAAGGTGAACATTTATTTAGGACTCTAATGCAATTTTCAAAAATGCATATTTTTCCTAATTCAAATAAAATAGCAATAAAATCCAAATAAAAATGTTTATTTGTTTTTAAATATTTTTCGTTCAATATGTCATTATTTTGGGGAAGTCATATTATCCCCTCTCATATATTTTGATACGAAATATTTTCAGAGAGAAAAGAATTAAAAAATTGACCCTTGTTTTCAATATTTAATAAAATTCAAATATGAGAACGGTGAAATCCCCCTCTCTCCGAGGGTCCTTGATTTGCGTAGAATTTCGAGGATCGCGAAACGAAATGTAATAAAATATGATATGCATGTATGACCTATGTATAACATTCCAAATTGAAAATTTGGGATGTTACATGAAGGATGGGCGGGCAATCGTTACAAGGGGTTGGACAAAAGTGGTTCGTGCCTATGGCATGCAGGAAGGCACATTATGGGCATTCCGCTTCTTCAACACCGTCGACAGTCAAAATGATTTACTCTTGTCTCTTCACCTTTACCGGCTTTAAATATTGTGGTTCATCATAGTTCATTGCTGCCTAATCATGTAATTACTAAACATATTGTACTGACAATTTTATTTATGGATTCGTTGTTGAACCATTGTGCTGAGAATTTGAATTGCACGTTTCATATTTCAAAATTTCTTATTCGAATAATAAATTACATGCAAAAATAAAAAGAGAACAAAAGGTCATGGAAATTTGCAAACGGTTCTAGCAGTAAAAGCGCTTGTGATGGATAGTCCAATGCCACACAGTTTTCTACATCAAATCGTGTGTGATGTAGTTCATGAAAGCAAATAGTTAACCAAGGCAGAGTGTGTGTGATAGTTAGACCTTTCACACACGAGCGTATACATAAAACTGTGTGGGATGTACATACGAACGGAAACGTTTTCCCTGGATTGACTGTGTGGGATGTACATAAGAACGGAAACGTATTCCTTGGATTGATTGTGTGTGATATACATATGAACAGAAATGTTTTTCTAGGATTCATCGTGTGGGATGTACATACCTACGGAAATGTTTTTCTGGGATTCACCGTGTGGGATGTACATACCTAAGGAAATGTTTTTCTAGGATTCACCGTGTGGGATGTACAACCTACGGAAATGATTGGGTTTCGATGCCTTGCCCGATCGCACATGGCCCCAGCCTGTGTCCCAGGAGGGCCTATCCCCGACGATTTCTGAGTCGTGCGGGAAGGACCCCCCCCCCTATCGCCCACACTCACTTGGCGACGGTTCCAAATGCCGTCGCGAAAGGGGTTAAAAACCGTTTGTATAGCACCAACGTGTACCAATGGATGCAGCACAGCTACGGTAGGTATTTCCCTTATTGATGAGACCAAGGTTATCGAACCAGTAGGAGAACCACGCAACACTATGTAAGCGGTACCTGCACACAAAGAACACATACTTGCAACCCAACGTAAAAGAGGGGTTGTCAATCCCTCCCGGGTAATAAGATATACAAAATTATAGAAGATTGGATAAATAGATCTTGCGGAAACGCGAAATAAAATAAATAACAAAAAAAATTCAGCAAGGTACTTTTGGGTTTTTGAATTACTATATCTGAAAATAAAAGCAAATAAAAATATATCTCGAAGGCAAATATGATAAAGAAGAGACCCGTGGCCGTAGATTTCACTAGTGGCTTCTCTCAACAAAAATAGCATACGGTGGGACAACAAATTACTGTTGGGCAATTGATAGAACTTCAAATAATTATGATGATATTCAAGCAATGATCATTATATAGGCATCATGTTCAAGATTAGTAGACCGACTCCTGCCTGCATCTACTACTATTACTCCACACATCGACCGCTATCCAGCATGCATCTAGTGTATTAAGTTCATGGGAAAACGGAGTAATGCAATAAGAACCATGGCATGATGTAGACAAGATCTATTCATTTAGGAATAGACCCCATCTTGTTATCCTTAATAGCAACGATACATACGTGTCACGTCCCCTTCTGTCACTGGGATTGAGCACTGTAAGATCGAACCCATCACAAAGCAGCTCTTCCCATGGCAAGAAAAATCAATCTAGTCAGCCTAACTAAACAAAATATTTGAAGAAGAAATACGAGGCTATAATAAATCATGCATATAAGAGATCAAAACTCAAATTACTTTCATGGATAAAATAGATCTGATAATAAACTCAAAGCTCAACAGATCCCAACAAACACACCGTTGTATCCCGAACCTACGTGGGTCCCTTTTGGTCCAGAAAAAATCAATCCAAAGTTTTTTCTCCCTTTGGACTCTATTTGATATTGATTTTATGAAAATCCAAAAACAAGCAAAAACAACAACTGGCACTGGCCACTAAGTTAATAGGTTAGTCCCAAAAAATGATATAAAATAACATATAAATGCATATAAAACATCCAAGATTGATACTATAATAGCATGGAACAATAAAAATATTATAGATACATTGGAGACATATCATGGGCCCCACAGAGACCCACTCACTTAGTGCCCATGCCCACATCCTTCTTCCACCTCCAGAAAAAATCATCCTTGCTTTCATTCTCGTGTTCTTGCCCATTGATACGTCCCCAACGTATCTATAATTTATGAAGTATTCATGTTATTATATTATCTATCTTGGATGTTTAATGGGCTTTACTATGCACTTTTATATTATTTTTGGGACTAACTTACTAACCTAGATCCGGTGCGGTTTACATTTTCTCCTTGTTTGAGTGTTTGTGAAAACGAATATCAAGCGGAGTCCAAATGGAATGAAACCTTCGGGAGAGTTATTTTTGGAACGGAAGCAATCCAGAAGACTTGGAGTGTACGTAAGGGAAGCAACGAGGAAGGCACGAGGCAGGGGGCGCGCCCACCCCCCCTGGGCGTGCCCTCCACACTCGTGGCTCCCCTGACCGACTTCTTTCTCCTATATATATATATATATATATATATATATATATATATATATATATATATATATATCTCCATATACCCTAAAACCATCGGGGAACAGAATAGATCGGGAGTTCCTTGCCGCAAGCCTCTCAGAGTACAAAACCAATCGGGACCCTGCCGGAGGGGGGATCCCTCACCGGTGGCCATCTTCATCATCCCGGCGCTCTCCATGACAAGGAGGGAGTAGTTCACCCTCGGGGCTGAGGGTATGTACCAGTAGCTATGTGTTTCTCTCTCTCTCTCTTTGATAGAGGCAAAGGTGTCCCGTCTTTCGATGAGATGTGGTTTTCGCTTTGGAGGAAGTCGACTTTGACGATCCGACTACGAACGTGCGAGGACGTCGCGCCTTAGCAATCGCTAAACCAACTCCGAGAGGTTATTGACCACACCGAGCACGATCAACCTGACCACGAGGGTTTCCTGCGCGAGCAAGCGAAGAACAAGCAAGAAACCGAGATTGCAATCTGGATATTGCGAATATAAGATGAAAGCTTTATTGATCAAGGTGGGGTTACTGGACGCCTTTGTGCGGTCGTGGAACACAAAGCACGGAAGTTGCAGCTATGGCAAACTTTTAATCTAAACAAAACCCAAGGTCTAAACGGTGCCCTAAGGGCTGTATATATGGAGGAAGAGGGGAATTTCGTGGCCCTTGGTGGAGGGGTCCAAATCAACCCTAACTCTTGTTTCCCACACATACGGACTCTAAAAACAGCCTATACTTAAGTATTTCGAAATTACATGGGCCTGGCCCACTAATAAGGTGACGCAGCACCTAGAATAGCCTCGGGACGACATGTATGAAGTAGCATCTTGTATATTTCGTCCAAGGCTTCATGCACCCATTATGGTGGCTTCAAAGTCCTCAAATCATCACTTGTAACTCCGTTCTTGTTCCCCTATGCATGGCATTATCTCCATGCTTGTTCTTGCTCAATGTCCATCCTTCTCCAAGCTAGGGCCTTCATTTGTAAGCAAAACAAATGTATCCAATTTAGGCAGCATCATATTCTCATGAACATTAGAATCATTACCAAGAAACGAAAGTACACGATAATTTAATTGGCGCTGTGAGCTCTAGTAATTGGTCCAAAGATATGTAGCAAGAGGGGCTGTGGGTGTAACAATGGTATTGATGTCCTCATCATCCTCCCCTTCTTGAAATGAAGTCGTCCTCGACGGAAGCTCATATTCCTCACCCAAATAAGGCTTCAAATCTGCAATGTTAAAAGTAGGACTAACCCCAAAATCTGCAGGCAGCTCAAGTTTATATGCATTATCATTTATTTTCTCTAACACCTTAAATGGACCATCAGCACGTGGCATTATCTTTGATTTGCGCAAATTAGGAAACCTATCCTTACGCAAATGTAACCAAACAAGATCTCCAGGTGCAAAGACAACATGTTTTCTACCCTTATCTCCAGCAAGTTTATATTTAGCATTCATACGCTCAATGTTTTCCTTAGTTATCTCATGCACTTTTAAAATCAATTCAGCACATTCTTTAGCATCAAAATTAACCTTCTCCGAAGATGGAAGAGGCAACAAATCAATAGGTGCACGAGGTAGGAAGCCATACACAATTTCAAAAAGGCACATCTTAGTAGTAGAATGCAATGAACGATTATAAGCAAATTCAATATGAGGCAAGCATTCTTCCCACATTTTCTTATTATTCTTCAAAACAGCCCTAAGCATAGTAGACAATGTTCTATTGACTACTTCAGTTTGTCCATCGGTTTGGGGTGACAAGTAGTACTAAAAGCAGTTTAGTCCCCAACTTAGCCCATAAACATCTCCAAAAGTGGCTAAGAAATTTAGTATCACGATCTGAAACAATAGTATTTGGCACACCATGCAAGCGAATAATTTCACGAAAGAACAAATCAGCAACATTAACAAACATCATCGCTTTTATGACATGGTATAAAGTGTGCCATTTTGAGAATCTATCCACGACAACAAATATGCTATCCTCCCTTCTTTGTTCGAGGTAAACCTAAAACAAAGTCCATAGATATATCCTCCCAAGGAACACTAGGCACGAGCAAAGGCATATATAAACCATGAGGATTGAGTCGTGACTTAGCTTTTTGACATGTAGTGCAGCGAGCAACAAAACGCTCAACATCCGTCTCATCTTTGGCCAAAAGAAATGTGTAGCAAGTATATCCTCCGTCTTCTTGGCGCCAAAGTGTCCCATTAATCCTCCTCCATCGCCTCCTGCAACAACAAAAGACGAAACAGAGCTAGCAGGAATGCATAGCTTGTTAGCACGAACACAAAACCATCATTAATAACGAACTTGTTCCATGTTCTTCCTTCTTTACAATTCTGCATTACATCTTTAAAATCAGCATCATGCACATATTGATCTTTGATGGTCTCCAAACCAAATATTTTGAAGTCAAGTTGTGAAAGCATAGTATAGCGACGAGACAAAGCATCAGCAATAACATTTTCTTTACCCTTCTTGTGTTTAATGACATAAGGAAAGTCTCAATGAATTCAACCCATTTAGCATGTCTACGATTCAGTTTAGCTTGACTTTTAATATGTTTCAAAGATTCATGATCGAATGTATAACAAATTCTTTGGGCCATAAATAATGTTGCCATGTCTCTAAAGTCCGAACAAGAGCATATAATTCTTTGTCATAAGTAGAATAGTTCAGACTAGGCCCACTCAATTTTTAGAAAAGTATGCAACAGGTTTGCCATCTTGTAATAACACACCTCCTAATCCAATTCCACTAGCATCACATTCAAGCTCAAAAGTCTTATTAAAGTCAGGAAGTTGGAGTAAAGGAGCATGTGTCAACTTATCTTTCAATACCGTGAAGGCTTCTTCATGCGGTACCCCAAACAAAAGGCACATCCTTCTTTGTAAGCTCATTGAGAGGTGCAGCAATGGTGCTAAAGTCTCTCACAAAACGCCTATAGAAACCAGCGAGTCCAAGAAAACTCCTCACTTGTGTGACCGTTTTGGGCTGCGGCCAACTCTCAATAGCTTCAATCTTGGCTTTATCAACTTCAATTCCTCGTGGAGTAACAACATAGCCAAGAAAATATACTCGGTCGGTGCAAAAGGTGCACTTCCCAAGGTTACCAAACAAACGTGCATCACGAGAGCATTAAAAACAGCACGTAAATGTTCCAAATGTTTTTCCAAAGATTTGCTATAAATCAGTATATCATCAAAGTAAACTACCACAAATCGTCCAATGAAAGCACGTAAAACTTCGTTCATTAATCTCATGAAAGTACTAGGTGCATTAGTTAACCCAAAAGGCATGACTAACCACTCATATAATCCAAACTTAGTTTTAAATGCTGTTTTCCATTCATCTCCCAATTTCATACGAATTTGATGGTATCCACTACGCAAATCAACTTTGGAGAATATTGTAGAGCCACTCAATTCATCAAGCATATCATCTAGCCTAGGAATAGGATGACGATAACGAATAGTAATATTATTAATGCCTCTACAATCAACACACATACGCCGACGTACCATCCTTTTTAGGCACTAGTATAATAGGAACAGCACAAGGACTAAGAGATTCACGATATAACCTTTGTCGAGCAGCTCCTGTACTTGACGCATAATCTCCTTCGTCTCCTCTGGATTGGTACGGTATGGTGCACGGTTGGGTAGCGATGCACCGGGAATTAAGTCAATTTGATGCTCAATCCCTCGAATAGGTGGTAATCCCGATGGCACGTCTTGTGGGAAGACGTCGTGAACTCTGCAAAATGTTAGTGACAGCAGGGGCAAAGAGGAAGGCACGTCCTCGAATGAAAATAATGCCTCTTTGCACACAAAAGCATAGCAAACAGATTTGCTAGAGTCTAGCTCATCAATATCAGATTTGGTGGCAAATAAACATGCACTTTTCAGTTTAATTTCGAAGCAACATTAGATGGTTTATTATTAGGCTTCATTTGTTGCTCAAATTCTTTTGCCACAATCTGATTTTCACTCTTATTTTTCTCCTGTTTTGCTTTATTAGCTCTATTAATATCATCTTTCAAAATGGAATCAGGAGTCATAGGAAGCAAAGTAATATTTTTATCCTTGTGAACAAGAGTATCTGATTGTTTCTACCATGGTGTACAGAAATTTTATCAAATTGCCATGGTCTACCAAGTAATAAGGAACATGCTTGCATAGGTACCACATCACAATCAACATAATCAGCATATGTAGAGATACTAAAATGCACACGAACAAGACGTGTTACCTTAACCTTGCCGCTGTTGTTGAACCATTGGATGTAGTAAGAATGTGGATGTGGTCTTGTGGTGAGAGAAAGCTTCTCCACCATATCCATGCTAGCCAAGTTGTTGCAGCTCCCTCCATCTATGATGACGCTGAATAGAACGTTCCTTCACAACTCCCTTTGTATGGAACAAGTTATGCCTCTAATTTTGCTCAGCTTGTGTAACCTGCACACTCAAAACACGTTGAGCAACTAAACATTCATACCTGTCAAAGATCTTCAAGAGCCATGTATTGCGTCTCAAGATCGAATCATCTCCACCGTGTTCTTCATGTGTAATAAGAGCCAAAGTCTCTTCATCATAGTCACTAGCGGACTCATACCCACCATCCTCGGTAGCAATCATCACACGCTGAGATTGGCATTCTCTATAAAATGTCCTCTTCCCTTACAACGACGACAAATAATATCACTTGTGTGCCCTGTTGACGCCATGGAAGAACAAGAGCTCTGTGTAGGCCCAGCAGGTGTGCTCTTGGCGATAGTGGTGGTTGTGCCTGCTTTCTTGTATCACGGTTGGAGGTGGCAGCCACGGAGGTGCGGTGTAGTAGAACGTGTGGAAGTAGATGATGCACGTGGTGTCCATGATGAAGGTCGACCTGCAGAAAAGTTAGTCGCGCCAACGCTGTCGATCCTGCACTTCACGTTCAGCTTTACAAGCAAGATGGAATAATCGAGTGATATTATTATAATCCTTGTAGTCTAGAATGGTTTGAATCTCTCTATTTAATCCACCCGAAAGCGTGCAAGCATAGCTTCATTCTCCTCAACAATACCACATCTAATCAAGCCAGTTTGTAATTCGATAATATTCTTCTACCGAATTTTTCCTTGTCTTAAGCGCTGCAATTTTGAAGTAATTCACGCTGATAATATGGTGGAACCCAACGAGTACGCATAGCAGTTTTCAAAGCAGCCCAAGTAGCTGGAACAGGATATAATCTACAATGTTCAGACCACCAAACACATGCAAAGCTAGTGAAAGCACAAACAGCAAAGCAGGAACACGTCTCTCCTCGGGATATTGTAAACATGTAAATCGTTGTTCAGTTTCTAACTCCCAAGTAAGATATATATCAGGAACATATCTACCTTCAAATGGTGGAATATTCAATTTCAGTTTAGGGAGATGGTCCTGATCTCGTACCAAGGGGAGCCCGAACATTGCCATTGTTTGCATGTGGACGACCTGGTGGTTGTGGTGCTGGTGGTTGCACGTAGTTCTGATGTTGATCAACCTCATCCTCGTAAGCTCTCACATAATCATCCTCCCCGCCAAGCAGCAGGAGCCACGAAGTATCAACAGCAGCACTAGCAGCTTGGCGGTGAAGAGGGACACGGAAGCTTCGGCGGAGGGCTGTTTAGCGATGTGGAGGTAGTCCTTGTTGTTGTAGAGGTGCGTTAGGTGCCGCGGTGGTGGTGGTGGTACGCGCGAGAAATTCATTAAACTTGTTATCGAGCTTTGTTTCGAATGCCTTCTCAATGCCATCTATCTTCTCCATGGCCTCTTCAAATCTATTTAGCACATCTTCCACCT
Source organism: Aegilops longissima (assembly GCA_021605205.1). NCBI lineage: Eukaryota > Viridiplantae > Streptophyta > Magnoliopsida > Poales > Poaceae > Aegilops > Aegilops longissima. The sequence goes on along the minus strand of CM038681.1, from coordinate 427,153,099 downwards.
GCCCACTCATCATTTGTTGAAACTTATCATGTAGCGCTTTGTTTGTCATGTTCTCCCGGTCGACCACGTCGGCTTGTGATCCTGCCATGGTTAGCAGCAATAGAAACACACAAGAATATGATTGACAGACTACTAGGAAGTGGTGGTGGTGGTGTGGTGGACATCACAAATCCGTCAAGCAAATCTCAAATTCTTACCAGTTCTTACCCAGAAGAAAGCGGTGATCGGCAACCGATGTAGTCAAAACTCTCAAAGCTTGGATAGAGCGATTACTGGGAGAGTCAAGCGCACGATGTAGATGTATGAGGAGCTGGGAAGGCTTATAATATGGTAGCAAAAGGGTCAGCAATAATCAATTCAGAGATGCAAAGTTGAATAAGCGCTCAACGACAGCAGATCTTGTCTGGTCCTAGGCTAGACCGTGCTAGAGACGCGAGCCTAGAACACTAACAAAATCACGGCGCTGCACGGAAACAACGGAAAAGCACACTCTGGAATTTTTTTTCTCTTCTTTTTTTTTGCGCTGTTTTTTTTCTTTTGCGCTGCTTTTTTTTTGCGAAAAATCACTATAATGGCGTAGTGTCTCAAAACTCTTCCCGTGTCAAACCGACAGATGGGCACGAAATTTTTTGACCAAAAAATTTTTTTTGATTGCCGGACCCAAAAACTGAAACAGGTCAAAAAGACTTTCTATAACGGCGACTGTCTCAATCCACTTAGAAACACCTAAAAATAGGATAGCCAGAAATTTTTTTGACAAGTACGTTTTTGGAAAATTTTGGGCCTAAACGGAGGGTGGTTTCCAGACTCTTTTTTTTTCGAAACCTACTCCGGCAAGGAAACACGAATCGGAAACTAGATGGATCTCGAAAACAAACCTAATATGAGAAGAACTCGGATTGGTGGTGGATATATGGTGGTGGTATATGACAGCGGTGGTGGTATATGGTAGCGGTGGTGGTATATGGATACGGATTGGTGGTGGTATATGGATACGGATTCAGAGCGGTGGCGGATAAGCAATGGTGGTAGATGGCAAGGCGATGATGATGCGGCGGTGGCGTGACAACTTATGACCGAACTCGAAACTCTAAAAGACTAGACTCTAAGACCAGCAACTTGACACGACGATGCAACCGCAAATTCAACAAAGCAAAACCCTAAAAACATTATGCAAAGGCTCAGATTGGTTCGGATATGATGAACTAACCCTAATTTTTTTGTGGCTTTTTCGTGGACAATAGGTATGAAGAACAGACTCGATCTAAACTACGAAAACTGGAAAATCTCACCGAGCAACACGGAAATCTGATACCACTTGATAGAGGCAAAGGTGTCCCGTCTTCGATGAGATGTGGTTTTCGCTTTGGAGGAAGTCGACTTTGACGATCCGACTACTTAACGTGCGAGGACGTCGCGCCTTAGCAATCGCTAAACCAACTCCGAGAGGTTATTGACCACACCGAGCACGATCAACGACCACGAGGGTGCATTTCCTGCGAGCAAACGAAGAACAAGCAAGAAACTGAGATTGCAATCTGGATATTGCGAATATAAGATGAAAGCTTTATTGATCAAGGTGGGGTTCTGTGGACGCTTTGTGCGGTCGTGGAACACAAACGGCACGCGAAGTTGCAGCTATGGCGAACTTTTAATCTAAACAAAACCCAAGGTCTAAACGGTGCCCTAAGGGCTGTATATATGGAGGAAGAGGGGGAATTTCGTGGCCCTTGGTGGAGGGTCCAAATCAACCCTAACTCTTGTTTCCCACACATACGGACTCTAAAACAGCCTATACTTAAGTATTTCGAAATTACATGGGCCTGGCCCACTAATAAGGTGACGCAGCACCTAGAATAGCCTCGGGACGACATGTATGAAGTAGCATCTTGTATATTTCGTCCAAGGCTTCATGCACCCATTATGGTGGCTTCAAAGTCCTCAAATCATCACTTGTAACTCCGTTCTTGTTCCCCTTGCATGGCATTATCTCCATGCTTGTTCTTGCTCCAATGTCCATCCTTCTCCAAGCTAGGGCCTTCATTTGTAAGCAAAACAAATGTATCCAATTTAGGCAGCATCATATTCTCATGAACATTAGAATCATTACCAAGAAACGAAAGTACCTGATAATTTAATTGGCGTGCGCGAGCTCTAGTAATTGGTCCAGTATATGTAGCAGTAGGGGCTGTGGGTGTAACAATGGTATTGATGTCCTCATCACTCTTTCTCTCTCTCTCTCTCTCTCTCTCTCTCTCTCGTGTTCTTGAGGTGTTACGATCTTGATGTATCGCGAGCTTTGCTACTATAGTTGGATCTTATGATGTTTCTCCCCCTCTACTCTCTTGTAATGGATTGAGTTTTCCCTTTGAAGTTATCTTATCGGATTAAGTCTTTGAGGATTTGAGAACACTTGATGTATGTCTTGCGTGGGATACCTGTGGTGACAATGGGGTATTCTATTGATTCACTTGACGTATGTTTTGGTGATCAACTTGCGGGTTTCGTGACCTTGGGAATCTATGCATAGGGGTTTGCACACGTTTTCGTCTTGACTCTCCGGTAGAAACTTTGGGGCACTCTTTGAAGTTCTATGTGTTAGTTGAATAGATGAATCTGAGATTGTGTGATGCATATCGTATAATCATACCCACCGATACTTGAGGTGACATTGGAGTATCTAGGTGACATTAGGGTTTTGGTTGATTTGTGTCTTAAGGTGTTATTCTAGTACAAACTCTATGATAGATCAAACGGAAAGAATAGCTTCGTGTTATTTTACTACGGACTCTTGAATAGATTGATCAGAAAGAATAACTTTGAGGTGGTTTCGTACCCTACAATAATCTCTTCGTTTGTTCTCCGCTATTAGTGACTTTGGAGTGACTCTTTGTTGCATGTTGAGGGATAGTTATATGATCCAATTATGTTATTATTGTTGAGAGAACTTGCACTAGTGAAAGTATGAACCCTAGGCCTTGTTTCCTAGCATTGCAATACCGTTTACGCTCACTTTTATCATTAGTTACCTTGCTGTTTTTATATTTTCAGATTACAAAAACCTATATCTACCATCCATATTGCACTTGTATCACCATCTCTTCGCCGAACTAGTGCACCTATACAATTTACCATTGTATTGGGTGTGTTGGGGACACAAGAGACTCTTTGTTTTTTGGTTGCAGGCTTGCTTGAGAGAGACCATCTTCATCCAACGCCTCCAACGGATTGATAAACCTTAGGTCATCCACTTGAGTGAAATTTGCTACTGTCCTACAAACCTCTGCACTTGGAGGCCCAACAACGTCTACAAGAAGAAGGTTGCGTAGTAGACATCACCCATTTTGTGAGATTTTTTATCTCCTTGCTCAGAGCCCCGTTTCTGAAACTGTTCGGAGGAATTATTCCTTGGTATGTGACTCCTCCGATGGTCTAATTAGTTTTTGTTCTAGTGGATTATATTTTGCATATTTTTTTCTACTGTTGGTGACCATGAATATGAGCTTGCATGTTGAATTTGTTTGGTTCTAAGTAGTTTTGATACATGGTATAACCTCTAGGCACTTGTGGGAATAGTTTCTATCAATTTTGTTGCATTCTGTTTACTTTTAATTTCGGGACTAAAACTTTCAGAAAAGTTTCAAAAAGAGAATGTTTAGGTTCTTGAGAGGCTCTTCTAGCTGGGGTTCCGCAGAAACTCCGTAAGATAAGCCCAAATACAATCTCCCTTATGCAGCTGAAGTACGGCCATGTGAATGGCCATGCGATGTGTTCTTGGGAGAAGCGGGCATTCAACATGATTTCTATCTGTTGGTGGAGAACGCTGGCCTAACTTCCTTTCTCGAAGATAAGTGTGATCAGTACCGTCTCCTCACTAATACTTTTGTGCAAAACTTTTGATTCATGCCTCATAGAGACACGCCTATCGTATATCACCCTTATGAAATGACATTTGATTAGTTATGTCAATTTTGCAAATTTCCAACGAGGGTAGTCCGCTAGAACCACTTACTAGAGACTTTGGGGATTTATTGCATGGTGCGACTATAGGGGAGATGAGAAGAGTCTCCCAGGTGAGAGTTGCTAGTTTACATTTTTCCCGTTCTGCATTACTTTTCATTATTTGCTGGGAGATGCTTGACTGGAAGATGGTAGAGTGCAACACTTAGTTCACCTAATCTTGCTATTTTCAGTTGTGCGCTCCTAGGTGATAGAACTTTCAGTCTGGGAACTTTCAGGCATGATGAGGATGCACTTCTACCCATGAAGTACCTAGATTATCATAGCATGACTGAGCATGATTTTATTAATAAGGTGAAGTTCGATTCCTGTATAACTTGGTATTTAGCCAGGGCACCCATGAGGTTATTACTTTTCTCGTGCCTGCTTTTTTTATCTCTCCAGGGGTAGGTACACTATCATGCCAGATGATTTGTATGCATACTGGAGTTTGATAGCAGAGGCTGCACCCGCATCAGCACTAGTCTACTAGTGGGAGTGTCAGCAGCACCAGTGGGAGCCTTAGCAGCCTCAGTACCCCACTGGACCGGATGGATTGCAGCTGTGGTAGTAGACCAAGTTAGGCCAAAAGCCTAAGCTTGGAGGAGTACGTATCCTCACCAACATTACATTCATGTAAAACACATTCATTTGAGTTGTCGGTGTTCATCGTTTCCTTTGTTTATTCGTGCTTGATTTTATTCATTTTTGTGTGTGTTTGAAAAGCATTCAAAAATCCAAAAAAAATAGTTCTCGCTTCTTTTCGGGTTTTCTTTCTGAATTAGTTCATAACATTAAAGGAAAACCCCAAAAGATTTCTTGTTTCTTCTTTTGTTGTTTGTTGGGAGTTCTTCGGTGTAAATAGTTTCTTGGTTTTTTTTCCTTTCTTTTGTTCGCTTCCTTCAGGAAAAACCAAAAACACCAAAAATATTTCAGTGTGTTTCTTTGAACTTCTTTTCTTTACTTGTGTTGCATAATAAGAAGACCCCACTTTAATTGTCAAGTCGCTCATATATGGATTATCCTTGATCCAACAAAAGGGGCAATATTACCTTATCTTCTCCATTGAATAAAGTGTTTGCAGATTTCAGCTTAGCCCATGTCACACTTGCATTGTTATTATTATCACATCATCTGGTCGTGCAAGTGAAAGGCAATAATGACGATGATTTGATGAAGTGACTTTGGAAAAGAAAACCTTGTATGAACTCTTCTTGTTTCTTTGTTTCTTTAATATGTTTAGCTCAGTATCCATGATTCAACATATTATGAGTAGACATGTTTGTGATGGCAATTAGAGATCATAGTTTCTCATGTCATGCTTAAGTAGCTAGGAGTGGATAAAGATTTATCTTGTGTGTGAACATGCATTAAAATGATTATGATGTACTATGTTAGGATGGTGTCCTCCTCTGAAAATTTCAAGTGGCTTGACTTGGCACATGTTCGCACATGTAGTTGATTCAAAACCAATGCAACCTTCATGATATTTATATTTAGGGTGTTTATATCCTACTCATGCTCATGTTCAATGTTAAATATTCACAGTGCATGATTATGACCATTGTCGCTCTCTAGTTGGCCGCTTATCAATCTATTTGCTAGCCTTCGCCTGTATTAAGCGGGAATACTACTTGTGCATCCAAATTCATGAAAGCTATGGTTGTGCCAAAAGAGTCCATCGTATCTATCTATACACGGTATTACCTTTCAATTCCAAGTAAATTTGCATGTGCCATCTCTAATCATTCAAATAAACATCTATTTTGTGTGCCCGTACCGCTCATGGAGCGATGGGGTGGTCAATATCTTCCTTGCTTAGTGGGTTATTCTCACGATGAGAGTTTATTCACTCGTCCTGCATGAGAGAGGCTGGTACTTGGGATGCCCAGTCCCGTTAAATGAAAACAAATAAAAATATAATAAAAACAAACTCCCTCGAAAGTTGATTGTTTGGAGGGCACCCCAGGATTCGGCTAGCCATGGCTTGTGTTTGTATGGTTGTGGTGGAGTAAACCTTTACCTTTCTGCATGGGAACCGCCAATAATGTTTTTAGCATGGAAGATGTTGAAATCCTTTGTTGTGATGTTGATAGGAAAAGTACATCACTCAAAATGTATTCATCTCTGTTTTAAGCTCTGAGCTCTGGCACCGCTGTAAATCCCTGCTTCCCTCTGCAAGGGCCTTTCTATTTACTTTCATGTTATTTTCTTTTATTATTGAGTCATCACCTTCTCATTCAAGCACCAACATAGAGAGTGCTATTTGTCATTCTTAGTTTAACAATCATTAAGTCTAGTTAATTTTGGATGTGAGCATGACTGGATCTCTTCTACCCTGAATTACAATGTTTATTCGCTGCTCGAATTTCAAAGGTGCTCTGCATTTATGTTTTGCAGCCTCAGAAAGGGCTAGTGAGATACCATGTTATCATATTATATCATGATTGTTCTGACAAATTGTTGGCATTCGAGATATGTTATTATTGCTCGCTATTTTATTGTACCATTTTCATTAGTAAATATGAAATCTAAGTGTTATAATTCACATGGTTATCTTATGATCCTTGCTGAATACTTGGTTACTAGCTAAGCTTATATACTACAACAAAACAAAAAAGTTTATTAAATTCTTTCTTTATCACTTTCTGTTTATCAACTGAATTACCTAAGGATAAGCAATGAGTTAAGCTTCGGGAGTTGATACGTCTCTGATGTATCAAATTTTCCAAGCAATTTTACTCTTGTTTTAGATTCTAATATTTGAATGAAACTAACCCAGACTGGTGTTGTTTTTAGTAGAACTGCCATGGTGCTATTTTTGTGCAGAAATAAAAGTTCTCAGATTGGACTGAAAATTTACGGAGATTTTTCTCGAATATATAAAAATATTGGCGAAAAGATCTACTGGAGGGAGGCCACCACAAAGTCACAAGCTCAGGTGGTGCCCCTCCCCCCCCCCCATTAGGGCCTGCCACCTGAGCTTGGGGGCCTGTCAATCCTCTGTTTGCCCTACCTCCGGTCATATAAGTTCCATCTCACGGAAAAAAAATAAGAGAGAAAGTTTTATCACATTTTACGATATGGAGCCATCGCCACCTCCTTTTCTTCATCGGGAGGGCAGATCTTGAGTCCGTTCGGGGCTCAGGAGAGGGGGATCATCGCCATCATCATCAACAACCCTGCTCCATTGACAATTCCATGATGCTCTCTTCGTAGGCTTGTTGGACGTTGATGGAGATGGGTGATATTTATCATGTAATCGAGTCAATTTGTTAGTGCTTGATCCCTAGTATCCATTATATGTTATGAGATTGATGTTGCTATGATTTTGCTATGCTTAATGCTTGTCAGCAGGGCCCGAGTGCCATGATTCAGATCTGAACCCTTTTATGTTTTCATGAATGTATTTGAGTTCTTGATCCGATCTGCTAGTTATATGCACTTGTTATTCACTAGTGGAAAAATGGCTAGCCACAACCTTCATTGGTGGCGTGCCATTTTTCAATAACGCCAGCACTATGTTTTTTAAATAGTGCTGGCGTCGGCCAAATTGGCACGTCGGCTAAATGTGGTAGTGCTGGCGTGGATATTTTTCCTAACGTCACTACTATGTGGGCCCAGCTGTCGTGACCAGTTGCAAGATACTGCTGGCGTGGAATTTATAAAAGCGCCATAATACGTAACCAAGTGTTGTCATTCCATCATTTGGAACACCATCACTAAGTTTTGCCTACAGGTAGAAGTGTTGGCAACCCTTGTTTCTCAAATACATTCACTTCCATTCTCCACAAAATTCTACTCACTTTTAGTTAGCTACTTTGGTGACAATGGACCCACCAGAGCTTGTCGAATCGGCATGAGCCCCGCGTGCAAGCCCACGCCAGAGGGGCGTGCTGAAAGTTTGGGACTCCGCCCCTTGCCCGAGCTCTCTTTTGGCCCCGCTGGCTACGACATGAGCTCGCCACAGCCAATGCAGCTGGCGCTGTCCGGCGAATCATCCCGCTATAGCCAGCTATGCCACCGGCACCGAAGCTGTCGGGAATCAAGCGAGGGCACCTGTGCTGCTTTGCGGCTGTCGACACCCTGCTACTAAGCATATGCAACACACAAAATGGAATCCAGAGCGAGATTTCTACATCTGTGCTAACCATGGAAAGGTAATATGACAAAAAATATCTCTCGATCTATTTTTTCTAATTTGCACAATTCAACTCTATATATCGTCTAGCTAGTGTCGCTCACATGAACATGTGTGTGTATATTGTGATCCACAGGCGTTAGGGACAAAATATTGCTAAACATGAATATGGGTTGATCTCGTGCAAAAGTACTTGAGCGAATTGCTTGAGTACTCCATTGGACCACTGAGACAAAAGATAGATGAAATGTAGCTCAAGACTGATGTGATGCACGGCCAAATCCAAAAAATCATAATGCGTCGGTATGTGCTTTTAGGTGGTGTTATGCTTGGCCTCGTTCTCCCAGCTGGATCGGTTGCACCATTTTTTCTTGTGGGAGTCATTACACTAATGATGTTCTTTGGGCCAGTTCTTTTGACGACTTAAAAACAAGCTGCCTCCTCCCTAACTTTTCTCATAAGCTGCCTCTCTCATTCATTCGGCCTTCTAAACTGGTTATGGGATTACTAATCTAGAAATCTCCACAAAATTTGGGAGCGCTTTATTTTTAAGCTGGGGAGAGGCACCTCAATTTTTAAGCCTCCCAAAAGAACTGGCCCTTCATCTAAATCAAGGGTAGTAGAAGTTATATATTTTTTCATTGTTTTCATCCTTAAACTATTATGTATCTAGACCAGATTAATGAGATCGATGTTGTGTTCTAATTATTGGTCTTATATGTTTACACATTTACACGACATAATTAATAAAATATTAACAGTATAATAAATAATAGGAAAATAAAACAATAAAATAATATACTAAACATCTATATGTATATAAAAAACAATGTGTGCAACACATAAAAGGAAAAATGAAAAATTAATAAAATTAAAAATAATAGCAATGGCGTTGGCCACGTAGGCCAACGCCAACAATTACCCCGCCGCCCCCGGATTAATTAACGCCCCCACACACCCATCGCATCTCATTCGATCCGCACCCTCTCCAAATCCACATGCCCCACGCCGCCGCTGCCGCCACAGCCGATAGCGCCCCCGGCCATCGTCGTCGTCTCCGTCTTCTCAGCTGCCGTCTCCGCCTCCAGCGTCGCCGCCCGCGCCGCCGTTACCTCCGCCTCTGCCTCCACCCCGCCGCCTTTGTTGCCGCCGCCTCCGTCCCCACCGTGCTGACCCTGTCGTCTCCACCCCGCAATTACCCCTTGTCGTCTCCCCCCGCCGCTGGTGAGTTCTACATAGTGTAATAGTAGTAGTGTAGAATTCTTAGTGTAATAGTAGTAATGTAGAATTCATAGTGTAGATTTTTTGTGTAGTTGTAGTGTAAATTTTTGAGTGTAAGAGTAATGTAGAATTTTATGTGTAAGAGTAGTGTAAAATTTAGTGTAAGACTATAGTATACGATTTTAGTTAGTGTACTTTTATTGTAGTTCTATGTAGTGTACTTGTAGTGAAAGAATTTAGTGTAGTTGTACAGTATTATTTTAGTGTAGCTATAGTGTATGTTTTATTACATTGTAGATTGTATGTTTTACAGGTACTAGTTAATATACCCAGTTTTTACTAGCTTGTTACTTATATATGCACCGTCATAGATGGCTCCGAAGTTTCGTGGTGTGCGACCGAAGGAGAGTAAGTACTATGCCACCATTAGGAAGGACAATGTCGTCCACGAGCTTGGCCATTGGGACACCCAGGAGTTAGCGGCGCGCGCCTATGCTGCCATGGAGGTAGAGTTCTTTCAGGAAGGGGTGATTCTGAACTTCCCTGAGTGTTATGAGTACGCGAAGTTCCTCTCACCGGAGGGCATGAGGATATGCACTAGGGCTGAAGAGAAGGAGAACAAACATGCTGAGATGCAGTTCTTCGACCCATTGGTGAGCGAGCTTGCGAGAGATGACAAACTCATGGAGACAAACAAGATAATGCTACTTCAGTATGCAGCCAGGAAGAGCGCGGAGGAGGATCCTATAGACTAGGATGCCTTGGAGCGTGAGGAGGAGGGTCTGCAGGGGTGTCGTCGTAGGTCCACTACGCACGACCACGAGGCCGGTCCCTCTGACCACTAGCTTGCTAGATGTAGCGCGCGCTACCTATTTCATATGAATTGTTTAACATTATGCATGTTTTATGTTTGAACTACGGATGGTTTGTAGAACTGTTTAATTACAAGTAGGTGTTAATATCCAGATGGCCGGATAGGTTCATACTAACTACTTATGTTGCATTAAATCTATGCATCTGTTATGTATAATTATTTTTCTCAACTTGATGAAAGCAGTAAATGGATGCCCCATGTGAGACCTTTGGTTCAGTGAGATGCCTAAGGGATAAGAAGTTCTTCATAGATCTGTCGAATGACTTCCTCATTAGGACAATATGTTTAAGTTGAACACTGTGGCACCCCGGCTCAGAGAAACCGGAACGCCCCGTATTCCAGCCCAGAGATTGAGGCGAAGTCTTCTGGAATATGACACTGCATGCTTAGCATAGAACAAACCAGCTCTCTTTTACAACACAAATACGGATACAAGGTCTCCGATATTACAAGGAATAACACCGGCACGACAACACTACGCCAACCATAGTTGCTCTATGCAAGCAGCATAACAACTCGAGGCAGCGGAACCTCTACTAGCAGCGGAACAACGAACGACAATGATGGACTCCAATCTGCAGGGTCTCTAGCTGGAACGTTTATCCTAGCTCGCGAACATAGGAACCACACCAAACAAGCAAACCAGGCAGGACCTGCAAACTGGCATGACACGCCAGGTCAGTACATTGAATGTACTTGCAAGCTCCCAATAACCAAAAGCAGTCAAGACAAACAACAGCATGGCATTAGCAGGTTAAAGCAATCATGAACATAATACTAGCAAAATAACATGGCATGCACAACTGAACATGATACAACTTTAGCATGGCATGAGCATATGAACATGACGATACTTCATGCAACAAATTAACATTCACATGCACCGACTTACTCTTATTCGGCGGTTACCACGTAACCATCTCATGCATCAACTTACCAACCTCGGTATCCATGATACCACCGTGATCATCTCGCGATCACATAAAGATCAACCAACTTCGGTATCCATGCTACCTTCGTGATCCTCTCTCGATAACAACCAATCTCATTCTCGTCATTGAACTGGGGTTATTATTAAGCAAGTTATTATTATTTTTGTCTCATAGTGTGACCGACTATGAACTGAGCCCTTATCCGCGGGCATGACTATCGATAGATTTAAACACACACTCTGCAGAGGTTAGTACACTGTACCCACACCACGTAATCCATGGCCTCGCACTCTCATGCGGGTGGACCAATGGCATTCCGATAAAACCGATCTATTGCCATCACACTCTCCCATCCACTCCGACAAACTGCCCTCTGGGCTAAGTCATGGGTAGCCCCGATGTCTACCAAAGACATCCAACGGCCACCGTCGTGGCAAAACATAGATGGTCCCAAACGGGGACAAGGTACCATAACAACAACAACAGGCACACGAGACTTATGTCCACCCAGCTTATAAGGGTAGCGCGCGCCCATAACCTTCCCTCGTTGGAGGCACCGGCGAGAGGCATGACAATAGACCTAGTTAGGACCTTCCCATAAAAGGAAAATGTGGTTGCACTGGCCAGCTCGATTCGGTGGCACCATGACTCAGCCAACAGTTGTTCAAGTTCATTATTATCCGATTAAACTTGAATGCAAGAAGCTTAGCCATATAAAAATAACATGATGCAACTACAATGCATGAGCATGATACCAACATGAGCATGGATGTGCAACCAAAATAAATCATCGACCATAACAACAACGAAGCATATAAGCATGCCATACTAATGAGCAAGATCATAATACTACACATGAGCATAGCATGAAAACTTGCATCAAAAAGAAATATCATGCAAGAACTTGACCAGAATACTACAAAGTAAGCATATAACCAACTGGATGCAAAGTAACGTGCATAGCCACGGTACTTGATAACAGACGGTAAACATGCATCAGAAAGAACACCACTTCTATCAGCATGTACTACTACTATCAAGCATAACATGTGACAATAATACTAGCAAGTAGTACAATATAACAAGATGCATCGGAACATAGCATGAAGGTGAACATGAAACCACTAGCATAACCGAAACAACGACAACAGTAGCAAACAAGCAGACAGATAACGGGCAAAGTTTTATTGAATATTCAAGTAGAAACCATGGCTACTGCATGGCTATCATGCAAGTGGCTGTTGTGGCTTGCCTGGGGGTGACGGAGACTCCGGGAAGAAGTGCGGTGAAGCCGTGGAACGAAACGCCGGACGGTTCTCTCTCGGAGGGGGCTGTTTTGAAGCAAGGGCAAAATAGTCATTTTCATTGTGGGACCACCTAGTGAAAATGCTACCAACAGAAATATCTCAATGAGACGAAGAAGTGAGCGTTGGTTTCACCTCAAACGGAGTTACAGTTGCGGAGTTATGCTGTGTAGAAGATCAGGGACCTATCTGTGAATATTTTCATCACCAACAAGTCCCTGGCGGCTGAAATAGAAAGCGCATAAAGTGAAATACGTTTTCGGAATGAGAAAACGTATTTCCGACTGAAGTTGATACGTTTTCAGAACAGGAAAGCGTACTCGTCAGATTACGTCTCCATTTGCCACATCAGCTGGGCCAGCTGGTCCACGCGCGAGGGGCTGATTGGTGGGTCCCATGCGGCAGGAGGAGGGGCCACGCTCGGTCGTCTCCTTCCTCCCGCTCGCCTGTTCTCTCGTGAGACAGAGCGGAGGCAGGGGAGGGAAATGACCAAGGGGCCGGCCGGCTCAGGCGCTCCCCGGCCGAGCCAAGGGCACCGGCGGGTGCGGGAGGCCACGACGGTCCCGTTCAGAGGGTCGGACGGCGCCGGGGAGGAGTAGGGAGGCAGGGACAGGCGGCGCCAGAGGAGGCCAGGGGCGGCGGCGGTGGTGGTGATCTTCGGTGGTACGAGCAGCTCCGACTAGGGGAAAGGGTGTGGGGCGGCTTGTGGGGAGGAGTAGGAGGCGGTGGAGGTTCCAGGGAGGGGAGAGGAGGATCGGGGTGACCGGACTAGCTCGATCTCCGGCGATGGCCGAGGACGAACGGCGAAGAACGGCGAGATGAGGCGACTTCGGTGGTCGAGGAGGAACGAGGAGAGGCTGGTGAGGTGCGGGAGGAGCTTGGGGTCCTCTTTATAGGCCCGGGGAGGCCTCGGGGACGCTCTAGAGAGCTCGGCCAACATGCCAAAGGAGGGACAGAGGACAGACGCGTCATGGGGACGGCGACGACGACCACACCACAGCGATGCAGGTCGGGGCAGCGATGCAGGGCGATGCGGTCGAGCACGGGCTAGCTCCTGGACAAGGTTTGGTGTCGAGACGAGGAGGAAAACGACAGGAACAACGGCGACAACGTGCCAGAGCATGAGTTTGGCTGGTCGCGACCCGTGGTGACCGCGAGAACTGGCATAAGCGGTGCTAGGTGATTGGCTACATCATGTCTAGAAGATAGACCTTAGTGCCCTTAGTCCAAATGAAGAAATAAATCGGTCCAGGGGCAAAGAAGAGATATGGATGAGGATCTAAAACATTTTGGCAGCAAGGTGTTTGATGTGAATTGTGAGAGCTAGAACAGCGCAATAAATCTGATCTTTGGCCTAGCTTGATCACAAGCAAAGATAACTGTGGTAGCCTAATATCAGACCAAATGGAGCCCTCTAGAGTGAACTTGCTGCAGAGAGGGCCCTATTGGTCAGATTTGGGAATTATGAAGCAGCACTCACTTGAGTGCATGAAATGAGCTGAAAATGGTCTTGGCCCAATGATTTGAGAATATGAGGATGCCCAAAAAGTTTCAGGCGATTTGGGAATACCAAAGTGGCACTTGCTTCATAAAGCATCTCTTTGGACATAAACTTGAAAAATTGCACAGGGAAATTGGAGTAGTGGATTGAGCCAAAACTTGGTGGAGAGAGTTGACATGGATAGGAGAATGTCCTGGTAAATTTCCAACTCAAATGAAGCAATATAAAATATGGTTGCTTCACAAACTGAAAATCTGACCAGAAACTAAGATTAGGAGCTGAACTCACATAGATGAGTTACATGAGTTCCAATTTGGTGGAGAGTGATGATTTGATCATATGAAGGACCTTGAATTTTTTTAAATCATTTGGATATGCATAGCTTGTACTTCCTTCACAATGACATCCCTCAGGCAGAAACTTTGAAAATTTGCTCAGGAATATTTACTAGGCAAATTGAGTTTAATTTTGGCATGGGGTAACGATATGGACAGAAAAAGATGTCCAAAAAGTTTGGGGTCAATCAAGCAAATATAAATAACACTTTGCTTCACAAAGTGCCCTTTAGGGCAGAATATGAAAATAATTATTAAGGGATTATTTTTTAACATGGCAATGAAATGTTTTGCCATATTTGAGCAAGATATGACCTAAAAAATTTATGATAATTATTTGGGATTTTGGGAGTGATAGAAATATAGGTTGCTTCACAACCTAGGGTTTAAAAGGGTTATTCCTTTTCTGTTAAAGGAATATTCCCAAGAAAAAGGATATTGGGATTTGGATCAAGGATGAAAATGACATGATCTTGGGATGATGATGAGGATGACCAGCCACTATAAACCTAGGAAGACATGATCTTCCCAAGTTTGAGAACTACATAGCCACAGAAAATCAAATCAAAGCAATAAATCCAAGAAAATCATCAGAAAAAGAAAAGGGCAAAATTCAAGGTGTTACAAACCTTCCCCCCTTAAAGAAATCTCATCCTCGAGATTTGGTTGCTCAAGGATAAATTAATATTTCGACTTGAAGAAACCGTTTCCAACTCGGGTTTCTCCTATTTACTCTCATATAATGTTCCCACTGAATTTGATCTGACTGTCTGCCTTGTTCTAGGGTTGTTTGCTTCACCGTATATGACATACTGACGGGACATACCTCATATGTTCCTGTTCATAGTGAGTCAAATTTTCTTTCATATCTACTGGCTTAGCAGAGGTCCGAAAGATTATCTGTACTGATATAGGTGTCCTTCTAGATACTGATCCTTGCTACAGATGTTATTCTCGTATCGAGTACTAAGAATATTCCATGGGGTTGGGAACACCTCTTCCCATGGAACAAAGAATCTCTTCTATCCAGGCAATCAGGTTCCTTGAATATATGCATTCTGGGTTCAAAACAATGACGTGAATCACACCTGTTCTTCTAATGGATTTTGACATCTTGCAGGAGTTTCTGACTTATCTTGACTAGCTTCACAGTCTTGAGTATCCAATCCATACCGAATGTTTGACTGCCGCTTGACGTGGCTGATTGAAAAATGCACCATCTCCCGATGATAACATTTGCAGACTTGACTGGCGGTGATCTCGGCAAAGAATTCTGTTCATGACAGGCTATTCTTTAATTGCTTCCCATCTGCGAGAAATAACAATCATCAAAGTATGTGCTCTCACACCGATTCTTCATTTTGCCGGTATACTCATGGGGATAGTAGGTTGTGCGATGCTTTAGCACGGTTACTGAGGTCAATATGTTGACTTGTCCTTTGGTCGGGCTTGACAGACTTGGGCATTCAATGCTGACAGTTCTGAGCATACTGTGGACTGAGCTGGTTGCCTTGCTATGAGGTCCTTACCACAATGGAGTAGACCACTTAGGCGTATCTTTATGGTGTTTGATATGAATTAAGACTTCCTTGTGCATTCATACCACATTGCTCACACAATACTCTGGCATACCGGTATTGTCGGTCTTGCTCTTTCATTATTACTTTCTTTATTTGGATCTTTAACTGAAAGAGTGGGGCCCTATATATCCTTGATTTTTTTCGCAGCCCTGAGTATTGTCGTGTGCAATACCTTGCAATTCATACTTTGGTCTCGAGTCTCGGGATATTTATCCGGTTCGCGTGTGATTGTACGGATCTCAATCCTGTTGTTGATTATGCCAGACAATGACCGGATTAATAGCATCACCTTATCGGGTGTGCGGGACTGATCTTGATATTCACTGCCAAGATAGTATCTCAATATTGTCTTTCCTCAAGACTTGTCGCTTCTTGCATTCTACATTGGTTTTCCTTCACTTGCATATCCGGTGAGGTTATCGGATGCGTACCGTGAATTCTTGCTTGTGCGAAGGAACTTCCATAAACTTGGCGGCATACTCGTTGTATGAACAAATATCTGATTCTCGAGGCATACCTTTGTTCTGACTGATCCTTATTTCTGACTCAACTATTGCAGATCTGCCACATGGAAACACTGTCATATGCCGACAACCCATTGTTTAATATCTTGTACCAGTGTTGTACTGAAGAAGACTGGGCCGCTTGCGTTGGAAGCCACCGGGATATCATGCTGAGGAAGGTTGGATGGATTGTGCTCGAAGCTTTCGGCGGATATCTTGCTGAGGAAGACTGGGTACCGTACCTCATAAGCTTCCCCCTTAAAGACTTGCTGGGGAAGACTCGGTACCTTATGCTAGAAGCTTTTGCAGTACCTCATTGAGAAGACTGAATATCCTGCAAGGGAAATCATTCATACCTTACTGATGCAAACTGGGAATCTTGTCTTGTACGCTGTGCTAATAAATTGTGGAGAAGGATTGGACTATTTTTCTGTGAACCAAATAATATATATATATATATATATATATATATATATATATATATATATATATATATATATATATATATATATATATATTATGTCCTACTACCGGGTGTAGTTACACCCGTTGATGTAGTCGTACGTCTTCACGATCGACCGATCCTCAGTACCGAACGTACGACACCTCCGCGTTCAGCACACGTTCAGCTCGGTGACGTCCCGCGAACTCAAGATCCTGTAGAGCTTCGAGGAAGAGCTTCGTCAGCACGACGGCGTGGTGACGGTGATGATGATGCTACCGATGCAGGGCTTCGCCTAAGCACCGCTACGATATGACCGAGGTGGATTATGGTGGAGGGGGGCACCGCACACGGCTAAGAGATCAATGATCAAATGTTGTGTCCATGGGGTGCCCCTTGGCCACGTATATAAAGGATGGAGGGAGGAGGAGGCCGACCCTCACAGGGGGCGCCCAAGTGTGGAATCCTACTAGGACTCCCTAGTCCTAGTAGGATTCCTCCTCCCACATGGAATAGGAAAAAGGGAAGGGAGAAGAAGAAGGAAGGAAGGGGGCGCCCTCCTCCCTAGTCCAATTCGGACTAGTCCATGGGGAGGCATGCGGCCACCCTTTGAGGTCTTTCTCTCCTTTCCCATATGGCCCATTAAGGCCCAATACGAATTCACGTAACTCTCCCGTACTCCGAAAAATACCCGAATCACTCGGAACCTTTCCGATGTCCGAATATAGTCGTCCAATATATCAATCTTTACGTATTGACCATTTCGATACTCCACGTCATGTCCCCGATCTCATCCGGGATTCCGAACTACCTTCGGTACATCAAAAGACATAAACTCATAATACAAATTGTCACCGAACGTTAAGCGTGCGGACCCTACGGGTTCGAGAACTATGTAGACATGACCGAGACACGTCTCCGGTCAATAACCAATAGCGGAACCTGGAAGCTCATATTGGCTCCTACATATTCTACGAAGACCTTTATCGGTCAAACCGCATAACAACATACGTTGTTCCCTTTGTCATCGGTATGTTACTTGCCCGAGATTCGATCGTCGGTATCTCAATACCTAGTTCAATCTCGTTACCGGCAAGTCTCTTTACTCGTTCCGTAATACATCATCCCGCAACTAACTCATTAGCTGCATTGCTTGCAAGGCTTATAGTGATGTGCATTACCGAGAGGTCCCAGAGATACCTCTCCGACAATCGGCGTGACAAATCCTAATCTCGATCTATGCCAGCCCAACAAGTACCTGCGGAGACACCTGTAGAGCGCCTTTATAATCAGCCAGTTACGTTGTGATGTTTGGTAGCACACAAAGTGTTCCTCCGGTATTCGGGAGTTGCATAATCTCATAGTCATAGGAACATGTATAAGTCATAAAGAAAGCAATAGCAATATATTAAGCGATCGAATGCTAAGCTAACGGAATGGGTCAAGTCAATCACATCATTCTCTAATGATGTGACCCCGTTAATCAAATGACAACTCATGTCTATGGCTAGGAAACTTAACCATCTTTGATTCACGAGCTAGTCAAGTAGAGGCATACTAGTGACACTCTGTTTGTCTATGTATTCACACATGTATTATGTTTCCGGTTAATACAATTCTAGCATGAATAATAAACATTTATCATGATATAAGGAAATAAATAATAACTTTATTATTGCCTCTAGGGCATATTTCCTTCAGTCTCCCACTTGCACTAGAGTCAATAATCTAGTTCACATCGTCATGTGATTTAACACCAATAGTTCACATCGCCATGTGACCAACACTCAAAGGGTTTACTAGAGTCAGTAATCTTAGTTCACATCGCTATCTGATTAACACCCAAAGAGTATTAAGGTGCGATCATGTTTTGCTTGTGAGAGAAGTTTAGTCAATGGGTCTGCCATATTCAGACCCGTATGTATTTTGCAGATTTCTATGTCAACAATGCTCTGCACGGAGCTACTCTAGCTAATTGCTCCCACTTTCAATATGTATCCATATTGAGACTTAGAGTCATCTGGATCAGTGTCAAAACTTGCATCGATATAACCCTTTATGACAAACCTTTTGTCACCTCCATAATCAAGAAACATATGATTATTCCACTAAGGATAATTTTGACCGCTGTGTAGTGATCTACTCCTAGATCACTATTGTACTCCCTTGCCAAACTCAGTGTAGGGTATACAATAGATCTGGTATACAGCATGGCATACTTTATAGAACCTATGGCTGAGGCATAGGGAATGACTTTCATTCTCTTTCTATCTTCTGTCGTGGTCGGGCTTTGAGTCTTACTCAATTTCACACCTTGTAACACAGGCAAGAACTCTTTCTTTGATTGTTCCATTTTGAACTACTTCAAAATCTTGTCAAGGTATGTACTCATTGAAAAAACTTATGAAACGTCTTGATCTATCTCTATAGATCTTGATGCTCAATATGTAAGCAGCTTCACCGAGGTCTTTCTTTTGAAAAACTCCTTTCAAATACTCCTTTATGCTTTCCAGAAAAATTCTACATTATTTCCGATCAACATTATGTCATTCACATATACTTATCAGAAATGTTGTAGTGCTCCCACTCACTTTCTTGTAAATACAGGCTTCACCGCAAGTCTGTATAAAACTATATGCTTTGATCAACTCATCAAAGGGTATATTCCAACTCCGAGATGCTTGCACCAGTCCATAGATGGATCGCTGGAGCTTGCACATTTTGTTAGTACTTTTAGGATCGACAAAACCTTCTGGTTGCATCATATACAACTCTTCTTTAATAAATCCATTAAGGAATGTTGTTTTGACATCCATTTGCGAGATTTCATAAAATGTGGCAATTTGCTAACATGATTCGGACAGACTTAAGCATCGCTAGGGTGAGAAGGTCTCATCGTAGTCAACTCTTTGAACTTTGTCAAAAACCTTTTTCGACAAGTCTAGCTTTGTAGATAGTAACACTATTACCAGCGTCCGTCTTCCTCTTGAAAATCCATTTATTTTCTATGGCTTGCCAATCATCGGGCAAGTCAACCAAAGTCCACACTTTGTTCTCATACATGGATCCCATCTCAGATTTCATGGCCTCAAGCCATTTTGCGGAATCTGGGCTCATTATCGCTTCCTCATAGTTCGTAGGTTCGTCATGGTCAAGTAATATGACCTCCAAAACAGGATTACCGTACCACTCTAGTGCGGATCTTACTCTGGTTGACCTACGAGGTTCGGTAGTAACTTGATCTGAAGTTACATGATAATCATCATTAGCTTCCTCACTAATTGGTGTAGGAGTCACAGGAACAGTTTTCTGTGATGAACTACTTTCCAATTCGGGAGAAGGTACAATTACCTCATCAAGTTTCTACTTTCCTCCCACTCACTTCTTTCGAGTGAAACTCCTTCTCTAGAAAGATCCATTCTTAGCAACGAATGTCTTGCCTTCGGATCTGTGATAGAAGGTGTACCCAACTGTCTCCTTTGGGTATCCTATGAAGACACAATTCTCCGATTTGGGTTTGAGCTTATCAGGATGAAACTTTTTCACATAAGTATCGCAACCCCAAACTTTAAGAAACGGAAACTTAGGTTTCTTGCTAAACCATAGTTCATACGGTGTCGTCTCAACGGATTTAGATGGTGCCCTATTTAACGTGAATGCAGCTGTCTCTAATGCATAACCCCAAAACGATAGTGGTAAATCGGTAAGAGACATCATAGATTGCACCATATCTAATAAAGTACGGTTATGATGTTCGGACACACCATTATGCTGTGGTGTTCTAGGTGGCGTGAGTTGC
The DNA here is from genome assembly GCA_021605205.1 of Aegilops longissima. NCBI lineage: Eukaryota > Viridiplantae > Streptophyta > Magnoliopsida > Poales > Poaceae > Aegilops > Aegilops longissima. Next base: position 427,132,468 of record CM038681.1, on the reverse strand, counting down.
GAAACTATTCCGCATTGTTTCAAATGAAGACCAAACTCGTAACTCAAATATTCTCCTCCATGATCAGATCGTAGAAACTTTATTTTCTTGTTACGATGATTTTCCACTTCACTCTGAAATTATATGAACTTTTCAAATGTTTCAGACTTATATTTCATCAAGTATATATACCCATATCTGCTCAAATCATCTGTGAAGGTCGGAAAATAACGATACCCGCTGCGAGCCTCAACACTCATCGGATCGCATACATCAGTATGTATCATTTCCAATAAGTCAGTTGCTTGCTCCATTGTTCCGGAGAACGGAGTTTTAGTCATCTTGCCCATAAGGCATGGTTCGCAAGCATCAAGTGATTCATAATCAAGTGATTCCAAAATCCCATCAGCATGGAGTTTCTTCATGCGCTTTACACCAATATGACCTAAACGGCAGTGCCACAAGTAAGTTGCACTATCATTATTAACTCTGCATCTTTTGGCTTCAATATTATGAATATGTGTATCACTACAATCGAGATCCAACAAACCATATTCATTGGGTGTATGACCATAGAAGGTTTTACTCATGTAAACAGAACAACAATTATTCTAACTTAAATTAATAACCGTATTGCAATAAAAATGATCAAATCATATCCATGCTCAATGCAAACACCAAATAACACTAATCCCAAAAGTATAGGGACTGTGCGATGATGATCATATCAATCTTGGAACTACTTCCAACACACATCGTCACCCTTAACTAGTTTCTGTTCATTCTGCAACTCCCGTTTCGAGTTACTACTCTTAGCAACTCAACCAGTATCAAATACCATGGGGTTGCTATGAACACTAGTAAAATACACATCAACAATCTATATATCAAATATACCTTTGTTCACTTTGCCATCCTTCTTATCCGCCAAATACTTGGGGCAGTTCCGCTCCAAATGACTAGTCCTTTGCAAGAGAAGCACTTAGTCTCGTGCTTAGGTCCAGACTTGGGCTTCTTCACTTGAGTAGAAACTTGCTTGCCGTTCTTCTTGAAGTTCCCCTTCTTCCCTTTGCCCTTTTCTTGAAACTAGTGGTCTTGTCAACCATCAACACTTGATGCTTTTCTTGATTTCTACTTTGTTGATTTCAGCATCACGAAGAGCTTGGGAATCGTTTTCATTATCCCTTGCATATTATAGTTCATCACGAAGTTCTAGTAACTTGGTGATAGTGACTAGAGAACACTGTCAATCACTATCTTATCTGGAAGATTAACTCCCACTTGATTCAAGTGATTGTAGTACTCAGACAGTCTGAGCACATGCTCACTAGCTGAGCTATTCTCCTCCATCTTGTAGGCAAAGTACTTGTCAAAGGTCTCATACCTTTCGACATGGGCATGAGTCTGAAATACTAATTTTAACTCTTGGAACATCTCATATGTTCCGTGGCGCTTCAAAAAACGTCTTTTAAGCCCCGATTCTAAGCCGTAAAGCATGGTGCACTAAACTATCAAGTAGTCATCATATCGAGCTTGCCAAACGTTCATAACATCTGCATCTGCTCCTGCAATTGGTCTGTCACCTAGCGGTGCATCAAGGACATAATTCTTCTGTGCAGCAATGAGGATAATCCTCAGATCACAGATCCAATCCGCATCATTGCTACTAACATCTTTCAACTTAGTTTTCTCTAGGAACATATCAAAAAATAAAACAGGGGAGCTAAACGTGAGCTATTGATCTACAACATAGATATGCTAATACTACCAGGACTAAGTTCATGATAAATTAAAGTTCAATTAATCATATTACTTAAGAACTTCCACTTAGATAGACATCCCTCTAATCATCTAAGTGATCACGTGATCCATATCTACTAAACCATGTCCGATCATCACATGAGATGAAGTAGTTTTCAATGGTGAACATCACTATGTTGATCATATCTTCTGTATGATTCACGCTCGACCTTTCGGTCTCCAGTGTTCCGAGGCCATATCTGCATATGCTAGGCTCGTCAAGTTTAACCCGAGTATTCTGCGTGTGCAAAACTGGCTTGTACCCGTTGGATAAGGACATTGAGCTTATCACACCCGATCATCACGCGGTGTCTCGGCACAACGAACTTTGGCAATGGTGCATACTCAGAGAACACTTTTACCTTGAAATTTAGTGAGAGATCATCTTATAATGCTACCGTCAAACAAAGCAGAATAAGATGCATAAAGGATAAACATCACATGCAATCAATATAAGTGATATGATATGGCCATCATCATCTTGTGCCTTTGATCTCCATCTCCAAAGCACCATCATGATCACCATCGTCACCGGCGCGATACCTTGATCTTCATCATAGCATCATTGTCGTCTCGCTAACTATTGCTTCTACGACTATCGCTACCGCTTAGTGATAAAGTAAAGCAATTACAGGGTGATTGCATTGCATACAATAAAGCGACAACCATATGGCTCCTGCCAGTTGCCGATAACTCCGTTGAAAAACATGATCATCTCATACAATAAAATATAGCATCATGCCTTGACCATATCACATCACAACATGCCCTGCAAAAACAAGTTAGACGTCCTCTACTTTGTTGTTGCAAGTTTTACGTGGCTGCTACGGGCTGAGCAAGAACCGTTCTTACCTATGCATCAAAACCACAACGATAGTTCTTCAAGTTGGTGTTGTTTTAACCTTCACAAGGACCGGGCATAGCCACACTTGGTTCAAATAAGTTGGAGAAACTGACACCCACCAGCCACTTGTGTGCAAAGCACGTCGGTAGAACCAGTCTCGTGTAAGCGTACGCGTAATGTCGGTCCGGGCCGCTTCATCCATCAATACCGCCGAACCAAAGTATGACATGCTGGTAAGCAGTATGACTTGTATCGCCCACAACTCACTTGTGTTCTACTCATGCATATAACATCTACGTATAAACCTGGCTCTGATACCACTGTTGGGGAACGTAGTAATTTCAAAAAAATTCCTACGCACACGCAAGATCATGGTGATACATAGCAACGAGAGGGGAGAGTGTTGTCTCAGACCCTCGTAGACCGTAAGCGGAAGCATTATAACAACACGGTTGATGTAGTCGTACGTCTTCACGATCGACCGATCCTCAGTCCCGAACGTACGGCACCTCTGCGTTCAGCACACGTTCAGCTCGGTGACGTCCCGCGAACTCACGATCCAGTAGAGATTTGGGGAAGAGCTTTGTCAGCACGATGGCATGGTGACGGTGATGATGATGCTACCGATGCAGGGCTTTGCCTAAGCACCGCTACGATATGACCGAGGTGGATTATGATGGAGGGGGGCACCGCACACGGCTAAGAGATCAATGATCAATTGTTGTGTCTATGAGGTGCCCCTTGGCCACGTATATAAAGGATGGAGAGAGGAGGAGGCCGGCCCTCATAGGGCGCGCCCAAGTGTGGAGTCCTACTAGGACTCCCTAGTCCTAGTAGGATTCCTCCTCCCACATGGAATAGGAAAAAGGGAAGGGAGAAGGAGAAGGAAGGAAGGGGGCGCCCCCTCCCTAGTACAATTCGGACCATTCGGACCAGTCCAGGGGGGGGGGTGCGGCCACCCTTTGAGGTCTTTCTCTCCTTTCCCGTATGGCCCATTAAGGCCCAATACGAATTCTCGTAACTCTCTGGTACTCCGAAAAATACCTGAATCACTCAGAACCTTTCCGATGTCCGAATATAGTCGTCCAATATATCGATCTTTACGTCTCAACCATTTCGAGACTCCTCGTCATGTCCCCGATCTCATCCGGGATTCAGAACTATCTTTGGTACATCAAAACACATAAACTCATAATACAAATCGTCCCCGAACGTTAAGCATGCGGACCCTACGGGTTCGAGAACTATGTAGACATGACCGAGACACGTCTCCGGTCAATAACCAATAGCGGAACCAGGATGCTCATATTGGCTCCTACATATTCTACGAAGTTCTTTGTCGGTCAAACCGCATAACAACATACGTTGTTCCCTTTGTCATCGGTATGTTACTTGCCCGAGATTCGATCGTTGGTATCTCAATACCTAGTTCAATCTCATTACCGGCAAGTCTCTATACTCGTTCCGTAATACATCATCCCGCAACTAACTCATAGCTGCATTTCTTGCAAGGCTCATAGTGATGTGCATTACCGAGAGGGCCTAGAGATACCTCTCCGACAATCGGAGTGAAAAATCCTAATCTCGATCTATGCCAAACCAACAACACTAGTGCAGAACCGGGCAATAGCACCGGTTCGTAAGGCCCTTTAGTGCCAGTTACATAACCGGCACTAAAGTGTGGTCACTAAAGCCCCCCCCCCCTTTAGTACCGGTTCAGCACGAACCGGTGCTAAAGGCCAACCACGTGGCACGAGCCAGCCTCTGGGCGGGAGCATTTTAGTACGGTTGGTAACACCAACCGTACTAAATGTTTGTGGGTTTTGTTTTATTTTTATTTTTCAATTAAATTTGTGTTATCAAATTAGTTCTTTTTCGCTTTCTTTGGTATTTTATAATACTACACATTGTACACGTTATGCATATATATATATATATATATATATATATATATATATATATATATATATATATATATATATATATATATATAGAATTTCTAATAGAACCAATCTTGCATATATATATATATCATCAATGTCTCACAAACCATCATATTAATTAATTCACACATACACACATGTATAGCTATATACAATTTCTCCTACATATGCATGTTGCCTTCGGAGCCAAAGTGGCATTAGCCTAATTGGTGCCTTGAGCTCGATGGGGGCAGCGGTAATAGTATTCTCCGCTCGGATTTATGACCTGGTCGAGCAAAAATTCCGCTATTTCCTCTTGAAGTGCTTCTCGCGCTCCGCTTTCTAGGAGCTTCTCCCGCACCTCTGTGAACTGTTAAGAAGGAGATCAATATGCGTGTGTATTAGTTGTGTGACTAGATATCGATAATGGTGTAAAATTGTGAATAGTGTTTTGACAAGCGCACCCATTCCTGTCTTTCAGATCTGCTCCTTTCGGTCGCCATCATGCGAATGTTCTCGCAAACGCAGAATGCACACAGATCAGTCCCCGCTACCGCTTGTGGCCTTTACGAGAATGGAATTGGATCGGATAATAATTAATCAAGCATGATAATTAAAGATATGGTAGCTAGCTAGCTAGCTAGTACTACTTAATTACTTACCTTGGGTGAAACCATTTAAGCTTTTGTTTCCATTCGCCTTCGTGACGTTGATGAACCTTGCCCAAGCCCTGCCCGCCGACAATGAAAATGAATAAAGGGTTATTAAATATAGTTCATATCATGAAAATGATGAACTAAATAGGCCGAGATATATAGTTAATAATGATTGAAATTACCTGTTGACTATCCCAAACAAGATGTTATAGTCAGTTTTTTCTTTGAGTAGTGAGTCCAAGATTTCAACTGTTCAAGGCCAACTTTAATGATACACAAGACCCGAGTGATATCTGCATGCACACACGCTTGCATGCCTTAATTAAGCGGGCATATGTAAAGCAAAAACATGTAGCTAGCTAGTAGGCAAAAACAGAGAATTTGTAGTACAAGACAATGTGACTCACCGAAGTTGTAAGGAAGTAGTATATCTTCATTGTATTTGAGGCGCTTCAAGAACTCTAGCATGTTGTCCTCACGGCCTTTTGATGATGTGCATTTAGTTTCCATGTGTATTCATTAACGGTGTTTGGGTCAATGAACCCAATGCCAAAGCGCCCACCTTTTGTCATTTCATACATCTTCATCCTGCATATAATACCACGTAAAAGAATATAGTGAGGATAATTACAGGTAATGATTGATCAAAAGGATCAAGACAGCTAGCATGAGACTTAAATTACGAAAGAAATCACTTACGATAATAGCAATCGATTTATAGATTTGTCGAGTGCGTCTTGATTGTATAACTGAAACAGTTCAGAATACTCAACGGACAAAGCTTTCTCATGGAAGTAATGGTCCTCCTTGACATTCACCATGAAGGACACTCGATCGAAATCTTGGTAATGTTCATGTACCATTGATGCAATTCATACATTCTCGTTGGGAGGTTCTTGACCTTGTCCGGATGGACCAAAGGTTGGCCCCGGACATATTTCCGTTTTATTTCATCTCTCTAAGCACGTGCATGGGCTCGATCTCGAGGAGTTGTCCAACAGTGATTTTGAGAACATCACCTGCATTATATGGTCCTCCATTATTACCACATTGCCCACCTCAGAACGTAAACTGTTTGCCCACAATAATATTGGGGCACAGATCATCACGTGTTGTTGGCACAACAAGCGAGGATCGATTCGCCACTGTTCTCCCGGTGGGGAATGGTTTTCCGCATTTTTGACAGCTGCTTCTTGTTTGCTCGATCCCGAGCTCGCCTCCCCACGTAGACGTGCTCGATTTAACTTCCCGATGTGGCGCTCATAGTCTGTGTCAACAGGCTTGGGAGCTGGTGGTTGAGCCATACGAATGAAGTGGTCAATCGCTTCCTTAGGCACTTTCTCCCTTGGCGGCGGAGGCGGTTTCGGTGCAAAATGGGCTTCCACCTCGGACTTCGATATGGCTGCGATTTCCTCCTCGGACCTGTCATAAGACCTCTCGGAAGAGGCGTGAGGCTTGGACCATATTTATATCTCTTGCCTCCGCCTGCATTTCCTGTACTACCTCAACTCGTGCCACGCACCATAGCTGCGGGTGTCTCTTCTGCGATTGCCGAGGCGCGGAGACGCCGGCCGACGGGCTGAGTTGGACGAGGAGGAGGGCCGCTCAAGATGTGCCGGACTTGGAGGAGGAGGGCCTGAGGTTGTGCCGGACTTGGAGGAGGAGTGGACGTCTAACGCTGTGGCGGACTTGGAGGAGGAGGAGGGCTCGACACTTTGCCGGACTTGGAGGAGGAGTGGCTCGACACTTTGCCGGACTTGGTGGACTTGCGGGAGCGGGAGACTGCTGACTCGGTGGCGGACTTCGACGAGGAGTCGATGACGCGTGTCGGTGGCCTTCAAAGATGATGCAATCCTTTTTCCATAGGATGATACGATGGTTGGCGTCTCCAGAAAGCGCCGTCCTCACCTCCAGGAATGTCAAGCTCTAGCTCAATATGGCTGCACCACCTCGTCAACCATGACACGAGCATAGCCCTCTGGAATCGGGATGCAATGGTAGGTTGCTTTGGGGGTAACTGGAAAAGCTCCGTCCGCCACCTTCATGGATATGTTCTTCATTTTGACGTAGCTCGCAGCTAGTGTTCTCCGTGATATCATCCACGGGTATCTACCCAGCATTGCGTCATCCGGGCGGAACCCACGCTGCTTCTCCGCATGGATGGGGCGGTGCTATCCAATGCTGGATCATCCGCTAGCTGCTGCAGCTGCTGAGACCCCTTTGCTGGCTAAGTGAATCGATCTGCTCCTCGCTGCCGCTGGAATTTGACCGCCAATTCCGCTTGACTTGCTTCTAGGCCTTGAAGGCGTTCATAGTCCCGCTTCCTCTGCTCCTCCTCCATCTTCCTCTTCTTCTCCTCCGCAATCTTCTTTCTCGCACGGGTTCTGTAGTCGTTGTTCCATCTGAAAACCCTCATACCACGGAATAGCGCCCTTGCCTTGTGTTCTTCCCGGTGTTCAGGATTTCCTGTGGCACGCGTAAGCTCGTCGTTCTCTCTGCTGGGCTGGAACACCCCCGTTCGTGCCTCTTCTATTGCAACAAGTATCGCATCGTCGTCTCCCTTCAGACTTGCCCTCGTCGAAACATTGCCTGTCTTCGGATCCAACGCCCCCCCATGTGCATAGAACCAAGTCCTGACCCTGGGGGGCCAGCTCTTAGTAACCGGAGTGGCTTTGCATCCTCCATCTCTTTCTCGGACTTATCCCACTTAGGCATTGCCACCGATAGCCACCGCCCCACTTATGGAACTTATCCTTTTTTCGCATTCTTCTTGTTTATTCTCGACCGTTCCTTAGCTAATTCTGAATCCTTGAATTTCACGAAATCGTCCCAATGAGCACGTTGGTTCTCTAGTGTTCCCTCGAATCTGGAGTCTTCCTTCCTCCCTTGACGATTTGTCCCATTCATGATTCTTGTGGTTCTTGAATGCAACCGCCATCTTCCTAAGAGCAGCATCCTTGACTTTCTGCACATCTCGCTTCGTGAAATGATCGGTAGGGTGAAATGTTCCATGAGAGTATCCCAAAGCAGATCTTTTTGATTCTTGTTGACAAAAGTAACATCCGGACGTGGAGCAGCGTCCTCTTTGCCTTTTTGTCCTTTGTCTTTTGCTGGCTCTTCCATTCTTGAAGGGAGATCGAGTTGGTCCTTCACAAGAACTCCGACCGACGAATGAACTTGTCCACAATCTTCTTAGGCGCTAATGGTTCGCCATTAGGTCTGATTGCCTCGATATTGTACTTTACGCCCTCCTTCAACTTTTTGTTCGGGCCTCGTTTCGCCCTTTTGCCTGAAGATTTGCTCGACCCGGATGGCTGAAAGAATAAAGATCGATTCGTTAATATATCTTCAAGTCATTTAAAACATGTGATGATCAACGAAACCTGCTTATATAAATATATATACCTCGCGGTCTTTGTTGTTTCAGGATCAACATGTTCTTCGTCATCGCCATAATCGTAGTTCATGACTTCATCAATTCGGTCGTCGCGATCGAATATCATATCACCCTCTCCGTGTTGTTTAGAAATTCGAGCCGCCATAATCTTCTTCATTCGATTATCATCGGCCCGCAGATCATATCGAACATGGTCTGTTCTCCTCTCTCGTCGGTATTGTCCGCCATAGCTTTTATTTAACTAATTCAAAAGAAATATAAAACAATTTAGTATTCAAATTACATCGCCTCAATAATAGATATAATCTCGAATACTTTGTCTAGAATAATAGATACAATCTCAATACATCGCCTCGAATAATATATAATATTGAATAGTACATCATCGGCTAGCTAATTAAAGATCGAATACTACGTAAGAATCTAGGACACTCGCGGTTCTGCGTCATGGGCGGTGGACACCCAAAGAGAAGGAACCTCACAGATCATAGCTGATGTGAGATCCTAAAGATCTTGCCAGTATTGGAGAACCTGCCGCCTCTAACGCAACCATGTAGCGATGGACGTGCTCGTCCTCCTCCCCGACACGGCGACGCCTCCTCCGGCGGGCCGGTCCCTCCAAGACCGAGATCGCCCACGCGAACGCCACCAAACGAGATCAGGGTCGACGACGGGACCCGGGCCGGGTTCTCATCAAGCGGCGCGCCCCTCCAGCAGTACCTCCAGTGCCAGCCAGTGAGCCAGGTCCGGACATGGGCGGCTGGACGTCGTCATGACGGGTCGACGACGAGGATGCGGGCCGGCATCGTCGATAACAAATACTAGCTATATGCCGCAAAAAATATTATTTTTTAATGATTGATTTTGATAACTAAAATTTATAACATTTCTACTATTTCAAAAATCTATATACTATTTCATACTAATTAAGCATCTAACACTAAAACATAAAAACAATTTCTATACATCCATTAAAAACAGAAAAACAACATTATATAAAAAAATTCCATACTAATTAAACACTAATTATATCCATCTAACATGCATTCATACATATATACTAGTGAAAAAACAATAATCTAAAAAATCTAAACTAATTAAACATACAAAATCTAAACTAATTAAATATATACGTGTATGTGTGTGTGTGTTCATCATGCTTGTGTGTGTGTGTATGGGCTCGGGAGGGCGGCCCATGGTGGCCGCTGGGGCGAGGGAGAGGGGTTAGAGGGGAGAGCTCACAAGGGGACGGCGACGGCAATGAGGCGACGGCCGGGCGGCGACAACGGGGGACGGCGCGACGGGACGGGACGGCGCGACGGGACGGGCCCAAGGCGGCGACGGAGACGAGGGCGGCGGCAGGATGGGGCGGCGACGGGACGGGGCGGCGACGGAGACGAAGGGCGACGGAGACGATCGAGGGCGGAAGCCACGGGCGACGGAGACGGAAACAGAGGAACAAACAGAGAGGAAACTGAAATTTTTCAGTGTTGTATATATAGAAGGCATTTTAGTACCGGTTGGAGCCACCAACCGGTACTAAAGGCCTGTTTTGGCCAGCCAAGCGGCGGCAAGCGACCCCCTTTAGTACCGGGTGGTGGCACAAACGGTATTAAAGGCTCCCTTTAGTACCGGTTTGTGCCACGACCGGTACTAAAGGGGGTGCGCTGGGGCAGGTGCGGTGCGGCAAGTTTAGTCCCACTCGCTAGCCGAGGGGCCACCGCATGGTTTATAAACCTCGTGCGGTCGCTCTCTCGAGCTCCTCTCCAAATCAGGCCTACTGGGCCTACGTGTTCTTTGCTGCCCTGTTGGCCCACTTGGCCTTTGCGGGCCTGCATCCTGGCCCAACACAGGTTGGGTTTCTAGTCGTATGCAGGCTGTTACGGCCTAGTAGTCGGGCTTTTTTTTGCTTTATTTATTTTTGTGTTGTTTTTTTTGTGTATTTAGAGTTTCTTTGTGAATATTTTTGCTTTAGGTACAAAAAATTACAAACATTCTGTTAGTGCCCGTAGTTTTCAAATTTGAATAGTTTAAATTTTGAATTATTTGAAATTAGTGTGAATCACTAGTTTGTGAATAATTTAACTTTAAAAATCAGTAAAGGCATGAAAGAATTTGTTTGCACATAAAATTTCTTCGCTTCAAATGCCAAAACACATAACTACCCTAACTATTACAGAGATTCCTCTCTGGGTGTGAAACATGAAGAAAGTGATGATAGTGAAGCCGATCACATCCAGATCTTTGGGTGTGAAACTTTTCTTCAAGTGTGTCCTTTGCACCGTAACCATGGAAAATCTTCATCATTTAACGGGATGCTCGGGTCAATATTCACTGTGAATGGAGAAATTTCATCAAACTTCTCATAATCTTCCGACTTGTCTGTCTTGTCATCCACTTCCACGATGTTTCTCTTCCCGTAAAGAACTATGTGCCGCTTTGGCTCATCGTACGATGCATTCGCTTCCTTATCTTTTCTTTTCTTGGCTTGGTAGACATGTCCTTCACATAGAAAACCTGTGCCACATCATTGGCTAGGACGAATGGTTCGCCTGCACACGCAAGATTGTTGAGATCCATTGTTGTCATTCCGCATCGCGGGTCTTCCGTTACCCGCCTCGTGTCATATTGACCCATTTGCACCAAACAAAGGGACCTTTAAACCACGCCGATAGTCAAGTTCCCATATGTCCTGTATATAACCATAATATGTTTCCTTTCCGCCTTGGTTTCTCCATCAAAGCGACACCACTGTTTTGGTTGGTGCTCTTCTTATCTTGGGCGATCGTGTAAAATGTATTACCATTTATCTCGTACACTTTGAAAGTCATTATATTCAAGATGGTAACGGGATAGCAAGTACAGGTCATCTTCAATAGAGGTGTCATGCATGGTACGTGTCGCAACCAGTGGCGAAACTCCTGGTTTGTTCACGGTAATCCATCATCGACCGCCCGTGTTTGGAGCGTAGAAAATTCTTGTGTTCATCCATATACGGAGCCACCAAGGTGGAATTCTGTAGAACTGTGTAGTGTGCTTTAGTGAGAGAATGTCCGTCCATACATATTATTTGTTCCTCCTAGCGTGCCTTTTCCATCCAGATCTGCCCTTATGCCGCGATTCAGAACACCAATCGGCTTAAGGTCAGGAATAAAGTCAATACAAAACTCAATGACCTCCTCATTTTGATGGCCCTTGGAGATGCTTCCTTCGCCTAGCACGGTTATGAACATATTTCTTTAAGACTCCCATGAACCTCTCAAAGGGGAAAATATTGTGTAGAAATACATGACCCAAAACGTTAATCTCTTCAAGATAGGTGAACTAGGACGCGCCATGATGTTGAAGAAGGATGGTGGGAACACCAACTCAAACCGACAAGACATTGCACCAAATCATTCTCGTAACCTTGGTATGATTTGGAGCGATTACCTTTCGAGAGATTGCATTGAGAAATGCACATAGCTTCACAATGGCTAATCGAACGCTTTTCCGGTAGAAGCCCCTCAATGCAACCGGAAGCAGCGCTGCGCCATAATCACGTGGCAGTCATGAGACTTTAGGTTATGGAACTTTTTCTCTGCCATGTTTATTATTCCCTTTATATTCGACGAGAAGCCAGACGGTACCTTAATACTGAGCAGGCATTCAAAGAAGATTTCCTTCTCTTCTTTGGTAAGAGCGTAGATTGCATGACCCTGATATATGGCGTCTTCTCTGTGCATACGTTGCTGGTCCTCCCGTGCCTCAGGTGTATCTTTTGTCTTCCCATACACACCCAAGAAGCCAAGTAGGGTCACGCAAAGATTCTTCGTCACGTGCATCACGTCGATTGCGGAGCGGACCTCTAGGTCTTTCCAATATGGCAGGTCCCAAAATATAGATTTCTTCTTCCACATGGGTGCGCGTCCGTCGGCGTCCTTTGGAACAGGTTGTCCGCCAGACCTTTCCAAATATCACCTTCAAATCCTTGACCATATCATGTACATCAGCACAAAGACGGTGGCGAGGCTTCATCCGTGATCCGCCTCACCTTTGAAATGCTTGCCTTTCTTTCTTACGGATGCCTGCTAGGAAGAAATCGACGATGTCCTGTACACATTCTTCATACAACTATTCAAATATATCTTGTCGGTATCATCCAAACAAAGGCGTGCATCCGCGGTATCCCTTGTTTGTCTGTCCCGAAGGTTACCTTGAGAGCAGGCCAATCATTGATGGTCACGAACAGCAACGCCTTTAGGTCAAATTCTTCCCCATGTGCTCATCCCACGACGCATACCTGTTCCATTCCACAGCTTGTAAGAGTTCTTCAACTAATGGCCTTAGGTACACATCAATGTCGCTGCCGGGTTGCTTAGGGCCTTGGATGAGCACCGCATCATAATGAACTTCCGCTTCATGCACAACCAAGGAGGAAGGTTATACAAACATAGAGTCACATGCCAGGTGCTATGGTTGCTGCTCTGCTCCCCAAAAGGATTAATGCCATCTGCGCTTAGACCAAACCATACGCTCCTTGCGCCATCTCGCAAATTCCTTCCCGCATTTCTTTCAATTTTTCTCCACCGCGACCCGTCATTGGTACTCTCAACTTTCCGCCTTTCTTACGGTCTTCTTCGTGACATCGCATCGCTTTGGCATGCTCTTTGTTTTGGAACAACGTTTCAACCGTGGTATTATAGGAGAATACCACATCACCTTGGCAGGAATCTTCTTCTGGGCGCCGCCCTCGACATCACCATGCTCATCGCGCTGATCTTATAGCGCAATGCACCACATACCGGCAAGCGCTCAAATCCTCGTACTCACCGCGGTAGAGGATGCAATCATTAGGGCATGCATGTATCTTCCGCACCTCTAACCCTAGAGGGCGACAGCCTTCTTTGCTTCAGACGTATCTCGGGCAATTCGTTGTCCTTTGGAAGCATATCCTTTATCATTACCAAGAACTTTCCAAATCCTTTGTCGATACACCATTCTTTGCCTTCCATTGCAGCAATTCCATTGTGGTGCCCAGCTTTTTCTTGTCACCTCGCAATTCGGGTACAACAATTTTTGTGATCCTCTAACATGCGCTGCAACTTCTTCTTCTCCAAATCACTTATGTAGTTTCTCTTTGCATCGGCAATGGCCCGACCTAGATCATCAACGGGCTCATCTCGATGCCTCTTCTTCAGCTTCTTCCCGCATTGCCGCCCAGCTTCTTCCCGCATTACCGCTCAGCTTCTTCCCCATTGTTGTATCATCGTATTCAGGGAACCCATGGCCGGGATAGCTGTCGTCGTCCTCTTCTTCTTCATTGTCTTCCATCATAACCCCTCTTTCTCCGTGCTTGGTCCAAACATTATAGTGGGGCATGAAACCGACTCAAATAGGTGGACGTGAATGGTTCTTGACGAGAGTAATTGCGACCATTCTTACAGCCAGCACATGGACAAGGCATAAAACCATCCGCCCGCTTGTTTGCCTCAGCCAGAAGCGTAAAAGTATGCACGCCTCAACGAACTGGGAGAGCATCGGTCATCGTACATCCATTGCGGCTCATCTTCATTACACAACACCGAATAGACCAAATTAATACAAGTTCATACATAAAGTTCATACAACACTTAAATGCAACAAACAAATAACTCTCTAGCTAAAGCATTTAAATGCAACAACAAATGCGATCAAGATTGCAACTAAGGTAACAATTGATCCAACAGCATAATGATACCAAGCCTCACTATCGATGGCATATTTTCTAATCTTTCTAATCTTCAAGCGCATTTTCTCCATCTTGATCTTGTGATCATCGATTTACATCGGCAACATGCAACTCCAATTCCATCTTCTCCCCTCAATTCTTTTCAATTTTTCTTTCAAGTACTCGTTTTTTCTTTCAACTAAATTTAACCTCTCGACAATAGGGTCGGTTGGAATTTCCGTTCACATACCTCCTAGATAAAAATATCTATGCTCACAATAGGGTCTGTTGGAATTTGTCATAAACACGAAATGCAACAAATAGTTTTAAAAGAGAATATACCACATCCGAATCATAACAAGGACGAGGGCCGACGGGGACGGATATCAAAACCATGGCACTATGTATAACAAACAACGTACGGGTAAGATAATTATTATACGAGTAACTATATATCCAAATCACACAAACATCAATTTTTTATATAAAATTTCATGAACAAGAGGCTCACCACAAGGTGGTGCCATGACGGAGGATGGTGCGGGCGATCGACGGTGGTTACGACAGAGATTTAGAAGGCACTAAGTAAACCACACCTACATATGCAAACTAAGTGTTATTTTGACCTCAAATTGCATATAAATCAAATACTAGCACATATATATATTTCCTCCCAAATTACTAAACTCACAAATTAATAACTATATGACCAATGCAAGAGCTAATCTAGCAATGAGAGATGAAAGGACAAAGTTGCTAACCTTTGTGATCACTTGAATGGATGGGGCCTTCAAATCTTGACAAATTTTGGGCAAAATGTGTGATGAGCTCGAGGGAGAAGAGGAAGAACAGAGAGGAGAGGAGAGGGAAAGGGGAAGAACAGAGCAAGCTGGACGAAGGGTTTATATGCAGGAGGACCTATAGTACCGGTTCGTGGCACGAACCGTACTAAAGGTGCCGGAGGGGCCCAGACCGACAACATCCTGCCACCACCTCATTAGTACCGGTTCGTGGCACGAACCGGTGCTAAAGGTTAGCCACGAACCGGTGCTAAAGGCTAGCCGTTGGAACCGGCACTAATGTATACATTTGTGCCGGCTCTTATACAAACCGACACTAATGTGCTTCACGTTTGACCCTTTTTCTACTAGTGCAAGTACCTTCGGAGACACCTGTAGAGCACCTTTATAATCACCCAGTTACGTTGTGACGTTTGGTAGCACACAAAGTGTTGCTCTAGTATTCGGTAGTTGCATAATCTCATAGTCATAGGAACATGTATAAGTCATGAAGAAAGCAATAGCAATATACTAAGCGATCGAATGCTAAGCTAACGGAATGGGTCAAGTCAATCACATCATTCTCTAATGATGTGATCCCGTTAATCAAATGACAACTCATGTCTATGGCTAGGAAACTTAAGCATCTTTGATTCACGAGCTAGTCAAGTAGAGGCATACTAGTGACACTCTGTTTGTCTATGTATTCACATATGTATTATGTTTCCGGTTAATACAATTCTAGCATGAATAATAAACATTTATCATGATATAAGGAAATAAATAATAACTTTATTATTACCTCTAGGGCATATTTCCTTCAATTGAACTCATGAAAGCTGACCGCCATCTACGCACGAAACAGGGGTTAGGGGTAACCGAATAAGACTATATGCAACAACCAAATGCAGCAAGCAAGGGTAACAACCAGACCCTATACTACCGTTTTGTAACATACCAGCTAACTAGGACGCTCTATACTAGACCTCGCTCGATACCAAGCACGTGGCACCACGGCTCGAGAAACCGAACACTCAGATTCCAGCCGTAGATCAAGGTGAAGTCTTCTCGAATATGACACTGCTTAGGATAGAACAAACCAGCTCTCTATTACAACACGAATACAAATACAAGGTCTTCGATATTACAATGAATAACACCGGCACGACGACACTACGCCAACCACAGTTGCTCTATGCAAGCAACATAACAACTCGAGGCAGCGGAACCTCTACTGGCAGCGGAACAACGAACAATGATGATGAACTACAATCCGCAGGGTCTCTGGCTGGACCATTTATCCTAGCTGGCGAACACAGGAACCACACCAAACAAGCAAACAAACCAGGCAGGACCTGCAAACTGGCATGACACGCTAGGTCAGTACATTGAATGTACTTGTAAGCTCACAATAACCAAAACAGTCAAGACAAACATCATCATGGCATTGGCAGGTTAAAGCAATCATGAACATGATACTAGCAGAATAACATGGCATGCACAACTGAACATGATACAACTTTAGCATGGCATGAGCATATGAACATGACGATACTTCATGTAACAAATTAACATTCGCATGCACCAACTTATTCTTATTCGGCGGTTACCTCGTAACCATCTCATGCGTGCAACTTACCAATCTCGGTATCCACGATACCACCGTGATCATCTCGCGATCACATAAAGATCAACCAACTTCGATATCCATGATACCTTCGTGATCCTCTCTCGATCACAACCAATCTCGTTCTCATCATTGAACCGGGGTTATTATTAAGCAAGTTATTATTATTGTTGTCTCATAGTGTGACTGACTACAAACTAGGCCCTTATCCGCAGGCACCGGTATCGATAGATTTAAACACACACTCTGTAGAGGTTAGTACATAGTACCCACACCACGGAATCCATGGCCTCGCACTCCCATTCGGGTGGACCAACGGCATTCCAACAAAACCGATCTATTGCCATCACACTCTCCGAGCCACTCCGACCAACTCCCCTCTAGGCTAAGTCATGGGTGGCCCCGATGTCTACCAAAGACACCCAACGGCCACCGTCGTGGCAAAACATAAACGGTCCCAAACGGGGACAAGGTACCATAACAACAACAACAACAGGCACACAAGGCTTATGTCCGCCTACCTGATCAGGGTAGCGCACGCCCATAACCTTCCCTCGTTGGAGGCACCGGCGAGAGGCATGACAATAGACCCAGTTAGGACCTTCCCATAAAAGGCAAATGTGGTTGCACTGGGCAGCTCGATTCAGTGGCACCGTGACTCAGCCAACAGTTGTTCAAGTTCGTTATTATCCGATTAAACTTGAATGCACGAATCTGAGCCATATAAAAATAACATGATGCAACTACAATGCATGAGCATGATACCAACATGAGCATGGATGTGCAACCAAAATAAATCATCGAGCATAACAACAATGAAGCATATATCCATCTGAGTATGGCATACTGACGAGCATGATCATAATACTACATGTGAGCATAGCATGAACACTAGCATCATAAAGAAATACCATGCAAGAACTTAATCAGAATACTACCAAGTAAGCATATAACCAACTGGATGCAAAGTAACATGCATATCCATGGTACTTGATAACAAACGGTAAACATGCATCAGAAAGAACACAATTGCTACCAGCATGTACTACTACTATCAAGCATAACATGTGACAATAATACTAGCAAGTAGTACAAGATAACAAGATGCATCGGAACATAGCATGAAGGTGAACATGAAACCACGAGCATAACCAAAACAACGACAACAGTAGAAAACAAGCAGACAGATAATGGGCAAACTTTTACTAAATATACAGGTAGAAACCATGGCTATTGCATGGATCTCATGCAAGAGGCTGTTATTGCTTGCCTGGGGGTGACGGTGACTCCGGGAAGAAGTGCGGTGAAGCCGCGAAACGAAACGCCGGTCGGTTCTCTCTCGGAGTGGGCTGATTTGAAGCAAGGGCAAAATGGTCATTTTCACTGTGAGAACACCTAGTGAAAATGTTACCAATAGAAATATCTCAACGAGACGAAGAGGTGAGCGTTGGTTTCTGATACGTCTCCAACGTTTCTATAGTTTTTTATTGTTCCATGCTGTTATATTATCATTCTTGGATGTTTTATAATCATTTTATAGTCATTTTATATCATTTTTTGGTACTAACCTATTGACATAGTGCCAAGTGCCAGTTGCTGTTTTCTGCATGTTTTTTACATCGTAGGAAATCAATACCAAACGGAGTCCAAACGCAGCAAAACTTGTTGGAGAATTTTTTGGACCAGAAGACATCCAGTGGGCCGAAGAAGCGCCTACGGGGTGCTCCGAGGGGAGCACAACCCACCAGTGCGCGCCAGGAGGCCCATGCACGCCCTGGTGGGTTGTGCCCACCTCGGGTGCCCCCTGAACCGACTCTTTGCTCTATAAATACCCCAATATTCCAGAAACCCTAGAGGAGTCGACGAAAATCAATTCCAGTCGCCGCAGAGTCCAGAACCACCAGATCCAATCTAGACACCATCATGGAGGGGTTCACCACTTCCATTGGTGCCTCTCCGATGATGCGTGAGTAGTTCTTTGTAGACCTTCGTGTCCGTAGTTAGTAGCTAGATGGCTTCCTCTCACGTTTGATTCTCTATACAATGGTCTCTTGGAGATCCATATGATGTAACTCTTTTTGCGGTGTGTTTGTTGGGATCTGATGAACTTTGAGTTTATGATCAGTTATATCGTTTTATCCATGAAAGTTATTTGGTTCTTTTTTGATCTCTTATATGCATGATTGCTTATAGCCTCATATTTCTTGTCCGATATTTGGGTTTAGTTTGGACAACTTGTTATATTTATCTTTCAATGGGAAGAGGTGCTTTATAGTGGGTTCGATCTTACGGTGCTTGATCCCAGTGACAGAAGGGGAACCGACACGTATGTGTAAGTGCATCTAGTGCCACCCCTTGTTGGTTTTGGAGTATTGACGACAAACTTGGTTGAGGGACTAATGTGTTTGTGAGAATTGCAGGATAACACAGGTAGTAGTCCCATATTGATTTCTGTTTACCTACCAAATATGACCCCTAAAAATGTGTGAAGACATTGAAGACAATGGTGGTCTGTGAAGATATTCACAGTGAAGATTATGACATGGGAAGACATTCGCATGAAGCCTATGGAGTGCGAAGACATAGTTGTTTCGTAGTTTCCGTTTCTTCTCTGTTGAGTCATAGGAACCACCGTACTATTAAGTGGGGCCCAAGTGAACAAAGTCAGAGTGACTGATGTGATGCTCGACCAAATCCTATGTCTTCGAGCGAAGACAATGAGAGCAAATCTTATCCAAAGCTGGATGAGTCAGCTTTACTTGTAGCCCAAGTCAAGCTGCCGCGTATGTTTGAAATCTGACCGTTGGACACGTGTCAGTTCCTTAGTGACCCAGGGTCATTTCAGACAAATCAGGTCGGGTTACCTCCTGGCTGTAAATAGCCCACCCCCTACACCATAAATTGGTGCCTGCTCCGAGTTAGTGCATGGCTTTTGTCGTTTCAGAGCAACCCACCTCCAAAGCATTTGAGAGAGAGATCCTTGCGAGGACAAAGCCCAAAACACCCAGAGCCAAAGAGTGTTAGGCATCACTAAAGTCTTTCTGTCCGCGTGATCTGAAGACTTGTTACACTTGAGGACTGTGAATCCCCAGCTAGTTAGGCATCACATTCTGAGCATCCAAGAGCCATTGTGGATTGCCAGTGAATGAAGTCTGTGAAGGTTTGGAAGTCTACCTTGAAGACTTACCAGATTGATTGGGCAAGGACTGTGTGTTCTTAGCTCAAGTGGAATAAGGTGAAGATGCGGTCTTCTGAGTTGAATCTCAGCCTCCCTAACCAGACGTACAGTTGTCACAACAACTGGAACTGGTCTACCAAATCCTTGTCCTCACCAAGCAACTGGTTCTATCCTTCCCATCTCTTTACTTTACAGTTTGTCTTCGTGAAGTCATTGCACTACAAAAAAAGACACATCCGTGACATTTTGGGCCGAACAAATTTTTTTCTGTCATTCATATGACACTTCTATGAAGATAATTGTGACAAAACCCGGTATCATCATAGATGTGGTGGGCTCCTACTTCTATGACAAAAAATCATGACAGAAAATGGGCTTTTCGTCCTTGGCGGGCCGGAGACGCAGCCGCATGACATTCTTTGGGCCATCCATGACGGAAAAAACCGTGGTAGAAGTGAGGGCGAGGAAAATTTCAGGGAGTTCCCAGTTACGGTGGGAGGTCCGGGGCCGAGCGATGCGTTTCTCGTCGTGACACGTGACGGCGCATGTGTGCGGCGTTGGCTCTAATCGAACTCCGAGCGAGGCATTGGGCTCTAATGAACCCGAAAGGACAGACCGCGAGGCTACGCACATCGAACCCGAGCGATCGATCGATGGCTGTTAATCGAACCCGATCGAGCGATTCCTTCACTCTGCGCGCTAATCAAGCCGATCGATGCTGCCTATGGGATGAGCAGTGAGCGCTATGGGGGTTTGGATGAGCAGTGAGCGGTGGCGTTGCCTACGGATGAACAGGACCCGTGGTGTGGTGGAGGGCTTGATGAATAGTAGACGGTGGAGGGTGCCCGTGGAGGGGTGGTTGAACAGACCCGTGGTGTGGAGGGCTGGATAAGCAGAGAGCGGTGGAGGGGTGCCCGTGGAGGGGTGGTTGAACAGGACCCGGTGGTGTGGAGGGCAGGATGAATAGTAGACGGTGGAGGGGTGGTTGAACAGTAGCCGGTGGAGTAGCGTGCGGTCGAGGCTGGATGAACAGGAGCCCGTGGAGGCTGGAGGAGGTCGACGGTGGAGATGAATAGTATCCCGTGGAGTCCCGTTTTGCGGTACGCCACACCCCTCCCGATGAACAGGACCCCCGTTTTGACCGTAGCACTCCAACACAAGTCCATTTCCTCCGTTTTGCGGTACGCCACACCCCTCCCGATCAACAGGACCCCCATTTCGACCGTCGGAGGTCCGTTTCCTCCATTTTGCGGTATGCCAGATCCCTTCCGATCAACAAGACCCCATTCCGAACGTAGGAGGTCCGTTTCCTCCGTTGTGCGGTACGCCAGGCCTCGTTTCCATCGCCTGTTCCGTCCAAGCCCTCCCGATGAACACGACCACACATTCCGTTCCGACCCAGCCGGTTGGCTCCCACGCGTTCCGTTGCCTCCCGATGAACACGACGCATTCCGTCGCCTCCCCATGAACATGACGACGACGCTGTTTCTCCGTTCCGACCCAGCCATGTACACGAGCCCTCACCGTACGTATGCGCGAGTAGGCGTTCGAGACCCCGCCCATATGTACACATACGTGGCCGTATTTTCTTTCTTGCACCCGGCGTTATGCGTGCGTGTACATGCTACGCGGCGCCTCTACTACGCACGTCTGGCGCCTCTACTACGACATGTGCGCCTCTACATCCACCAAAGATATATGTACGTTCGCGACCGTAATGACAATCCCACGCGCTTTGACCAGATGGGTCCCACCGCCGTGCACTTCCTTGCTGTGAAGATGTAGCTGGTGGGTCCCAGCAATCGGGGCGAATCGTTTTTGCCCGGACGCACTTCCTTGCGTCGAAGATGTAGCTGGTGGGTCCCAGCGGTCGGGCAAACGTTTTTTCGCGAAATCGGTGGCCTGTCCGGTGGGTCCCCGCTGTCGTGGAGGAATAATTATTTTGCACGAATAAGGAGGCACTTCCTTGCTGCGGCCGTGGACCCAGGTGTCGACCTCTCCACGTCGATCCACGTCCGATGGAAGCCGTTCCTTGACCACGTTGACCACGCCGCGCCGAGAGCACCAGGGGTGGACGACGGCGAGGCCTAGGAAGGGGACGACGCGGAGCCGGGGAAGACGCGGCAGTGGATGCCCACACGTAGAGGAGTACTAGGGTTCACTAGTTTGCTGCGGTGTGAGGCTGCCATCGCCGCAAAATAACAGGGGTGTGGGTGAGTAGAGGGATGGCCTGGCCAGCGGTGGGAGTAGTAGGGGCGGTGAGGCCTCCGCCGCATCATAGCCGGCCACGGGAGGCAAGAGCACGAGGCATGACCGGCGCTAGTTTGGGCGGCTGGAGCAAGAAGACCAGAGGTTGAATAAGCACTACGGCCGTTGGATGGACATCATACGGTCACTAGATCTAGAATCGTGCATATTGACTAAGTTGACCAAGCCCTCCGTCCCCGTCAACTTAGTGGGCCCACAAGTCAGCCTGCCACTATACTGGGTCCCAGCTAACAGGGGGAGTATTCATTTTTTTTGTGCGTAATAAGGAGGCACTTCCTTGCGTGCGAAGATATAGCTGGTGGGTTCGAGCTGTCAGCGGCGGTAATGTTTTTTTCACGAAATACAGAGGCCCTTTTGGTGGGTCCCTGATGTGAGGTGGAGGAATCATTATTTTGCGCGTAATAAGTAGGCATTTCCTTGCGTGTGGCCGTAGACCCAGCTGTCGGCCTCTCCACGTACAGTCCACTTCAGATGCATGTCGGTCGTTGACCACGTTGACCAGGCCGCGCCGAGACCACCAGGGCGGTGGACGACGGCGAGGCCTAGGAAGGGAACATCACGGAGGTAGGGAAGACTCGGCAGTTGTTTCCCACGCGGAGGGGAGTACGACTGTACAAGGGTTTACTGGTTCGTTTGCCGTCGCCGGAGAATAACAGCAGGTGTGGGTGAGTAGAGGGATGGCTAGGCCAGCGATGGGAGTACGGTGGGGCGGTGAGGCCTGCGGGGCAGCAGAGCCAGCCGCGGGGAGGAGGGAGTAGGCAGTCCCGCCGGCGCCTGTTTGAGCAGCTGGAGCAGGAAGAGCAGAGATTGAATAAGCACGGCGGCCGTTGGATGGCCATCCAACAGTCACTGCTTGTGCGTCAACCTTTTTTCTTAGGAAGCCTCAAATCTGTGGAAAACAACATAGAACCCATCTGCCATTATTTCTAATAATTTACAGCCCATTTGCTAATTCTTAAGGTTTTTTTGGAGCCCATATTCTTTTTGTTAGCATTACAACTCATATTGTGGCCACGGTAAAAAATTATACGAAATTTTGCATATTTCGGTGCGGTCCGAACTGTTTTTAATCCCGAAATTTCGACTCACCTTCAAACTGATTTTAAAAATAAATATATATCAATATAAAATCCAACAAATTGTCCACGCATAAAAATTAATGTAATTTAAAATATCGAAATGAAAAAAAAGAGATTTGAAACTAATTGCCGGTTTGATGTGTTTTAAAAATGTACATCCCATTTGTCATTACTGATGGGCCATTTTCTCGGCCGGCCGAATGAAAGCTCTCCTCGTCTTGAAAGATTTGCAGCCCAACAGGCCTGACAAAGCGACTTACTTGGCAAATTACAAAAAAGCTGGGCTGTGGCCATGGACCCAGCTATCAGCCTCTCCACGTACAGTACTCTTCCGGTGGAATGTCGTTGACCACGTTGACCACTCCGCGCCAAGAGCACCAAGGCGGTGGATGATGGCGAGGCCTAGGAAGGGGACGACACGGAGCCGGGGAAGACGCGACAGTGGATGCCCACGCAGAGAGGAGTACGAGGGTTCACTGGTTCGGCTGCGGTGTGAGGCTGCCGTCGCCGCAGGGCCTGGCTAGCAGTGGGAGTAGTAGGGGGCGATGAGGCCTCATCGGCAGCACAGCCGGCCACTGGAGGCAGGAGCAAGCGGTCTCCCCGGCGCTGGTTTGGGCGGCTGGTGCAAGAAGATCAGCGATTGAAGAAGCAGCAGGACCGTTCGATTCAAATCCAACGGTTACTGCTGCTAGAATTTTTTGTTGACTAAGTTGACAAGCCTTGCGTACGCGTCAACTTAGTAGGCCCACAGGTCAGCCTCCCAACCGGTGCGCCCCAGATGTCAGTGGGAGGAATCATTTTTTTCGCGTAATAAGGAGGCGGTAGGGTGGGCTAGGGAAGCTGCTTGCATCATCAGCCAGCCACAAGAGGAGGGAGAGGCACTCACAGGCGCTAGTTTAGGCGGCTGGAGTAGGAAGATCAGAGATTGAAGAAGTACGTCGGCCGTTGGATGGACATCCAACACTAACTGCTGCTAGAATCGTGTGTTCACTGACAAAGCCTTGCGTAAACAAGTCAGCCTCGAAATATGTGGCATGTACAGCCCATTTGCTATTATTTTTTATAATTTTTACTCATTTTGTAATTCATATGGAATTTATTGCAGCCCGTTTTCCATTTTGAGAATTGCTGGCCATTTTCTGGTCAGTGCCAGGGTCAAAAAATTAACTAAATATGTGGGAAATTTTGAAAATTCGCAAATTTTTGCTGGGGAACAAAATATTCTTAATCCAAAAATTAATAGCCATACTAAAACAAATTTAAAAATAATTAGTACTATGTCATGTTAACTCCAATGAAATACGTATAAGATATCAGTGAAGAACAAAAACAAAAAAAGTAACTTATATCCCATTTGCAATAAATTTTTTTGGAATTTTCAACCCCTTTCGATATTACTTTTAACAGACATTGACCATACTCTTAAGCCAACCTGGAATGCATCCCTCCTCGTCTTGAAAGATTTGCAGCCCAGTAATTCGGAAAAAACAAATAGGCCTAGCTTGGGTATTCTTCAAAAAGAAATACTGGGCTACCTATTTTCCCAAAGAACTGGAGCATGAGCATTTAGCTTTATTTATTTATTTACTTACTTATTTATGTTTAGGGGACCATGAGCATGTACCTGGGACGGATTCATGTGAGAGCCTCCCTTCCAGTTAATTATGGGCTTCTCTATTGGGCCTTCATCAGTGGGCTGCATGTTATCAACAAGTGGAAAATGTGTTCCGTACGAAAAATAGTATGCGCTACGTACGGTACGGGGCACAAAAGGATCGAATTGTGCAACAACTTCCAAAACATTGTGTTTGTCATTCTAACAACACATTTATTCAACCAATAGATGAAATATACTACTGATTGTACATTGAAAACAGCAGCAGCAGCAACCAGGGTTGGGGGTGCAATGTAAGCGATAAGGGGACGTAAGAGTGAAGACGCGCTCTCTCTTCCAAACCAAACATCAGCCATCATTACAAAAGGGCTACCAAAAAGAACAAGTGTATGCATCAAACTAAATAAAGATCCTACTACACCAAGTGTACACATCTAACTAACTGGCTCGGTTAGACGTTACTATTTATTGCTGTGGAGATTGGGATTGGATTGAACAGATGGGTGCCCGACGGGGAAACTCTAGCCAGCGGTGAAATCGATACTTGCGACCCTCTCTCCTACTTTGGGCTGCAGAGCGTGGCGGCACATATCAGGTATGGTGCATGCAGAGACGCATGGTGCGATGTGTACACAGTTTTGCTCGATGAACGAAACTGCGCTGCCATCATGATCCTTGCCGCTGGTTATCTCCTCGTTAATCGGATAATTCAGTCCGACAAAGAGAGCGTGTACCAAGGCTACTTACCAGCCTCGGTCAAAAATTCCTGAAGGCCCGAGAAGCTGGGATCCTGCTCAAAGACCTTGCAAAGGATCGTGATTGTATTCCACGAAACAACACGTCCGATGCGCGTAACGATCATCAATCTTTCGCCGTCGCCCGATCGAGCCAGAACCACCTGCAACTATCATGCCGCTTTTCTTTGAAAGGTTACGGGATTAGGAAGGGTAGGGACACCAAAGCGCCTACAACATCATATCAAGTTGGAGTCAAATAAAAAGGGCTCTTGATTTAGTCAATCTTAAGAACAGCATGTTATGAGCATGAATATTTTTTCAGCAAATGTTGACAGTAATATAAGCAAGCCATCATGATATCATAGGAAAGTAACATACTGCTGTAACAGCCGTTTGTAGCCATGACTGGAGTAGGCCAGCAATACGTCCAGCCATAGAAGGAGTCGACAGCGTTAATGAAGCCCTTGTGTTCAATGGCATCAGAGAACCATGGAGGATGTACGATCCTGCAATAGACATGCAGATTTATTCACTTACCGTAGTGAACTGTCAGATAGGCGAGACCGCGGTTGAAGAACGCAATTAGTCTAAAGTCTTTATAATTCAAAGATCTTGTGGGCACTTGGCAGATTACAACCTTGAGAAAATCAAACTTGGTATCATGTTGGCTACTGTAAGATTCCGAGTATTCTGGGCCGCGGTGCCAAAGCAGTGCAGTATTAATCTAAGGAAGGGGGATCAATCGCCGGGTGTAGACCTCCACGAGCATCCAGCTGCCGTGACCATCGACGAGCACCATCCAAGACGTGTTCATGCCAACCCAGTACATACCGTTAATGTAGTTGAGGCTGACGGGGATCGGATCGCAGTCAAGGGGGTTGATGCTTGCCACCCTACGATCGTTATGCTGCGTGACACGCCGTTTTTGAAGATCAGATAGCATCAGTAATCAAGGAGCTGGCTTAAAAAGCTCCGGCACGAGGGCTTTGAGTAAACGGTACATCCCCGACGAGCACGCGGAGAGCGGCATGGTACTGAGATTGTCCACACGCGAAACAATGAGCTTGATTACCTCTGCGGGGAGCGAATTCTAGCCACTCTTTTGGCGGACGTTGCTCGGTTCTGCCATTGTTAGTGCTTGGGTTTCGGACGATGGGGGAGGCGCGATGGAGAAGCGAATATGTGCTGTGGGAAGTGGACAGGTGATGATGACTACAGCACGCCGCTTGACTTACGAGACACATACCAGCAGCGTAGGGTCATATCGAAGTCAGACAACTTGCTTGAGTGATCACAGTACTGGTACTCCCTACAATACCTGCTACTAGTATGCCCTAACTTGCTTGAGTAGAGTAGTAGTCGAGTAGGACTCTGCTCTACTACTAGCACCGGAGGAGTAGTATCTTCTAATCTAAAATAGTTACAAACTTCAATGCCCGAGCATGGAACGACTACGAACCGTCATCGTTGCTAACTCCAATCCTGCAAGTCATGGATTTGTTTCTTTTTAACTTTCTGTATGAATCTGTAGCCAGCCTGCAAGTCATGTACACTGTACTGATAGTGGAACCCACAGAGTACTTAGAATACAAGATTAAGGATGCAATTAACTTTTTATACAGGGAGAATCATACACGCAATTAACTCAAATGGATTGGACGTGACTCTATTATTCTCCAATGGCAACCGGAAAATTTCCTCCCGCGGGCCGGAGTAGGTTTATTGGTTTGCATGCGCGTTTAACGGAGGGGTTTGATGGAGGCGAGGAGGCGGGTTCAGCCGGGCGTGCAGTGGACGTCGCACTACTATTCGATTTGACAACTACAACCAGTATATTATAAAAAACAAAGAAGAGTAGTAGAGATAGAGATAAGAATAGAGACTAGGAGGAGCACCATCTACTGCCGTGGGCTACTCTTGCGCTCCATTCGCGGCCATAGCGTCCCCTACAACCACTCCCTCCTGCGCTCCATTCGGTGGTATTTGTTGAAATTTGGGGGCGCACTCTCGCGATCGCAAGCAGCGATGACTTCACCGACGACGACTTCTTCCCCGACCTCGACAACCTCTTCCTCAACGACATGGGCGACAACCTCAATGCCAATGGTGCTGCTCCCATTGCACCGTATGTGTTTCTGTCCTTCCTGTTTGAAATCGTGCTAGAATTCATGTTTCTAGTCTGTGTCCTAGATTCGATCTGTTCATCTACTATGCTAGTCCGCATGATTACTTTAATATCTGTTATAGCCGTCATGATTTATTTTGTAGTAAATCTCGTAGTAACTTGCTCATATATTCAACTGGCGGAACGTCCCCTACAGCCACTCCCGTTTCATGGACGGCCTGGTCGATGCCTCCAAGGAGCCCTTCGCCTACTGCTATGAGTGCCCGGTGCCGTTTTGGGGCTCGCCGGCGGACATCGTGCATCACCTGACGCAGGTGTGCGGCAATCACTACTAGCCCTTGGCGAAGAACATCAAGTACGAGACGTGCTACCCGTTCACCATGCCGGAGTCGCTGGAGGATCAGCGCCGCCTGCTAGTCTCGGAGGAGGACGGCAGCGTCTTCCTCTTGATCTTGGCCACCGGCGAGGCCCGCACAGGCCGCCGCCACATCTCTGTAGTGTGCGTCAGGGTCGACGCCGCTGACGCTGACACTGACACGAGGCCTATGTACGCATGCGTGCTCACTATTACTACCCTTCGGAGGTACGTGGGCGGCGACACCGGCTAAGCCAAGCATACTTGGACTCTGCTGAGCTGGGACCTTCCCGCCGACGTCGACATGGAAAACCCATGGTGTTATTTGAACTCCAACAATGTGCACGGGGACTCCAAGGAGGTTCACCGGGACATCTGCATTTTCAAGTTAAATGTTGATCATTAGTCTTAGCTCAATGTAATCCACTGTCTAAGCATGTGCAGACTTCCATGCATGATCTTGCTCTATTGGAGTATCGCGCATGAATAAAAGTGTATCCTTTTATGGTTTAGTCTAGAATCTTCCATGTATGAATTTTTACTACAGTATTGGTGAAAGACATGATGAATCATTTCTTACATATCCTCTGCCCCTCCCAAGTCATCCTGATTTAACCCCTCCGTCTAGGTGTATAAGGGCATGGTTAATACTTAAATAGTATAGCCAACTGTTGGCTATAAGAAAGTGCCATGTCATCTGTAGCCAACATGTATAACAATGGATACTCAAAAACTAATTCTTGAAGATCATTTCCTGCAAAGCACAATAAGAGTTATTTCTTCACAAGTTTTGGATGCAGGTTGAACAGTTGAACGCTTTTGTTTGCAAAAGATACTTTTTATCTATTTCACCCGGATGTTTGTGAGCTCTAGAGATGAAATAATATCCGAACAAACCTATCGATACTTGTTACACATGAGATGAGCCCCACATCCTTTGTCAAAATAAACAACTCCCCGATTAATGCATTTCACTCTTCTATGCAACGCACAGGCACCTTACTATAGATTAGTACGACCAAAAATTGAACTAACATTATATATAGTACGATAAATGATGATTCATGTCACCTAAAATTATATCATTGAAAACTATGTTCAAATACGAATCCAACGATATTGTTTTTGTTGACATGCACTAAATTTTGTCAGTTAAATCTTCAGTCAAATTCAATGACGCGCCGTGGGTTGCGGGATTGAGCCGAGCCGAGGACAGAGCTATACTCCCACGACCTACCCGGCCCGCACTATATAGTTTCTCACCACCGTTCCAGATCATTGCGCCGCCAAGCAAGTCTTCTCCATCCCTCCTTTCGGCGTGCACCAGGAGAAGGGACAGCAGGCCTCCGGAACCCCGCCTCGCGTGATCCTGCAGGAGAGGCGATCAGGTTTTGGGAGCGCGACTTTTCGCTGAGTGCTAGCAGCGACGACTTCGCGAACGACGACTTCTTCCCCGACCTCGGCAACCTCATCCCTGACGACATGGGCGACAACGTCAACGCCGGCGGTGCTGCTCCCGCTGCACCGTATGTGATTCTATCCTTCCTGTTCGAGATCATGGTAGAATTCATGTTTCTAGTATGTGATCTGTTCATCTGCTATGCAAGTTCACATGATTAGTTTAATCTCTGTCAATGCTGTCATGATCTATTTCCTATTTATTTGGATTAAATATCATAGTAATTTTCTCATATTTCCAACAATCCAAAAACCTGATAATAGGCCCTTCGTCCACTGCTATGAGTGCCCGATGCCGTTTTGTGGCTCACCGGCGGACATGGTGCATCACCTCACGGATGCGTGCATCGGTCACTGCTGGCCCTTGGTGGAGAACATCAAGTACGAGACGTGCTACCCGTTAACCATGCCGGAGTCGCTGGAGGATCACCGCTGCTGCTAGTCTCGGAGGAGGACGACGGCGTCTTCCTCTTGATCGTGGGCACCGGCGAGGCCGCGCGAGCCGCTGCCCGTCTCTATAATGTCGTCGAGGCGGCCGCCACGACGCCGACATCGACATGAGGGCGATGTCTTTGGTGCGTGGTCAGTGTTACTGCCCCTCCGGGTCGCGTGGGCGGCGACACCGGCCTCATCGAACGACTTGGACTCTGGGGAGGTGGGACTATCCCGCCAATGTGGACTTGGAAAACCCATGGCATCCTTTACCCATCGATGTGGTGTACGGGGACTCCAAGGAAGTTCACCTGGACATACGCATTATCAAGTTAAGTGTTGATCATTAGTCTTCACTCAATGTAATCCGCTGTGATAGCCTGGCTTATTAGGGATGATAGACTACTCATATCAATAAGGAATTCCTTCTTTCCGGAGCCCATTCGGACGAACTCCAAAGTTAAGCGTGCTCAGCTTGGAGTAGTGTCGATGGGTGACCGACCGAAGTTGCTCCGGAGCGCACGCAGTGAGGACAAAGTCTTGCAGAAAAGACTAGTATTGATCTGTGGGGCCAGTCTAGATCCGCCAGAGTAACGACCACCGCGGTGTGTCGAAGGCGTTACAAGTTGGTATCGAGCCGACCCGCGCGGTTACGGATGGTTGCGGACAGGTGCGTGGTCATGTTGTTCATGGCGTTTGCGACCCGTCGTGGCACCGACATGGCACATGTGCGGACTGGAAGCACGACGTTTGTGCCAAGAGGGAGCGTTCTCGTGGCCCGGACGAGGACGTCGGTTCCTCACGAGTGGGGGTGTATGTGATAGCACGGCTTATTAGGGATGATAGACTACTCATATCAATAAGGTATTCCTTCTTTTCCGGGAGCCCATTGGACGTAACTCCAAAGTTAAGCGTGCTCAGCTTGGAGTAGTGTCGGGGATGGGTGACCGATCGAAGTTGCTCCGGTGCGCACAGTGAGGACAAAGTGCGCAGAAAAGACTAGTATTGATCTGTTGGGCCAGTCTAGATCCCGCCAGGAGTAACGACCACCGGCGGGTGTGTCCGGGGCGTTACATCCGCTGTCTAAGCATGTGGAGACTTCCATGCAGGATCTTGCTCTATTGGAGTATTGCGCATGAATAAAAGTGTATCCGTTTGTGGTTTAGTCTAGAATCTTCCATGTATGAATTTTTACTACAGTACTGGTGAAAGACTTACGATGAACCATTTCTTACATCTCCTCTGCCCGCTTGCAAGTTATCCTGATTTAATCCCTCCGTCTAGGTGTATAAGGGCATGGTTAATATTACTTAATAGTATAGCCAACTGTTGACTATAAGAAAGTGCCATGTCATCTGTAGCCAACATGTATAACAATCGATACTCAAAAACTAATTCTTAAAGATCATTTCTTGCAAAGCACAATACGTGTTATTTCTTCACAAGTTTTGGATGTAGGTTGAACAGTTGAACGCTATTTTTTTTGCAAAAGATACTTTTTTATCTATTTCACCTGGATGTTTGTGAGCTCTAGAGATGAAATAATATCCGAAGAAACCTATCGATACCCGTTACACATGAGATGACCCCCACATCCTTTGTCAAAATAAACAACTCCCCGATCAATGCATTTCACTCTTCGGTGCAACGCACGGGCACCTTACTACTATAGATTAGTACGACCAAAAATTGAACTAACATTGTATATAGTATGATAAATGCTGATGCATGTCACCTAAAATTATATCATTCAAAACTATGTTCAAATACGAATCCAACGATATAGTTTTTGTTGACATGCACTAACATTTTGTTAGTTAAATCTTCAGTCAAATTCAATGGGGGACTAATAAACCACGACCGATGTAGTACTCCTACAAGTGTAGAGGGCAGCGCTGCACGGGAGTCTCACCTCTCACCCCGCACGTGGCGCGGCAGTAAAGCCGTCATATCACAAAACCCAACCACTCCCAGTAATAAGTGGCCTGGTAAAATAAACGGACAAGTGCATTTCATCTCTCTGCATTTACTTTCTCCGGTTCATCTCGCACACTCGAGCCCTAGCTACTACTCCTAGGGCCAGTTCTTTTGGCAGCTTCCCAGCTTTTCCCACAAGACTAGTCACAATGGAGAGTAACAATAAGGCGCCTCACTCATTTATTTGGGCTTCTAAACTACTACTCCGTCCTGGTTTATTCCTCACCATTGTAATTTGTGCTAAATTTTGACCAAAGATTTAACTGGTTTATTCCTCACCATTGCAATCTATCCGTCTAGGTGTGTAAGTCATCTTACGAAAACCAAATAATCCCAAAACACTTAGGCGCGGTGCATTAAATTCTACCTCGTTTCTTGTTTCTTGACATATCAACCAATAAGAGATAAAGAGTGTGCATGCTTTTAATGACTTGAGATATCAAACACGACATGCAGTGGTTAGTTCATTGCATGCAATACTATTAATTAGCAAATAAACATTAACGTTTCTCGTTTTCTCCTCCTCCTTGGTCACGGTGCACAACCTAAGATGACTTACTCACTTAGACGGATGGAGTAGTGCATGTGACATGCACTAACATTTCATTTGTTAAATTTATGATCAAAATTTGACACAGATTACAATGGGGACCAATAAACCAGGACGGAGGTAGTAGTTATGGGATTACTAATCTAGAAGCCTAAAAGAACTGGCCCCTGGTACTCCTACTAGTAGTAGTACTCAAGTTGGAATTCCAATTGCACGTCACAACTTGTTAGGAAAAAAATTCGATACAGGGTGTAGGAAGCGATTTGGGAATTTGCATGCCTTTCCAACCAGTGAGATACTCCATACAAAGTATGACAGAGAAAAAACCACAGAGAAGGAAGCTAAAAGTAAACAATCAAACAAGCATTTTTGCATTTGTTTTGCATTGAATCGTTTCACAAGCTTGACTAGTGCTATTTTTCTACTTTTACAAAAACCGCATCGTAATGTTAAAACGTGCATTTGCACGTACATAAGTAATAGTAGTACTCCCTCCGTCTAGGTGTATAAGTCTTCCCTCCTTATTGGTCACGGTGCACAACCAAAGATGACTTATTGACCTGGACGGAGGGAGTAGGACAGTCTGCAAGCATATATCGAGAGAGACGTGTAGTGCGATAGTATATAGTAAAGTTTCTGCTATACGCACGTACTTGCAAAATGCGTACGAATACACAAGGTTTCCAAACTTTCCCTTTTACATACTTAATTAGGGACGCTAAAAATTCCTGAACGTTCGGGATTTAGCATTTGCGTCCCAAAACTAATGAGATCGCCTTACGAAACAAAAATTATATTCCTCCTAAAAGCCACGGCGCTCGCAGGAGCACTTGCAGCGCGCCACGAGTGCCCTGGTGCGCGGCCGTTTCCCAGCGCGCCGACACAACGCCTCTTCCTCAGCCTCGCAACTCGCACGTGCTGATTGGCGGCTTGCCGGCGGGCGAGCGCGATCTCACCGGTGTGGTGATCCGGCGCCAACAGGTACTCCTCCTCGCTGGAAGCGTGCACCCGGTCCACGTACCGCCAAGCGTAGATGAGGCGCTTGGGCCCGACTGCACTTAGGGTGTCGGCACGGGCGTCCTCCGCCACCCTCACGGCCCTCGCACGATCCTTCTTCCAAAGAGCCAATTGCCTGACTCTCTCGGACGCGACATAGGATTCCCAGGCAGCTTGTTCTGCGGTGCGCTTCTCTTCCTCGGCCTTCTTCTCCGCCTATATTTTGGCGCGCTCTGCTGGAGGCAAAGCCTCCCACAAGGTGACATCCATTTCTTTCCAAAGCTCCTCAAGGCTGGGGGGATCGACGGGCGGCGCGTCGTTCTCGTCGTAGCGGGGAGCTGAAGCGTCCTCCGGCGCGCGTGCTGGCGAGATTGGGAACGCCGACGCGTCCACCTCGACGCGTCGCAGCGAGGAGCGGAATACCGATGCGTCCTCCTCGACTACTGGCGGCGAGGAACGGAATGGTAACGCGTCGCGTCGCGGCGAGGAGCGAAACGCCGACGCGTCCTCCTCGACTAGTGGCGGCGAGGAACGGAACGGCGACGCGTCGCGTAGCGGCGAGGAGCGGAACACCAACGCGTCCTCCTCGACTAGTGGCGGCGAGGAACGGAACGGCGACGCGTGACCGTCCGCGGTGCAGCGAGGGATCCTAGGGCTTGGGAGGCGATGCCATGGTGGTCGGCGTGAGAGGGAGGGGAGGAGATAGCGATGAGCGTGAGCGTGAGGGGGAGGAGATAGCGATGTCGTGGGAGGCGAAGTATTTATAGCGAGCAATGGCACACCTATGTAAGATATGGACTGAGCTACACTGACTTAACTACAGGTCCAGCTGTGTCACTGACATGTGGGCCAGACCCCTGTTGGGCCCATATGTCAGTGACCCAATGCACCTGCAGTTAAGTAAAAGCTACGTGGGCATATTTATTGGAGTAAATTACGGGGGAGCGAGGGGGTGGAAATATTGCTGGTCACAACGGATTGGACGAGCGTGGGGGGAGGAGAGTCATGCATGTAGATTTTTTCACACGGGGTGGAGTGGTGGGACCGCCGGAGGGAGAAGGAGAGTTTGGCAGGCATATTGTTTCCACACATGGAGAGGAAAAGATTTGGAGAGAGCAGGCTTCCTGCAGGTATGGGGAGCAGTGCATAATAAGTCATCTTGCATGCGGGCTAGGTATAGTCTCAAGTCATTAAAACATACACGCCCCACACATGTTCATATTTCAAGGTGCACTAAATTATTGCATGCGATGATTAAGGCTGGCCATAATGGTGGTATCTTAGCTGGTACTCCCTCCTTCCATCTATATAGGTCCTAATGCGTTTTTCGAGGCTAACTTTGACCAAACGTTAGAGCAATAATATATGACATGCAACTTACACAAAGCATACCTTCAAATTTTATGTCAAAGGAGCTTCCAATAATATAATTTTCATAGTATACATCTCATGTGCTATTAATCTTGTCAATAGTCGAAGGCTGTCTTGAAAAACACATTAGGCCCTATATAGATGGAAGGAGGGAGTATCATGCACACGGGAATAGCAAACATGCTGATGTGGCAAAGAATTAAAGAAGAGAGGGGGGGTTAGAGTAACTAGTGTTCATGCATGCATTGGTAAACACATTTTTTTGTGAAGAACGACAACACTAGTTGAGTACTTTTGCAGACTTCAAAAACTATTCCACCGCCTCTACTATCTTGCTAAGAGTAGGTAAATTTTTTGAATCGAGCCCTTTAAACTAGAAGGGAGGTAGTGGTACTCTAATAGCTAACCTTGTTGTGATGACAAGATAGGACATGGCACGCACGGACGGAGGAACTAGTCGCATTGTGCATTTAAGTTTTTCTCAAGTCAATGTACCTCTACTTTCACCGGACTTATAGAAAATGTGTCAACATTCACAATGTCAAATCAATATTTTTACACTCATTATAAAACATAGTTCTTATACTCATTATAATCAGTATTGTAGATATTGATATTTTTAGTATAAATTTGGTCGTGAGATTTTATTGATGCCTGTCAAAGCATGGAGGAAGCGGAGCTTAGGGCTTCCATTGCCGGTCTCTACATAGGTATTTATCTTCATAATCCTGTAATTTTAGAGACTGATTGCGCTTTTGTGGTAGCGTCTCTTGCATCGGGGGACTATGACAGGTCGCTATCGTGACTCGAAGATGAAAGCGTTGAGCATCTCGAAGTTGATCAACAATCTTCAATTGTCAAAGATTAGCCGTTCGGCCAATAAGGTGGCACACTTAATCGCTAAGTATAGCTTTGACAATAGATTAGACGGTATTCTTGTAAATAACGTACTGCCCTATGTGGTGAATATTGTATCGAATGAGTGTACTGGTGTGGCTGGTTAATTAATATAAGGTGGTGTTCAAAAAAAGTATAAATTTGGTCAAACACTTTGCAAATGGTTGACGGGAGTAAAAAGGACCAGAGGGAGTATCATGCATGCGGAGTAGGCAAAAAAATTGCTCATTTATAGCTGGTCAAAAGAAGGCAAAAAAATTGCTCATTTATAGCTGGTCGAAGTCTCAAAGGGCGCGACCGCGCGAGGGAAGCAAAGGTTGTGGGAGGCACGACGTTCGACGGAATTAAGTGAAGTTACATCCACGCGCCGGCATGGCGTGCAAACAGGCAGAAGCTATACTGTCAGGCCTATGATATGGGTCTAGTAGACATGACATCTAGTGGGTCCCGCATAGTTCTCGAGAACTCTTTGGGGGCTTGCAGCCATTTATCCACCAGGCAAGCCAACAACCCCACGTCATTCGCACACCCAACTCGTCCCCGTCTTCTACTAGTAGTACAGTACCTTACAATAGTTCGCTCCCAGTCGTCTCGTCCTTTCACATTACGGCAGTTCCACTAATCCTAACCCTCCTCCCAAATCCATGGCGTCCCAAATCTCCATGATCGGCGGTGAGTAGAATGTTAGAACCATCACCGGCGATGAGTTCGACGTCATCTACACCCGTTCTTTCGCAACGGTGAAAGAATGCCTTGCTCGCTTCAAACGCATGTTCGAGAACTCAAATGATGATGGGTCGCTGGGCTAGATGTTGAGTACACCACAGTCCTGGGAAGCGAGAAGAAACTAAAGGAGGCAGAGAAGAAGAAGCCCGCCGTGATCCAGGTTTGCATGCATGACTTATGCATGACATATGCCATGCCGATGTTGAGTGCGAGGAATTTAAGAAGTTCCTCAAGGGCGGCCGAGTCAAATTCGTTACTGTAGACTTTAGGAACGACAAGGAAATCCTGGGTCGGATAGGCCTCGTTGTAGGCTAGCCCTTCGATCTCCAGAAGGCAAGCCTGGTGTCCTCCTCTCAGCCTTCAATGCTGACCCTGGCAGCAGCCATGATTGATCGTTCGTATGCTAAACTGAAGAAACCTCGCCACGAGTTTCATCATGCATGGGAGTCGAAGACATTAGATAAAGATCACATCCTATACGCAGAAATGGATGCCTACCTTTTTTTAAATATCTACAAGGGTTGGATGAAGAAGCAGAGCCCAGTGTCCGGTTCAAGCAAAGAAGTGTCGGCGAAGAGGAAGAGGAAGAGGGACGAGGACGAAGTCGGGGACGTGGACTCGGACTCCGAGTAGGTGGCAGTGCCGTCGCTCATGCTGGTTCTACTGCAGTGTCAAGCGGACTAGTTGCTTAGTTTATTTTCAAGGGTGTGTTGTGATGAGGCCCCATCAGAACTACGTTTATGTTCTTTCTCGTTATTTGAACTCTTTAGTACGTACAGTAGTACTAGTACTATGTCTTACTAATATTCTTCATGCAGTTTGTACTACTGCTCGTATCTTCGTGTTCCTACTGTACTTAATACGTTCGTACTAGTAGTATAATTTGGGTCAGTCGATTTGTGAAAGAAGTTCGACGGAGTGAAGGAAGAAGATGGCAGAAGAGGTGGAAGAAGCCCTTCTAGCCATCCATGTTGGATCAAACGGCTCACATGAGTCGACTGACCCAAATTGCTCCTTCAGATTGCAGGATCCATGTGGCATTCAAGGTCTTGAAGGTAGATTCCGCGTCCGCACCCGGTTTGCAGGCTCGACACACGCGCGACCGGCTTCCGCCGCGACAGCCACCATGCACGCCTCCTCCGCGCGGGCGGAGACGACAATGACACGCTAGTTCCTCCTCGCCGGCGTGCTGGAGCACGCGCTCGTCCTCCTCTTAAATGCGCTGCGTGCATAGACGCGGCTCCACCAGCTGCTTTCGTGTGCTTGGCAGCACGCACGGCATCGCGAGGAGGGACTGCGAGCGGCGTGAGCGGGCGAGCCTTGACTTCATGACCTTTGGGATGGCGGCGACACGGTGGTGATGGGCGAAATTGTTGGCGGAGCAGGCGAGGCGTCGGCATCTGCAACGGCGGCGGCATATTGATGAGTGCGCGTGTGGGAGCTTACTTTAGTTTTATATATAAGGTTGGTCAAACTTAAAAGAAAACCGTACTAGTACATGTAAACATTAGACTTAGGCAGCGCTTTTATTAGTTAGTACCACATCTACGATGCAGAATCCTGTCCAAGCGCGTGAACCGCGGCCGCGCGGTCGATCGAACGGCGCGTCACCGTGTCGCGCTCGAAGGACATCCACTGAACCTTTTTGTGTGTGTGAAAACAATCCTCGAATATTACTCAACTTTTTTTTCCTGCGAAAGTTCTTGACGCTGCAATATTTCCATATATTTGAATTTAGCTCCAGTTCGTGTTTATTTGGATTTGGACGTTTTAGGTGCACCCTAGTTTTTCTTAATACTGATTTTGTGTGTGTGACTAAGAGAGAACATGTGTATGTGTCCATATGTGTGTTGTGGCGGAAAGGCAATGTGGAGACGGTGTGCGTGTGATACAGACATAGAGAGGTGTGAATGTGCAAATGATCATGCATGAGTGAGACATAGACAGATGCCGATACGTTGTGTATACATGAGAGAACGGTCTTCTAGTTTACTTGTGTGTGTGTGTGTGAGAGAGAGAGAGAGGGAGGGAGAGAGACACAGAGAGGAGCATCCGTAACACAACAACCATCTCTCTCGATTCTTCCGTCCCTCGCACGGTCGCATGCAACACATGCATCAACGCGCACATTTTGACACCCTCACCCGGCCCCTGCCCACCTCAAGGCCCGCACAATCTCTTTGTGAATACCCATTTCTCTCTTTAGGTTTGTTTTCTCTCAATATCTGACACACACACACACACACACACACACACACACACACACACACACACACACACACACACGCAACACAACACACACACACTCCCCCGAGCACACAATTCATCCCCATCCAAGGTTATACGGCGACCACTCTCGCTTGTGCTTCTTTGCACCCCAACATACACAACACCTCAATCTTAAAAGAGGGCATCGAGTAGATCAAAGATGGTGACCACACCACGCTAGAGAAAGCGGGGTCATTTGGAAGCAGGGTGATGTGACGACGGCTGACTGACTCCTCCCCCCACCCTCTCTCTCTCTCTTGCACAAAATTACCAATCCCTCTCCCCGCCCGCACAAAATTGTCAATCCCTCAACCCACGAGATCCTTCCCCTCTCATCCATGTTTTTCCAGCTCTCTCATCAAACATGTTGTCTCTTCTCCTTCCACGTATACAGAATCCACATGCACACGCATCTCATGTATATTACATGTATCCATCTTTCTCACAGACCTAACTTCTTCCTCTCTCTTTCTCTCTGTATCTCTCTCTCTGTCTCGTTAGGTTTGTCTCCTACTCTCTCGTCCACATACATACAATCTTTCCCGCCCTATCTGCTCCATCTTCAAAAGCTCTCTCTGCACGTTTCATTCACACATTGGGATATGTCAAAATGTTCCTTCTATAATGGCTGATGTAGAGTTATGGTTGTTTTTGTTGCATCCTACAAAGTAATAACTATGAAATGCATTTAGATTCTCATTTGACTGGGATTATGTGAGTTTGAGCATGTTGTGAAGTACTATAGACCTTGTATACATCTTGGGATTCGACAGTGATTGTCACTATTGAATTGTATAGACCATTACATTCGAAGTCAATAGCCTAATATATTTATTTCACAATTTCAAAAAATGATTAATTCACTACAAACTAAGAAAACAAATGTGTACTCCCTCCATTTTTATTTAAGTCAGCGTATTAGCATTGGTCAAAGTCAAGTTTTGTAAACTCTTAGAAAGCTTATAACAAAAATATTAACATATACAATAACAAATAAATACCATTAGATTCATTATTGAATGTACTTTCACATCCTACATATTTGTTATGGTAAATGTTTATATTTTTCTATAAACTTGGTCAAACTTTAGGAAGTTTGACTTCGTCAAACCTAATATGCAGAGTTTACTACTACTACTTGCTAGTTGCTTAGCGAATCACTCAACCGCCACACGGGAGTCGGTGTCACAAAATTTTGAGGTCGGTGGGAAAATCTCCGTGACCCTGATTGAGCGGTGGGAAGTTACCATCATAGCCTTGAAACAGGCCTCACGGATGGCGCTTGGTAGGGGCTGTTTTCGTAACTCAGTTCACCCTACCCAGCCAACCCCACCCGGCACCCAGAGTAGTACACCTGAATACTCCCCAATTTCTATCCCCACCGCAAAATAGACTTCTCCACGGCACCGCAGCCTTCGTGCTCCTCCCTTTACATCGGGCGCTTTCGTCCACCGCAGCGAT
Organism: Aegilops longissima; assembly: GCA_021605205.1. Taxonomy (NCBI): domain Eukaryota; kingdom Viridiplantae; phylum Streptophyta; class Magnoliopsida; order Poales; family Poaceae; genus Aegilops; species Aegilops longissima. Next base: position 427,092,282 of record CM038681.1, on the reverse strand, counting down.
CTGCCTTATCGATGACCTCGTCGCTGCTGGAGCGGTCCACCGTCGTCGTCGTACACGGAGCCTCTTCCCGGCATTGTCTTCCACGGTCTCGGATCTGCTTCCGGAAGCCGGCGTAAGCGCAGAAGTACCACCGTCGTGGACAATGAACTGACTCCGTTGCCGACCATGACTCACGAGGCCACCGCGACCATCGTTCTCCTCCTCGATTGGTAATGTGTGTATTGAATCACTTACGGTACATGTGCAGTTCAATTTTGTTCATACCTACCCTTCAAATTTCCTGGGTGCTATTGTTCCGTAAAAGTAATTGCTTATAGCCTCCATTGTCCAACAGAATATCAGCTTGTAATTGTCGTCGCTCTGTATCGCCTTGTGCTTGGGTAGGTTTTCATCGCAACTAGTAGTGTGGCAAATGATGGAAAGGTTTTAGAACTAGCAAGATGCCCATGCGTTGCACGCATCAAGATGCATTGTATGAGTAGTTTATCTTGTGGGAGAAAAGGATGAGCGAGGAAGGCCTTATTTGCAAATCTGGAGAGGGGTATGGGTATCTTTTGCAAAATTCCCATTTGTTTCCTTCCTATCATCCGATATAAATCGGACGACCTATATTATAAGAAACAAAAGTATAGAGAAAACAAGTAGACAGTAAAGGAAGTAGAGATAAATATTAAATATTAAATAAATATAACAGTAGAGAAGAGAGTAGAGATAGCAGAGACGTCGGGAAAGGATCGCGAGCGCGGGGGAAAAAGCGGCCGGGCGTGCGCTAGTTTTGGCGCGAGGCGTCCGACACGCTTTATAAAATCCAACTCCCTCCCACCGCTCTGTGCCTTGCCACCGCTCTCTCCCCGCTCTGTGCCTCACCACCGCTCTCTCCCCGCTCTTTTTTGCCTCGCCTCCGTCGCGCCACCATGCCGCCGCATTGTCGGGAAACTTGGGGATACCGCGGTGTCCGCGCGCGCCCCTCCGGCAGCTTCTCTGCCCAGATCCGGTTTCACGAGATGCGCCTCGGCCTCGGCAATTTCGACACCGCCAACGAGGCCGCCCGTGCATATGATGCGGCGGTGTGGCGCCTCCGGTTGCCTCATTGAACATTGAACTTCCCCAACATGCCGACGCGGGAGCGGGCGCAGGAGCTCGCGCCTCTGCCGCGGCTTAGCACCGATGAGGATCGTCACAACAATCGGAGGTGGGAGCACCGTCTCGGCATCGCCGAGATGGATGAGGAAGCCATGGCGCTGTCGCGCCAACACTTCCCGCAGGACATCATCAAGAGCGTGAGTTCTATGCGCAAAGGAGGGTGGAGAGGGATAAGAGGAGGGCGGAGCGAGCCGCCTATCGCGAGGACAATCGTAGGAGAAAAGCGGACGCTTAATTCAACATGAGGCTAGGAGCAGCGTCGCCCTGGGAATCCGACGACAATCGGTATCTTCACGCCTACAGTCAGACGTCGGAGGAGGACATCACCGAGGAGGAGTCGGACAACAAGGAGTAGTTGAATTATCTTTTTTTATCTATCTATGCTGAGAACTATCCTCTACTCTCTAGTATCTACTTCTCGATCTCCGCTTTATGGCGCTTTTTAAAGCGCCGCGTTGCGATTCATTGGAGATGCTCTAACATGGCGGGCAGTGCTTTAATGTTGCCCACAAGATGCGCGAGTATTACTAGTAGTATATTTTTCTTGCCATGTTGAGATTTTAAAACCACGAGTGCGAACATGCAGAGGAGCAATGAAGACCAAACACGGGATATTTGGGACATCTTCAAGGAGCGTGGAAAGTTAAAGAGGAGCTCCACCGAACCTGTAAAACGAGCTTTGGTAAGTAACACCCTTTCAATTACTTTCGTGTAGCCTCGTGTTCTTCGATGTGTATATGTTGTAGTTTGTGTTTCTAATGCTTTCATTTTTAGCTTGATGTAGGAAGTGGATGTTCTCACCTTGTAGTTTGTTTTATTATTTTTATTTTTGAATTCACTTCTCCGAGTTCTGTTTATTTGGCTTCTACTAAATGGATCTAGGTTGCTCTGAGTATTGATCTAAAAAAGAAGTAACTTCATGTCAGGATGCAGTTCCTGCGAGGGGGGAAGTATGGTCAACCTCGAGATCATGTTTCCAAAATGAGGCTGGATTACACACAAGGTGCAGTTCCTAATGATCTTGGATTAGACACAAGGTGCAAATTCCCAGATGATGCTGGATTACACACATGCCAGGTGGAGTCGTCAGCTGTTCGTGTCCTCGTGGCATTAGTAAAGGCTGAAAGAAAGCGTGCAGCAGCCCTTGAGAATGTAGCTGAGTTCCTGAAGAAGCGAAAAGAGCAATCAGATGCTCTCTTCACCCAAGCCAAAGAAGAGATGGAAGAAGCCAGAAATAAGCTAGCAGAGGCAGAGCAGGCTAGGCGTCTCCTTCTATCTAAAACTGTTGTCAATACAAAATTTCCTTCATAATAGCTAGGTTCAAATGTTTATCCAGTCAGCATGCCTGTTATGATGTCCGTGCATCTACTGATGTCGCACAAAATGTTTTTTTCGGGTCATGTAATAACAGCAATTACTTTCCAAACAATAACAGACGAAGCACTGGACATGGTATAGTTCACGCCAAGCGCGACATTCCAAGTTCAACTTCCACATCAAACTCATGTTCACATATATCGCACATTCATACATAATGTCCACAACCATGATTCACTTCAAAGCCAAGAAAATGTGAGGAGAGTTATAAATAAAGAAAATCCTCTACTAGTTCACGCTACCGGTCACGAGCACAACAAGTCAAGACCATGCGTAAATTAATTATATTTTAGTCATTTTTGTGTTCTAAAATGCCTGTAAACTTATGGAAGGGCGTGTTCTTGCACACGCTGTGATTCAATGAAGGCGGCGGGGCAGTCTTAAGCTGGTTGCCGCAGCGGGAGGCGTGCTCGGCCGGCCTGCAGCGAGTCGGCCCTCTTGGCGGGCGCGACCGGTCCAATGCATGCGCTATTAAAGGTCGCGTCCGTGTCAGAGCAATCACTCCCTCCAGTCCTTTTTTGTTTGGGTATAACAAAATCTCGTTTTCCATTCACATTTTCAAGTAAAATTCATGGACAAACTTTGACCCAAAGTACGATGGGGACTAGTAAACCAGAATGGAGGTAGTAGTTTTTTTAATCAAAGAAGGGTTTCCCCTTCCGATTTTCATTACTGAAAACCAGCATCTAAATCTAAACCATAGTATTTGCCCTAGAACTACCAGGTTCAACATCTCGCAACATAAACCCATACAACCTCCATCGGAAAAAAAACCATACAACCATACGCCAAAGAGGTACGTATACTATGAAGTCCATTTTCGCTCCATAACAATCGTTATAAAACCTACTTACTACTTATAATGCGCCATTGAAAATCGGAACTGTTAACCCCGCTAAAAACGATATTTTAAACGTGGCTACTCGATCTGTGGCAACCGGCGAGCCACAGCGCTCAAGTCGTTCACTGTGGTCCCGACCATCAACTCCTCACGGATCAAATTATCACGTGAGCTGACTATTCCTACAAAGGTGCTCCACAGCGTGCAGTACCCTGAATGCAGCAATCGTGCACCTAGGGTTTTAGGGTTTATTTGTTAACGTCGCCTTTACGTAACACTCATGTGTGCGAGACAGCGACAGAGCCATTGATCGTCGTCGCCTCTTCTCTTCGTATATGTACTCCACCGTTTATGCGGTGTCCAAAAATTATAATAACTACTAGCAATGTGCCAATGCGTTGGCACACGATCAAAATAGATTAATACATATTCACCGATTTGATAGAAAAAAAGTCTAGTTTTGAAATCGTATATCACTAAAAATATGTTATGTTTCACTCAAAATATATTCCTTTGGCGGTTTGATGAGATAAGGGAGGAATGTTGTTGGTTTCAAGATTAGAAGTGGTATATGTCTAATTTCTACTCTTACTAGCAAGATGCCGTCGTTGCGGAACATCAAGATCTTGTGGGAGAAAAGGATGAGCGAGGAAGGCCTTATCTGCAAATGTGGTGAAGAGTGCGGGTAAATTGCCATATTTTCCTTCCTATCCGTCAGATATAAATCGGACGACCTACATTGCAGGATGGCAGGCCCACCATCATCACCAACTCTATTTTTATCCCTACTCTTATAAAAAGCATTGTCGGTGATGATCGTGTGCCGCCATCCTGCAATATAGGCCTTCCGATCTATATCGGACGGATAGGAAGGAAACTATGGCAATTTTGTAAAAGATACCCACACCCTCTCCACATTTGCAAATAAGGCCTTTCCTCGTTCATCCTTTTTCCCCACAAGATAAACTACTCATACAAATGCATCTTGATGTTCCGTACAGCATGGGCATCTTGCTAGTTGTTGCAAAAAGCCCATGTGTGTGTGAGAGAGAGGAGAGTGGAGGAGGACGGAGTGCATGTGTGACAAAGACACAAGGAGTGTGTGTGCGATAGGTATCAACTTAAAATGAGGCGATAGTGTGTGTGTGCACGATCGAGGCGTGTCTCAAGAAGGGAAGAAAAATCTACATAGATACAAGGAGGCGGGAGAGAGACATGTATGCGATGGTGGAAGCACGAAGTGTGCGGGTGTATAAACCTATCTAGAGGCTAGCTAGTCGATAAATGTTTGTGAGAGAAATACAGTCGGGTGCGAAAGCGAGAGTTTTGTGTGTGAGAGAAAGGCGGTGGTCGGGAAGGGAGTGGAAGCAGGGAGTTGTGTGTGTGTGTGTGTGTGAGAGAGAGGAGGCGGTAGTCGGGGTTGTCGATCGGTAAACAAATGAATAATGTTAGTGCAGGATGGAGGCGAAAGGAGACCGCAACAAATGTTGTGTCTATAGGAGAGAGAGAGAGTAATTTTAGTGGTATGAGTCATATGTACAGACATATAGGGTGTAACGCCCGGGATTCGATGCGCCAGGTGTTCGCCAGTTATTCTTCGTTGTTGCCTTGTCATTTGCTTGCGTGTTGCACTTTTCCATGTCATCATTTTCATTTCACATTATGTCATCATGTGCATTTCATTTTGCATACGTGTTCGTCTCATGCATCCGAGCATTTTCCCCGTTGTCCGTTTTGCAATCCGGCACTCCTATGTCTCGGCGCTCCTTTTACCTCTTTTAGTGTGTGGGTGTTAAGCGGTCTCGGAATGGACGAGGTTGTCAAGCGGCCTTGGTATAGCACGATGAACCGCTGTCAAGTTTGGATCATTTGGAGGTCGTTTGGTACTCAGCAGTTAGCAAATGTAACCATGAAAGCCTCTTTTGTGTGCAGCCAACACCCTTCAAAGTGGCTCAAAACCCACCTAACTCCCTCCATGCTCTCGGTCGTTCGATCCGCGATCGTGTGGTAACCGCACCTCATTTGGACTCTCCTAGCTCCCTCTACCTATCATCGTCTCCCCCTCTCCGTTTTGGATCATTTCCCGAAACCCTAGCTTTTCCTACTCACTTGTGGAGCGTCGTCGCTCTGGCCGGACCGTCCAGCTAACCCGTCGCCCGACCAAATGGGCGCGTGACCACGTCAACCCGCCGCCGCCTCCAACAAGCCGGAGCCCGCCACCTCATCCCGCGCTGCGCCCTCTCTCTCCTCCCCGCTTGGCCTCCGCCGAGCCCAGGCAGCCCACCAAACCCTTCACGCGCCGCGCCGCCCGCCAGTGGGGCGCCGCGCGCCCAGCGCCGCCGTCCCCGCCGCCGTTCGCCGCCGGCCTCCGCCTCCGCCTCCGTCCTGCCCGCCTCGGCGGACTCCGCCTCCCCCTCACCGGGTCGCGCAGCCCTACTCCTCCGTGGCCAGGCCGCCGCGCTCCTCCGCCCGGCCTCCGGCCTCCGGCGCCGCCCGCTCGGCGTCGGCCGCCGCCTCAGCGCCGCCTCGTCGCCTCGCCCGTCCCTCGCCCGGACCGCCCGCGCCCGCCTCGGCCTCGCCGGCTCGAGAAACTCCGGCGAGCTTCGCCCGTCCCGCCGCCTCGGCCTCCCCTCGCTCGGCCGTCCTCCTCGCCTCCGGCCGCCCTCGCCGTCGCCGGACCAGCCCCTCCAGATCCGGTCCGGGTGGATGAGATCCACCCGTCCCGGAACCAAACGCGCCCGCGCTGACCGGATCCCTCCGTCCCGCTCCTCCTCATCCCGCGTTGACTCCTCGGAGGGTAAAAATCCACTAAGTCCCCGAGTTTGTGATTATTTTCATGCATTTTCATCGCATCATAACTCTGCATCCGTAGCTCCGTTTTGTGCGTTTAATATGTCAAAATGTTCGTCTCGATGAGTAGATCATTTCATCTCATTGCATCATTTTCATTTGAGCTCATCTCGATGCCCGAAATGCTGTTGGAAGAGTGCTATGTGATGTTAGTTTCTGTTTCTTAACAGAACATGCACTTTTGTCATTTTTGCCATGATTGATTTGTGCATCCTATGAACTTGAGTCCTACATGTGTTTTTAATATGCCATGCCATCTTCACAGTGGTGCTTGCTATGTATTTTTGTGATCTATGTGGTAACTAGCACAAGCATGCAAACTAGGTGTCTTGATGTTCTGATTTCAGCCTGTTTTGCTTGATATTTTGATGCCATGTTAACTTGATGCTGAGAGAGTTCCATGCATATTTTGAGATACTTCAGTAAGGATGTTTTGTTAAACATGTCTTGCTCTATCCATCCATGCCCTTGTTTGCAATTTTGGAGTGCTATAGCTTGAGTCAATCGAGCTCTACTTTTGCTATAAAATGTTTCCTGGCAGATTGTTTACATGTTATTCAATTTTGCCAAGGTTGTTGTAGTTGATCCTTGTATGCTATGATGTTGTTCTTGCCATGTATAGCTTCTATGCCATGTCTTCTTACTGTTGGGTGCCTTGCCATGCCGTTTATTGCTCTGTGGTGAGTGGTTCAAGCTCACCAACATGCCTACTTGTTGTTGTTCCTGCCATGTATGAATCTGTAATATAACTTGCCATGTTTACATGGGTGCCATCATATTTTCTGTGCCTTTTTGGCTCATGGTCAGTAAGGGACTTTTGTTCTATGCAATTAGTAGATTCATGCCATGCCTTTGTTTGCCATGATAAGTTCCTGTACCATGTTGTTTGATAGCTCTAAACATTGCAAAATAACATTGTAAAATAACATCAGGTTGCAATGTTTAGAGCTATCAAACAACATGGTACAGGAACTTATCATGGCAAACAAAGGCATGGAATGAATCTACTAATTGCATAGAACAGAAGTCCCTTACTGACCATGAGCCAAAAAGGCACAGAAAATATGATGGCACCCATGTAAACATGGCAAGTTATATTACAGATTCATACATGGCAGGAACAACAACAAGTAGGCATGTTGGTGAGCTTGAACCACTCACCACAGAGCAATACATGGCATGGCAAGGCACCCAACAGTAATAAGACATGGCATAGAAGCTATACATGGCAAGAACAACATCATAGCATACAAGGATCAACTACAACAACCTTGGCAAAATTGAATAACATGTAAACAATCTGCCAGGAAACATTTTATAGCAAAAGTAGAGCTCGATTGACTCAAGCTATGGCACTCCAAAATTGCAAACAAGGGCATGGATGGATAGAGCAAGACATGTTTAACAAAACATCCTTACTGAAGTATCTCAAAATATGCATGGGACTCTCAGTAGCATCAAGTTAACATGGTCGAATAGAAGATCCACCGTCCGGAACCAAGCAACGCCAGCTGGCTGACCGGATCCCTCCGTCCGCTCCTCCTCATCCGCGTTGACTCCTCGGAGGTAAAATCCACTAAGTCCCGAGTTTGTGATTATTTTCATGCATTTTCATCGCATCATAACTCTGCATCCGTAGCTCCGTTTTGTCGTTTAATATGTCAAAATGTTCGTCTCGATGAGTAGATCATTTCATCTCATTGCATCATTTTCATTTGAGCTCATCTCGATGCGAAATGCTGTTGGAAGAGTGCTATGTGATGTTAGTTTACATTTCTTAACAGAACATGCACTTTTGTCATTTTTGCCATGATTGATTTGTGCATCCTATGAACTTGAGTCCTACATGTGTTTTTTAATATGCCATGCCATCTTCACAGTGGTGCTTGCTATGTATTTTTGTGATCTATGTGGTAACTAGCACAAGCATGCAAACTAGGTGTCTTGATGTTGCTGATTTCAGCCTGTTTCTTGATATTTTGATGCCATGTTAACTTGATGCTACAGAGAGTTCCATGCATATTTTGAGATACTTCAGTAAGGATGTTTTGTTAAACATGTCTTGCTCTATCCATCCATGCCCTTGTTTGCAATTTTGGAGTGCTATAGCTTGAGTCAATCGAGCTCTACTTTTGCTATAAAATGTTTCCTGGCAGATTGTTTACATGTTATTCAATTTTGCCAAGGTTGTTGTAGTTGATCCTTGTATGCTATGATGTTGTTCTTGCCATGTATAGCTTCTATGCCATGTCTTCTTACTGTTGGGTGCCTTGCCATGCCGTTTATTGCTCTGTGGTGAGTGGTTCAAGCTCACCAACATGCCTACTGTTATTGTTCACTGCCATGTATGAATCGTAATATAACACCATGTTTACATGGGTGCCATCATATTTTCTGTGCCTTTTTGGCTCATGGTCAGTAAGGGACTTTTGTTCTATGCAATTAGTAGATTCATGCCATGCCTTTGTTTGCCATGATAAGTTCCTGTACCATGTTGTTTGATAGCTCTAAACATTGCAAAATAACATTGTAAAATAACATCGAGGTTGCAATGTTTAGAGCTATCAAACAACATGGTACAAACTTATCATGGCAAAACAAGTGCATGAAAAAGAAGCAAAAATCGAGAGCACTCGAGAAGAAGAGAGGAGCAGCGAGAATGGCGAGAATCAGCTCACGGAATCAGATAGACTATGAAACAACTCGTTCTAACCGGAGTGGCTAGAATGAGAAAAGAAACGAATAAGACTGAAAGGATTTAGGCAGCACTCTGGCTAAAACAAGGAAAGAATAGAACACGAACTTCAGAAGATGGAATGACATTGACGAGATAAACAACGCAATACCTCCGGAAGAATTGGGAAAATTGAATGAAAAGAACTTAGAAGGAAGGATTTACTGGAGTTGTTGAGAAAATCAACAACGAAAGAATAAGCTTGTTGTGGACTTATGGATAACATCTCAAAATTATGAGGTGATAACCGACCACAAACGGAAATAATTGGATAGCTGAGAAGAACAAGGAAATGCAAAACTCCACTTCAAAAGAATACGGAGAATTAATTGCACTTCATGATGCGAGAAAAAGATACTTGAACTCCACCAACAAGAATCTTGATGAACACTTGAAGAATGAATTAAAGCATGAAGAACCACCATGAAGAACTCCGGTAACGAAAGTATGATGAGATAGAATGAAGGACGAAAGAATAAGATGAGCATTGCGATGATTGAACCAGATACCATGTCGAAATGTCTTGTAGCCGGGATTCCGAGACTGATCGGGTCTTCCCGGGGAGAAGGAATATCCTTCGTTGATCGCGAGAGCTTATCATGGGCTAAGTTGGGACACCCCTGCAGGGTATAAACTTTCGAGATCCGTGCCCGCGGTTATGTGGCAGATGGGAATTTGTTAATATCCGGTTGTAGTAAACTTGAAGCAAACTCTTCTAAAATACACCAACCGTAATGCGTAACCGTGAGTGTCTCTTTTGGGGTTGATCGAGAGGAGAACACGGTTTACGGGTTATGTCGGCGTAAGTAGGAGTTCAGGATCACTTCTTGATCATTACTAGTTTGACCGTTCCTTTGTTTCTCTTCTCGCTCACATTTGCGTATGTTAGCCACCATATATGCTTAGTCGCTGCTGCAGCGTCACCACTTTACTCCCTTCCTTTCCCTTTAAGCTTTGCTAGTCTTGATACCCATGGTAATGGGATTCTTTGAGTCCTCGTGGCTCCTGATTACTACACCACCGATTGCAGGTACAGGTTTGCGATGATCATGATGTGAGGCGATGTTTGCTTGTTTTGGAGTTCTTCTTACGCTTCTTCTTGATCGAGGATAGGTTCGGTCGGCAGCCTGGGATAGCAGGGTGGATGTCGTTTGAGCTTCTGTTTATGTTGCATCCGTAGTCGGATGTTGATCTCTTGTATATGATGTCGATGTATTCTTGTGGCATTTGTGCCTTATGTATGTATCCCTATGTATTATGTAATGTTGATGTAATGATATCCACCTTGCAAAAGTGTTTCAATATGCGGGTCTATCCTTGGTGGGACCGTCGAGTTCCTTTTGGATAGGGTCGCATATTGGGCGTGACATAGGGTGTGTGAGAGAATCCCATAGAGAGAAAGACAAAGTGAAAGACAAGTGGAGACTGTGTGTGTGGCGGTGAAAAAGAAAGCTTAGGTACCGAGTGATACCAGAGAACAATAGAGACGTGAGAGATAATGAAAACCGTGTAATGTATAATGATAGGGAGAGTGTGACACTTCTCAAGGGAGACACCGAGAGACCATGTTTGCGAGGATAGGAGAAACATGAAATGAGCGTGCGGGCGAGCTGGAGAAAAAAGAGTGATAGCTACCTGAAGGAGCATGCATGCGAGAGAGATGGGCGTGAAAGGAGTGAACAAAAAAGGGATTCAAATATTTGAATTCGAGATGATGATACATTTAATCCATACTCGAACCAAAATTGATCTATCAAACATGCATACTCATATGAATTCACGCACATCTATGTTAGTTAAATATGTAGATATTACTGATCCATACATTTTAGTTGAACATAATTTGGTTAAATTTTTTCGAATTCAACCTTAAGATTTCTAGATCGTTGTATTTGTAAATCATATTATACATATAAAGGAGCAAAATTCTTTGTTGTGCTTTTGAAAGTATATATAAAAAATGATGTATATAGAATGTAATTCCAATTGAAAATGGATCCCTTGAAAAATTTGAATACAAGCGGGATTGAATTGAGTTGGCATAGTAGCGTGCACTCTGCAAAATTTGAGCGAAGCGGGGAAAGTCGCGATCGCTTGAAACCAAAATCTGCAAGATGGAAATCACTACTACCTATCCCTGCCACATAAAGCCTATCTGCTGGATTTCTATAGGTTTCGATAGGGGTAGGTTTGTAATTTCACCCAAACGTGAAGTAACCACCTCTCACCCGGATTCATACGGTGGGCGCCAAAACACAGTGTGTCCTCGGCGAAATCGACTCCTCCCGATTCATATTCATACGGTGGGCGCCAAAACAAACTCTCGTCGGCAAATATTCGTGTATGCGAGATTACCGTCCTATCCCCAACCGACTAATGTTGTTGTGATGTAGTAGAAATTTGAAGCAGGGGCTAAGTTTGTAAATTTCCTCGCATTTGAGACAAGCGCCCTGAATACATGGTTCCCCTTCCTCTCTACCTCCCTTTTCCCCATTAGTACTCGTGGCGCCAAAACACCCTCTCCACCCACCCTCCTCCGTCCATGCCGTCGTCGCCGCCACATCCACCGCCGTCCTCCTCCACCATGGCCAGATGATACCCAGCGCCGCCGTCCATTACAAGAGATCGACCTCTCTCATCCACAACTTCAGACCGGGATCCTTGCATCCCGTCCTCTCGCTTCATCCCACCGTCGTCCACCTTGCCGGCGCCGCTCCTCGACCGTCTCGTCCACGCGCATACAGCGCCACCGTCTACCCTCCTAGATCTGCTTCCACGCCGCCGACAGCCATCACTACCGCAGCACCATCAAATTCTCAGCAGATGCTTACATGGCGCCGCACCAGAGGCGGTACTCTTTCGTATCTGCTCAACTTATTTATCACAGCAAGAAAATAGATCGCCACTGCTTTACTCTGATTTCTTGTCTTGGTTGTGAAGTTGCCTTTGTCCGGTTTGCACCTTCAGATCCGCCATGGCACGCTCAACACTATACTCCCAATGCTTATGGTTTTCGCATTTTATATTCCACACTAGTTAAATCACAGTAGACTAAATTTCAAAATAGGGTCAGTCGATTTTTCAGAGCTCACCAGAGTTTGCCGGTGCAATCGAAGGGGCTCGGGTGGGGACGGTGGTTATGGGGGGCGGTGGTGCGGCCTCGTCAAATGAAGAAAACTCGACGCGGGTGGGGGCGGGGGTGGGGGTGGCGGAGGAACACAGGCGGTGGGGCCGGTGGTTCGGCCGGCGACCCGTGCTGTGTTCTATATGGGAAGCACAGTATGTTCTTTGTCAGGAAGGGGAGCAGGGACATCTGCAGTCAACAGCTGATAGAGCTGGCCTTTACGTGATCGATAGGCTTTCAATTACTAGAGGCAATACAACACCGTAATTTCCAGCCAGTTCCACTTTCCCGATTTATATATCCTGGTTATGGTGTACCCCTTTTATGTACACTACGATCTGCCTAGTTGTTGTGTGCTCTTGTTATCATGGTTTGGCAATAAACTCTCTATACAGTATATTATGAACCTATCATCTGCCAACTATCCTTACTTCTGGAGCCTATTTTTTTTGTACTTGTGCCAGATTATATTAATCCACACACCATATTACACCACACATGGGCTCTCTCATCAGAACCCGGTGATAGCACACAAGGGTTTACAGGGGCGCCCCTATATTAGAATATCCTCTGCATTACAAAGATAATCACACTACTATTTATGTTTTCATGCTTCTCAGATATTATACGTAATCATAGTGAATATCAGAATCCGCGCATCAGAAGAATATTGTGGAACACTGCAACGACTTACAAAATTGGCACCAAGGCATTGAGTGCCATTCGGATCAATGAAACTCATCGCTCCCCACCTGTAGTTTCTTGTTGAATATGATCCTAATGACTATTCTAACCTCGAGGAGTCAAAGGCGGATGGCTGTCATGTTCACCATCAAGGTGCTGTTCTAATTTGGCAAGGTTTTATTGATTGCGCGTATCTTGCATAAGTTGTCTTGCATTTCCTCTACTTTGTAGCACCGCCATTTGCTTAGTTTACTCATCATATATGTCAAGATACCATGCCCATCCATTATCAATACATATTCCATCTGTCATCATACCATGTTTTTTCACTCAAATGCTGTTCTTATGCATCAGACATCAGAAAGGAAGAGGGTGATTGCCAAACCTGAAGGAGCACCAGCAAAGTCCTTGAAAAACATGGTGGTGCGGAGAAATCAGAGCGGCACCCACTTATATTGGCTCTACAACCAGTGACACAAAGCGTGGGACCGACTCAGCAGAGATGTGCACGATACTTCACTAGCTACACCACTAGCCCCACCACATAGGACCTGCACTCCAGCAAAAGGTATGCGATTTAGTTGCCATAGCACCAGCCGTACCACGAAAAATCCCCTCCGGCAAAAAGTATAGCAAGTCCACGGCGAAGAACTATCCCAAGCTGCAGAGACAACCAATTCCTGCAGATTGGAACCCCATTCGATTATTCCTAGTTTAAAGACAATGCTTTCAATGTTGTTAGGGACTACATGCATATATTCCCATCATGGGAAGATTATAGTGAAGACAAACACCATCTTCACATCTTCCTGTCCCACTTATGTGTAAGTGCTATAATTCACGGTGATTATTTTCCTATTTTCTGCTGATTGAACACATCAGTGATTTACATTACATTGTTGTAAGTAGGCGAGGGTCAATCTGGATAGTCATGACGAGCAAAGCTTGCTTGCACTTTTCAAGGAAGCATTGCAGTAGTATCGATGTTACCTGAGGAAATCACACTTCGATGGCAAGTCTATAAATGAATTTCCAGTGAAGTCTCCTATGCTAAATTCAGAAGACATTGAATGGAAAAACCTTGTTATGCAATCGGTCATTCCCAGGATGAGGTACTGTCTATGAAATCACATGACAATTTGAACTTCTACTTTTCCGCATGTGCCTTACTGATCTTTTTTGCAGGAAATCTGCTCGAAGAAGAATTCCGGTTTGACAAGAACGACAGGATATCGCAAATATGCTGCCCGCTGCTTTGCTCTTGTTAGTACCTATTGTCCAGTATCACTGTATTTGCATACATACCTGGTTCATCATGTTACAGCAGTATGCATGATAGCTTGCTTATCAATTGTTCGCTCCAAATTATCTGATCTGTATGAATGGTTACATTAGTGTAGAATATATCCAATGCCAATGTTTTTTTAGCTCTGCATTATTCTTGTAAGTACATGATGTCCTTTATCAGTGTACTTATAATAACAGGTAGTTGTTCATGTACCATCACTCTGCAACTTATTTTCCTTTGCCATCCATTTTCTACACATTAGATCTATATTTACTCTTACCATAAGGTTGGTACTGAAGAAGTTTAGCTGTGCATTGCTCTTGGCTGCACCTTTTGCCTGTATCGCTGCACTTACATTTATAGCTACTTGGTTATGTAGCATCACTCTTCATCTTATCTTAAATATTCTCCATTTTTTCGTATATTATCACATCGATATTTACTCTTAACAAAATGTAGAATAAAGGCAATGCTTTTGAAGAAGATTCTGTGGTAAACTTCTTGAATTGCGCCCCCATCAGCATGGACAAGGCCTTTATAGAGCCTGTCTTCACCAATAATGTAAGTTTGTCCATCTCAAGCCTTCAAACTTTGTTTTATATATTTGGTTAGGCATGACTGCAACAACTGTTTATTTTTGGTGTTTGCATCAAATTGCTTGTTTAAAGTTTATTATGTAGTTCATAAACAAAAGTTTGTCCTTTCTCAATTTAAGTTTTCAGTTGTACAACCAAGTTCGTTCTTCATACCATGTAAATTAAACTATACAGAGCAAGCGATCTTCTTTTGCACTGCATGTATGCTTCTGTTCTTCATTCGTAATCCAGTGGTGTGGTGAACCTACCCACTACAGCACAATGTCATATTCTGCAATATCTTAACTATAATGTCATATCTTTCTACTATTATTTAAACCGTCTCTTTATTTGCCAATCTGAAATGGTATAAATTGACAACACACTAACCATTGATACTTATGAGTTCTTGATTTGTAATCCAGTGGTGTCGTGAAGCTGCCAACTCCTTCACAATGTCATTTCCTGTCATGTCTTGACCTGAACAATACTATATTGTGTTAATGCAATTTTAAACTGTGTCACTTTATTCGTCAGTAAGAAATGTGATTAATTGTCAGCACTGATACTTTTATGTGCAAAACCTGTCATCTGTCTGCTTGTTTATCTTTCAGAGTGAGGAAGATATAAGTGTTGAACAAGCGCAGTCTCATCATCTTGCTCAGCTGCTTGCGCTGCACCTCCCCAGCAGGGCTAACCTTTCTTGATCTCTATTGAAGTGCTATCGGTTTTGTATATTATTTTGTCGGCGTGTTTATTTGCACTGTGTTGACACCAGATTTTGGCACGGTCAATAACTTATTTAAGATGGCCTCAAATGGAGAAGTGATCTTCATGAAAGAGTTCCGTATTGTGAATATGAACATCTTTGAAGTTTGGGTCATCGCAGTCCGATTTCATCTCGAAGGCCGAAACTATGCTCAAAGTACTAAGATCTTATATTCAGAGTACAGTTTGGCTGATTAAGCCCCCAAGACGACCTCAAATAGAAAACTTATCTACACGAATTGTCTTCGTCTCGTCCAAACGATTGATCTTGATATAAAAATCGTTCCAATCCGAGTTCGTATGCAAAAGTTAGAGCGATCGGAATGCAGCCCTGTCAAGAGACGAAATATGACGCGGGAGACCAGACATGTCTTCGCAAGTGTCTGACGTAATGCGTGAGTGTTTTGCCCCAGAAGATGGCCTCGAATCGGAAAATGTTCAAAATAAAAGTTGTTCGTCTCGTCGAAACGGTCAAGATTGCTTTTGGGCTCGTTTCCATCCGAGATTGTTTACCACCACAAAAAAGACCCGCAAGGTGCAGCCAGTTTAAACCGAGCAGTTTTGGAAAGTTCGGACAAAATCAATCCGAATTTGACTAGGGTTTTGGACGTGAATCCAAGCCTTTTCCTTGCACGGGAAGTCCAGCCGCCTCTTATATACCCAAGGGGTGACGGCCAATTGAACAACACACAATCGAACAAATCAATCTATCATCTTTTACCTTTATCTTTATCTCTCTCCCTTGTTCTTCTTCTTCCTCGTTCTTCGTTCGTTCTTCTTGTTGCAGGGCGGCGAACCTCGAGGCCCTAGGGGCGGTCAGGCCGACCTAGGGCAGCCCATAGCCGCCGCGCGCCCTGTCGGGGTCCCTCCCGGGCGTGTGGGGTTTCGGGTCTACAAAAGCGCCCACCGGATTGTCTTGCGTACCGCGCTTTCGGCGGATCTCCTTCGACGTGAGCTGCGGTGCATCACCCCCGGCGTCGAGGGTACACGATGACGTGTTCTGGTGCGAACACACTTTTTGGCGACTCCGCTGGGGACGAAGCTTTGAACGGTCTCCAGCCCGTTCTTGCTACGAAGAGATCGTCATCTAGGGTTTGCAATCTACAAAGGTAACATGAATACCCAATTCACTTATGTAGATGCAAATAATACATATGTTGTTGCTAGATCGTCTAATGAGCATATTGTATCGGCTAGCCCTAGTTTTATCAATCATGCATCTAATTATGTGCAACAGCCGATTCAGAATAATCTTCATGCTTCAACTTCATATAATTTTAGCAACATGCAACATATGTATCCCAACTCCCATGCATCGGCAACCCCACAAATCTATATGCCGATGAACAACATGAGGAGTTCGGTTAATCATGTTGAGACACCCCATGTAGGAACTTCCAATAGTATGCAACAAAGTGTTTCGACTTTTTATTCATCGGCAAATAACTTGCAGTATGTTAATCCAAACGTGCCGGTGGATAGGGGAATTGGCCATGCCACTACTAGTTATTCGGCCAATTACCCTCAAGCATCGTATGCTACACCTCATGCTACAAATTTTTCGGCACCATACGCAATTGTAGATATTCGTGATTCGGCTCCGCACCTTCATGCTCATGGACGAATAAGTGAGAATTCTACCAGAGCGCATGTGTCTTTACCTAGTAACGTAGCATATCATGTTGCCCCTGTACAATTACAGAAATTCGGCAACACACCATTGCCGAAAGTGTCTCAAAGTATTGGGGGGCAATCCGATGAAGATTGGGCTGAAATTGGTCGAAAAAAGCTTAAAGATAGACTAGCTACAATGTTTGCTGAATTTAGACAAGAACAAGCAACCTTGCAAATCAAAGAAAGAAATAGTGGTGATTCGGATAACAAAGTTAATTCGGTTATTAAAAAAGCCGAATCAAATAGTATGTGTACCGAATCTATCAAAGAAAAAGAGGATGCCAAGGCATTGGAGAGTCATTCAAAAGTGGAACAAAGTATTATTCAAGTGATACAACCATCATGCTCTCCCAACGTAATTGAAGAGGTATGTCTAGCAAGTGACTTGCCTATCTTCCGATTTGGTCGCAACTTTATTGTCGATGCTTCTATAAGAAAAATTCTAATAAGTAATTTTGA
Source organism: Aegilops longissima (assembly GCA_021605205.1). Lineage (NCBI taxonomy): Eukaryota > Viridiplantae > Streptophyta > Magnoliopsida > Poales > Poaceae > Aegilops > Aegilops longissima. Next base: position 427,074,765 of record CM038681.1, on the reverse strand, counting down.
AAGACCAATGAAGAAGGGTAATTTACTTGTTAGCAACAAAATTGTTATAGACTATATCGGTCAACCCATTGCACCATTTATAAAGACCGATAATGACTTATTGTTGTGGCCAAAGCTTTCCCCGTTGCTTTATCTAAAGTTCATATCTAGTTGGGTAGCTTTGCTTATTTCTTACTTGGCTTGCACTTTGTCTCAATTGAGACATGGGTGTTCTAAATATTTTCGTAACGGAAATTTAAAGCCAAGGTTAATTTCTTTTGAGAAATCCGATGCTAATATAATATCTTATCCAAAGACACCGGAGATAGAGTGGAAAACACAATGTATAGCCGAATGGGAAGATTCTAAATCTGAACCATTCATTTTCTTATCTTCAAAGCCGTTCACACAGCAAGATCGGCTAGAAAGCAAGAAGTTTACCTTCAATTCAAGCATGTGTGACCAAATATTTGATTTATTGCTGAAAAATAATTACATAAGAATTCTTGATCACCATGTCAAGCCATCAGTTCAAGGACGAATGTATTGTAGGTTGCATCATTCGTTCAAACATGATTTTGAGGATTGCAATATGTTTCGTCAAATAGTTAAATTGGCCATTGAAAAAGGACGATTGAAATTTGTTGAGACACCAAGAGATGACCAGTCTATTCCGATTGGTCTCGATGGCAGAAAGTTTTTGCATCGGCTGCTTCAAGCCGATCCATTTAAAGAGGAGGTAAAAACTACAGGTGATGGGGTCAAGCTTTCAAGTAAAGAAGTTGTTGAAGAGCATAATGAACATAATTTTGAGGGCGAGAATTCCATCGAAGCTACAATGGAGACGCCAAGGACTGGGGGGCAGCAAGCAAATCCAATGATTGGTGCAAGCACAACCAAAGGAAACAAAGGCCGAAATAAGCGCAAGTGTAAGAGATCAAAAATCACCTTCGCTGAACTATTGGAGAAATATCAAAAGAAGAGTGAAGAGAAGAATGCTTATCGGCCAAATCATGCAAAGAAACCAAGATCACCCCCAAGGCGCAAATATGAGTATCGGTATTGGCAAAGTGCGAATTTTAATGCAACATATTCATATCCTTATTTTGGGCCGCCAATGCCAATGTCGTGGATGCCTCCCTATGCTCATATAGATACATATTCATCATGGGACAGGTATGATACAAGGGTGCATTCTCCATCTTCTTTTAGACCATCTCACCAATATTATGCAGCTTCAAGAAGATCAACATCTGAACAATCACATGTTAAAGACCGTTTCAATCATAAGGAATTGGTCCAGAGCTCAAGGAAGAAGAAAGAGGTGGTCAAACAAGTTTACCGCGTTAAAAGAGATGGTCGTAAGAGTGCTACTTCAGATTTGATCTCAAATGAAAAAGAGCCAATGAAAGTGTTGACATTGGCTACTAAAGGCAATGAGATGAAGCAACCAATTATTAAGAGTCAAAGTGCCAAATCTGAAGAAAAGAAGTTGAGAGTGCACAAGGCCGAGAAAGTATTGCCATTGGTCAAAACAGAATCACAGCCGAGATGCCCACTCGGCTTATCGTATTGGCAAAAGAAGGAATTACAAAATCTTAGTGCACAAGAGCTGAGAAAGAGGAACATGGCATGGGTTCCCAAGAAGATCAATCAAGACAAAAATGATGTGCATGCTTCTGTTGCAACAAGTACAATAAAAGTGAAGAAGGAAAATAATGAAAGCCACAAACAATTAAGCGAAGGTGCATCACAACATCAAAATCTTGGTTAGCACATCATCCATTTTCTTCAACAATGCCATTGATGCCTTTGCCATGGAATTCATCCACAGGTATGATCAGTTACCCTCCATGGACTTATTTTGATCCATGGATGCAACATAATTTTCCATGTCATGACAGAGTATTACCAAATCACTATACATTTGGTTAGTTACATTTTTGTTGCTAAGACAAAGGGGCCGAAATATTTTATTGCTATTTTATTTGTTTATTTCGGCTATACATGCTTTAATGGATGAATTCTACATGGACCTCATGATAATGGCCGATAATTAACTATCGTCCTAAGAAACTATCCGATCATGGCCGGTGTAATATTCTTACATCGTCCTTAGTTCGAATGGAGAGCGAGACAAGTACTATGGAGATTATGTTTTGATAGTTGAATTCATAACAATGTCCATGGTGTTGGTGTTGTTTATATATCTCCATATGGTGCTGTTATGTGAAGCCTCATGCCTCTTAAAATATTTTTACACAATAATCAAAGCCGAATATGAAATTTATTCGGTTTGGAGCTTTTGGTTGCTATAGGTGCTATACAGATTGAGGCTTTCAGTGATTCGTTATAAGTAGTACAACAAATATCCAAGGGTTATCAATGCTTTGACGAGTCACTTATAGTTTATCTTAAGGTATGTCTAGATGCAAAATTACCTTGGGTTGCTATAAAATTGTTCATATTTCTAGACATGACAATTTGAAAGAGTTGGCACAACAAGCATCCGGCTACTATGTTAATCATGGTGTGTTGCTTTTCTATCAATAGCCGATGCTAGGTCTTGTCAACATAGGTAAGGCTGAATCGAAGCCCACCGCTTCGGCCACTAATGAAAATTTTATGCAGGCGAAGTAAGGATTGGAGGAAGTTCATTCTTGATTATCTGCAAAATCCTAGAGAAAGGGTGAACAATATGGTTCGGAGGATAGTTTTGATCTATGGAACCTTATCACCAGATTGTTATTAGAAGCTGATAAGTTTTCACCCAAGTTTGCATCAAGAGGTTCAAACAAGCAATGGCCGATATATACTTGTCGTCCTAAGAACATGCAAAATGGCCGATGGAGTGTTGACATCGTCCTTAGAACAAGCTATACGGAAGTTATTTTTCGCACACAAACTTTGCGAAAAATAGGGGGCATGTTGACACCAGATTTTGCACGATCAATAACTTATTTAAGATGGCCTCAAATGGAAGTGATCTTCATGAAAGAGTTCCGTATTGTCGATATGAACATCTTTGAAGTTTGGGTCATCGCAGTCCGATTTCATCTCGAAGGCCGAAACTATGCTCAAAGTACTAAGATCTTATATTCAGAGTACAGTTTGGCTGATAAATCCCCCAAGACGACCTCAAATGGAAAACTTGTCTACACGAATTGTCTTCGTCTCGTCGAAACGATCGATTTTGATATAAAAATCGTTCCAATCCGAGTTCGTATGCAAAAGTTAGAGCCATTGGAATGCAGCCCTGTCAAGAGACGAAATATGACGCGGGAGACCAGACATGTCTTGGCAAGTGTCTGACGTAATGCGTGAGTGTTTTGCCCCAGAAGATGGCCTCGAATCGGAAAACGTTCAACATAAAAGTTGTTCGTCTCGTCGATCGGTCAAGATTGCTTTTGGGCTCGTTTCCATCCGAGATCGTTTACCACCACAAAAAAGACCCGCAAGGTGCAGCCAGTTTAAACCGAGCAGTTTTGGAAAGTTCGGACAAAATCAATCCGAATTTGACTAGGGTTTTGGACGTGAATCCAAGCCTTTTCCTTGCACGAGAATTCCAGCTGCCTCTTATATACCCAAGGGGTGACGGCCGATTGAACAACACACAATCAAACAAATCAATCTATCATCTTTTACCTTTATCTTTATCTCTCTCCCTTGTTCTTCTTCTTCCTCGTTCTTCGTTCGTTCTTCTTGTTGCAGGGCGGCGAACCTCGAGGCCCTAGGGGCGGTCAGGCCGACCTAGGGCAGCCCATAGCCGCCGCGCGCCCTGACGGGGTCCCTCCCGGGCGTGTGGGGTTTCGGGTCTACAAAAGCGCCCGCCGGATTGTCTTGCGTACCGCGCTTCCGGCGGGTCTCCTTCGACGTTGCGGTGCATCACCCCCGGCGTCGAGGGTACACGGTGACGTGTTCGTGTGCGAACACACTGGTGGCGATCTTTGATGCCCAGTGTATGTAATCTGCTGTCTGCTTGTGCTTTATTATCATAGTGGCGAACTTTGATGCCCAGTGGATATAATATGCCGTAGTTTCTTTATTGTATAGTCTAGGTTTTTTCTTATTCATGATGCTGCAGTTATTTTACTGTATATATATCCTGTCTTCACAGTAAACCGGCCAAACCATAGAATTACGGTACATAATCGGGCCGTCATGCAATCACGATGTAGGTTGGGCATGAAACGTGCCGAACAGCTCACGGGCCGACAGCAGCCCGAAACGAACCCCGGCCCATGATTGTGCGAATCAAATCACGGGCTTTTAACAGGACAAAATTGTCTCGATCGTTGTTTGGCCCAATCAGATATCGGCTGCAAGCAGTCCGGATGCAAACCAGGCCGTAGTTAGGCCCAACTATATGATGGGCTTTTAACAGGCCGAAATTAATATAGGGCCGAAATGTTAAACGGGCCCTTAATAGGCCAAAACTAATATCATGCCGAATTACTAAGTGGGCCTTTAGCAATTAGGCCCAAAAGCATAGTGTCCAGTTGACGGGCCGAATCTGATATGGGCCATAATTGAGCCCAAAGCCTCTTAAAGGGCCGGACCTGATCTGTGCCGTAATTTGGCCCAGAACGTGGTAGGATTTTAACGGGCCGGATCTCATATGGGCCACTAGTAGGCCTGGAGCGTGGCACGCCATTAATGGACCAGATCAAATATGGGCCGACATTTGGCCCAAAACATGGCAGCCAGTTAATGGGCCGGCCTACTAGGGTCCTCAAAATCTTGTGGGCCTATAGCTGGGCCGGCCCATTAATGTCGGCGAAATCTCGTGGGACTTTAGCTGGGCCGGCCCATTATGATCCGCAAGAATCTTGTGGGCCTTTACCTGGGCCAGCCCATTATGGCACACAAAAATCTTGTGGGCCTTTACCTGGGTCGGCCCATTATGGCCCGCAAAATCTTGTGGGCCTTTAGTTGGGCCAGCCCATTATGGCCCGCAAAATCTCGTGGGCCTTTAGCTGGGCCGGCCCATTATGGTCCGCAAAATCTTGTGGGCCTTCAGTTGGGCCGGCCCATTTGAACTTGATGGGCCGGTCCACGTGTCAACATATCATAGGCGCGTCTCGCCCATTGGATGAGTGACACCTGTGCCAATGCGGACCTGACACGTTTCTCCTTCAGCCAATGATGATTTTACACGTGGAAAATCCCCATAGGTCAGGGCTGTTAACGGGTTATCGGATCCAAAACACGACCCGATAGCTTAACGGTGTTCCGTTACGGTGGATGCCACGTGTCGGTCACCCTTGACGAAAGCACTTCTATGACGCGTGATTTATCGTCATGGAAGTGGACACTTCCGTGATGATAATTTTGGTAATGTCATGGAACACTGCTACGACAGCACATGTATGACTATCTTGATTCTGTCATAAATTTGTCATGGATGTACATGCATGAAAAAAACGTGACCTACTGTGACAAACACGTATCATCACGGAAGTGTATTTTTTTGTAGTGTTGCCTGCTTGCATGATCTGATTGTCTTCATTGTGTGAAGACTGCTGTTGTTTGGCTTCATACTATCTTCCATCCTGATCCGTACTACCTAGCTGCTGATAGTCTTCGTACTTTTACTTCATTGCTTACTTGACTATGGCTTGTCTAGTGTAGTCTACCTTCCGCTGCATATCAATAGGTTCATTTCTATTGTTTGTCTTCAAAGCCCCCATGTTTTGAAGACTTTCATAAAAATCACCTATTCACCCCCCTCTAGTCGATAACTAGAACTTTCAATTGGTATCAGAGCAAGGTGCTCCCTTGTCCTGTGTGATTCGGTTTAACCACCTGGAGTTTTAGCTATGTCGACTGCAGGGATAGTCAAGGTCTCCGCTGCGTGCCCTGTCTTCGAGGGCACTGATTACCCCTACTGGAATAATAAGATGCGTATGCATCTTGAAGCCATTGACGTCGACCTCTGGTATGTCGTCAAGAACGGCATTCCCAAGGTCGGTGAAGGTGTCACCACTGCTGATGTCAAGAGGTTCATTCAACTGGACTCGACCGCCAAGAACATCATCTGTGGTCATCTGACCAAAGGACAGTATGGCCCTGTGAGTGCTCTGGAAATTGTGAAGCTAGTCTGGGACTGGCTCTCCAATGTCAACGAAGGCGTCTCAACCCAGAGAGACTCAAGGATTGATGTTCTTCGCAACCTCTTCAACCGCTTCAAGAGAAACAACAATGAGAATGTCCAGCTCACATTTGATCGCCTCACTGATATCACAAATGAGCTTCGCGCACTCGGTGCCACTGAGATCACCAAGCACGAAATCATCAAGAAGCTCCTGAGATCAATTGACAGCTCATTCGACACCCTGGCCCTGATGGTTCAAGAACGCCTTGACTTCAAGACTCTCGATCCGCCTGACATACTTGAGAGGCTCAACACACATAAGTTCCAGTTATCTGAGAAGAGAGATATCTATGGTCCCAACTATGGACGAACTCGCACTTTGAAGGCAAAGGTTGTTTCCTAATTTGAAGAAGAATCTGACTGCAGTTCTGAGGATCCTGAAGACATTGGAAAGGAGCTTGCTATGCTTGTGATGAAGTTCCAGAAGTTCACCAAAAAGAAAGGCTTTAGAAAGTCTTCAAGATCCAGCTCAAGAAATGATGAAGCTTCCACTCGTGACCACAAGAAGAGAACCTGCCACAAATGCAAGAAACCTGGTCACTACATATCTGAGTGTCCATAGTGGGACAACGAGACCAAGAAAAAGAAGAAGAGCAAGTAATATGATTCTAATGATAAGAAGAAGAATAAATCCTCAAAGTCTTCCTCGAAGTCTTCGTCAAAGTCTTCATCGCACAAGAAGAGCTCATCAAGCAAGGCTCGTGCGTTTGTTTGCAAGGAAATGGATTTAGAGGAGGAGTCTGCTTCACACGAGGCGGAGGCGGAGTCTGAGGAGGAGTCTAATACGTCTCCAACGTATCTATAATTTTTGATTGTTCAATGATATTATATTATCCATGTAGGGTGTTTTATATGCATTTATATGATTTTTGAGACTAACCTATTAACCTAGAGCCCAATGTCAGTTTCTGTTTTTTTCCTTGTTTTTGAGTTCTACAGAAAAGGAATACCAAACGGAGTCCAATTGACGTGCCAATTATTTATGATTTTTTTATGGACCAAAAGAAGCCCCCGGAGTAAAATAGTTGAGCCAGAAGAATCCCGAGCCGTCCACGAGCGTGGAGGGTGCGCCCAACCCCCCTAGGCGCGTCCCCATACCTCGTGGACAACTCGGAGACCCCCCTGACGTGAGACCGGCGCCAAAAATTCCTATAAATACATAAACCCCTGAAAAGAAACCAAGATCGGGAGTTTCGACGCCGCAAGCCTCTGTAGCCACCAAAAACCAATCGGGACCTGGTTTCGGCACCCTGCCGGAGGGGGAATCCCTCACTGGTGGCTATATTCATCATCCCAGCGCTCTCCATGATGAGGAGGGAGTAGTTCACTCTCGGAGCTCAGGGTATGTACCAGTAGATATGTGTTTGATCTCTCTCTCTCTCTCTCTCTCTCTCTCTCTCTCTCTCGTGTTCTTCATATGGCACGATCTTGATGTATCGCGAGCTTTGCTATTATAGTTGGATCTTATGATGTTTCTACCCCTCTACTCTCTTGTAATGGGTTGTGTTTTCCCTTTGAAGTTATCTTATCGGATTGAGTCTTTAAGGATTTGAGAACACTTGATGTATGTCTTGCATGTGCTTATCTGTGGTGACAATGGGATATTCACGTGATCTACTTGATGTATGTTTTGGTGATCAACTTGCGGGTTCAGTGACCTTGTGAACTTATGCATAGGGGTTGGCACACGTTTTGGTCTTGACTCTCCGGTAGAAACTTTGGGGCACTCTTTGAAGTACTTTGTGTTGGTTTGAATAGATGAATCTGAGATTGTGTGATGCATATCGTATAATCATACCCACGGATATTTGTGGTGACATTGGAGTATCTAGGTGACATTAGGGTTTTGGTTGATGTGTGTCTTAAGGTGTTATTCTAGTATGAACTCTAGGATAGATCGAATGGAAAGAATAGCTTCGTGTTATTTTACTACAGACTCTTGAATAGATCGATCAGAAAGGATAACTTTGAGGTGGTTTCGTACCCTACAATAATCTCTTTGTTTGTTCTCTGCTATTAGTGACTTTGGAGTGACTCTTTGTTGCATGTTAAGGGATTTTTATATGATCTAATTATGTTATCATTGTTGAGAGAACTTGCACTAGTGAAAGTATGAACCTTAGGCCTTGTTTCCTAGCATTGCAATACCGTTTGTGCTCACTTTTATCATTAGTTACCTTGCTGTTTTTATATTTTCAGATTACAAAAACCTATATCTACCATCCATATTGCACTTGTATCACCATCTCTTCGCCGAACTAGTGCACCTATACAATTTACCATTGTATTGGGTGTGTTGGGGACACAAGAGACTCTTTGTTATTTGGTTGCAGGGTTGCTTGAGAGAGACCATCTTCATCCTACGCCTCCCACGGGTTGATAAACCTTAGGTCATCCACTTGAGGGAAATTTGCTACTTTCCTACAAACCTCTGCACTTGGAGTCCCAACAACATCTACAAGAAGAAGGTTGTGTAGTAGACATCAAGCTCTTTTCTGGCGCCGTTGCCGGGGAGGCAAGGTAAGCGGCACTAACACCCTGTCAACTAAGCTCTTTTCTGGCGCCGTTGCCGGGGAGGTGAGTGCTTGAAGGTATATCTTTATATCTTTCAATTGAATCTTTTTGTTTCTTGCTTTATCACTAGTTTAGTCTATGAAATAAACTACAAAAAATGGAATTGAGGGTGCCTCATATGCTTCATCTTTCCAATATCTTTCGTGAAAATGATGGAAGGAAAATTGTGCCCAAGTGCTAGAAGAAGAATGCATTAAAATGTTTGGCAGTAAATCTTTGAATGATGAGCATGATTGCAATGTTGTTAGTATGAACTCTTTGAATATCCATAGTACTAATGATGATTGCACTAGTCATGATGAAAATGTCTCTTATAAGCATGTCAACTTTTGTGGAGTACATAGAGTTTGCAAGTACACACCAAATAGGGAAGATAGATTTTGCAAGAGGCATAAGTATTTAGAAACTGAATGGTTGCAGGAAAGGCTAGATGTTTGTGCTGAAAATTTAAATTATCTTAGCCATCCTTGTGAACTTTGCAATGAACATGGTCATTTAAATATCCAATGCAAATTGTTTCATGCTCGAATCGTGTCCAAAAATTGTGATGACTTGATTTCCCTTGCGCATCATAATGAACTTAGTTTGCTTCTGGGTTATGAAGAAATGAAAGGTATAACTAAGGATATTCCAGAATTTTCCCTTGAGACAGTTCTTGATTTTGATCTAGAGGAATTTATATGTATTGTGCGGTGAATTGCATTGAAAATCCTTATATTGCTAATTACATAAAGACAAGAGAACAAATAGAAGATGAAGAGAATACTAATGAAAGGGAAGATACTTCCCAATATCCTCCTATTATTTCTTATGATGAATCAGGTGACGAGGAGGAGCCTTCTATTCAACCAATCTCATTAATAAGGAGCTCCAAAAAGAGGATTAAACCCACACATGATGCGAAGAAGAAAAAGAAAAGATGGAGAAGCAAAGGTAAAAAGGCAGCAATCCCAAATGTTTTTGCTCCTACTACTCATTGTGATGATAATAGTTGATATACTATTGGTGCTACCCATACTATTAATGATGAGAGTGATTATGCTTAAGATATGAAAATGCCCAAGCTTGGGGATGCTATGTTTGATGAGAATGACATGTTTGAGAATTTATTATCTGCAATTAATGTTTGTCCCAAGGTTGGGGATGCTATGTTTAATGAAGATGATATTTTTAGTCCCCCAAGTTTTGATATGCAAATTTATTATGATGATAGCATGCCCCCTATTTATGATGATTATATTGATGAAAGTGGGTTTGGAAGAGTGTAAACTTTGGTAAGTAATGATCCCACTACTTTGGAGGATGTTGAATATTATTTTGATAATTATAAAAGTGGATTTGGAGATGTCATGACTTTATTTAGTAATGATTCCACTATCTTGGAAGAGGTTTCAGTTGATTATGATGAGAACAAAGTTGCCACTTATGATGATTATTGCGATGATACTTATGTTATAAAAATTAGTGATGATTATATTTACAAAACTTGTCATGATTATTATTACCCTTTTTCTGAACATTATTCTTTTAATGTGGAAACAATTTATAGTATTCGAGTTTTTTATGATATTCCCACTATTCCGAATGAGAAGAGATTTGCTTATGTGGAGAGTAATAAAATTTCTATGCTTGTAGATCATGAAAAGAATGCTTTATGTGATAGTTATATTGTTGAACATTCATGATGCTACTAAAATTTATTATGAGGGAGGAATATATGCTTGTAGGTATTGCAATAATATCAAGTTTCCTCTCTATGTGTTGAAAATCTTGAAGTTATGCTTGTTTCGCCTTCCTATGCTAGTTGATTATTGTACCCATAAGTTGTTTGCTCATAAAATCCCTATGCATAGGAAGTGGGTTAGACTTAAATGTGCTAGTCATATTCTTCATGATGCTCCCACTATGTTTCAGTTCTTATCCTTTATGTGAGCATCATTGAAATCATCATTCCTAGCTAAAGGCATTAAAGAAAAGGGCTTGTTGGGAGACAACCAATATTTACCTTCACTGTTTTTGTGTGTTCACATGATTATGCTATTGTAGTAATCATGTTTTATAGCTTTTGTTTAATAAAGTGCCAAGTAGAACCTTTGGGAAGACTTGGGTGAAAGTTAATGTGATCTTGCTGTAAAAAACAGAAACTTTGCACTCACGAGATTAGCTGTCATTTTTTACAAAAGATTGTTTTTAAGTTGATTATTTTTGAATAAGATTAATAGACAAATTACTCACGTCCACTAATTTATTACAGAATTTTTGGAGTTAAGGAAGTATTCGAGAGTTACAGATTACTACAGACTGTTCTGTTTTTGACAGCTTCTGTTTTCTATGTGTTGTTTGCTTATTTTGATGAAACTATGAGTAGTATCGGAGGGTATGAACCATAGAGAAGTTTGAATACATCAGATATTACACCAATATGAATTTAGAATGAGTTCACAACAGTAGCAAAAGTGGTGATTTATTTTCTTATACTAACGGAGCTTACGAGTTTTCTGTTAAGTTTTGTGTTGTGAAGATTTCAAGTTTTGGGTAAAGATTCGATGGACTATGGAATAAGGAGTGGCAAAAACCTAAGCTTGGGGATGCCCAAGGCACCCCAAGGTAATATTCAAGGACAACCAAGAGCCTAAGCTTGGGGATGCCCCGGATGGCATCCCCTCTTTCGTCTTCGTTCATCGGTAACCTTACTTGGAGCTATATTTTTATTCACCACATGATATGTGTTTTTCTTGGAGCGTCATTTTATTTTATTTTGTTTTGATTGCTGTTTGAATAAAATCCCAAGATCTGAAATTCTTAAATGTTAGAGAGTCTTCACATAGTTACATAATTTTTCGACTACTCGTTGATCTTCACTTATATCTTTTGGACTAGTTTGTCATTTGCTCTAGTGCTTCACTTATATCCTTTTAGAGCACGGTGGTGGTTTTATTTTATAGAAATTATTGATCTCTCATGCTTCACTTATATTATTTTGAGAGTCTTTTATAACAGCATGGTAATTTTCTTTGGTTATAAAACTAGTCCTAGTATGATAGCCATCCAAGAGGGATATAATAAAAACTTTCATAATAAGTGCATTGAATACTATGAGAAGTTTGATTCCTTATGATTGTTTTGAGATATGAAGATGGTGATATTAGATTCATGCTAGTGAGTATTTGTGAATTTTAGAAATACTTGTGTTAAGGTTTGTGAGTACCGTAGCAGGCACGTATGGTGAACCGTTATGTAATGAAGTTGGAGCATGATATTTTTTTTGATTGTCTTCCTTATGAGTGGCGGTCGGGGACGAGCGATGGTATTTTCCTACCAATCTATCCCCCTAGGACCATGCGCGTAGTAGTTTGTTTTGATGACTAATAGATTTTTGCAATAATTATGTGAGTTCTTTATGACTAATGTTGAGTCCATGGATTATACGCACTCTCACCTTTCTGCCATTGCTAGCCTCTCTAGTACCGCGCAACTTTCGCCGGTACGATAAACCCACCATTTACCTTCCTCAAAACAGCCACCATACCTACCTATTATGGCATTTCCATAGCCATTCCGAGATACATTGCCATGCAACTTTCCACCGTTCCGTTTATTATGACACGCTCCTTCATTGTCATATTGCTTTGCATGATCATGTAGTTGAAATCGTATTTGTGGCAAAGCCACCTTCATAATTCTTTCATATATGTCACTCTTGATTCATTGCACATCCCGGTACACCGCCGGAGGCATTCATATAGAGTTATATTTTTGTTCTAGTATCGAGTTGTAATTTTTGAGTTGTAATTAAATAGAAGTGTGATGATCTTCATTATTAGAGCATTGTCCCATGTGAGGAAATAAAAAAAGAAGAGAAAGGCCAAATAAAAAAAAGGCCCAAAAAAAACAAAAACAAAATGAGAGAAAAAGAGAGAAGGGGCAATGCTACTATCCTTTTACCACACTTGTGCTTCAAAGTAGCACCATGATCTTCATGATAGAGAGTCTCCTATGTCGTTGATACGTCTCCAACGTATCTATAATTTATGAAGTATTCATGATATTATATTATCCATCTTAGATGTTTTATATGCATTTATATGCTATTTTATATGATTTTTGGGACTAACCTATTAACCTAGAGCCCAGTGCCAGTTTCTGTTTTTTCCTTGTTTTGAGTTCTACAGAAAAGGAATACCAAACAGAATCCAATTGACGTGCCATTTTTTGATGATTTATTATGGACCAAAAGAAGCCCCTGGAGTAAAAGAGTTGGACCAGAAGAGTCCCGGGCTGTCCACGAGGGTGGGGGGCGCGCCCACCCCCCTGGGCATGGGCCACTAGTAGAAAAAGGGGCAAATCTAAGACACATTAGTGCCGGTTTGATTTTGAGACGGCACTAATGTGTCCATTAGTTTCGGTTACAATGGCTAGCCGGCCGTTCTCATTAGTACCGGTTCGTGGCGAACCTTTAGCACCGGTTCGTGCCACGAACCGGTACTAAAGAGAGTGGTGGCAGGGTGTTGTCAGTCTAGGGCCCGTCCAGCACCTTTAGTACCGGTTCATGGCACGAACCGGTACTAAAGGTCGACGTACATAAACCCTTCATTCACCCGAGCCACTCTGTTCTTCCCCTTTCCCCTCACTTCCTCTGTTATTCCCCTCTCTTCCTCGAGCTCCTCACAAATTTTGCCCAAAATTTGTCAAGATTTGAAGGCCCCCATCCATTCAAATGATCACAAAGGTTAGCAGCTTTGTCCTTTCAACACTCATTGCTAGATTAGCTCTTGCAATGCTTTGTATAGTGATTAATTTGGGAGGAATTATAATTTGCTAGTATTTGATTTATATGCAATTTGAGGTCAAAAGTAACACTTAGTTTGCATATGTAGGCGTGGTTTACTTAGTGCCTTCTAAATCTCCGTCATAACCACCGTCGATCGCCCGCACCGTCCCGTTGCCGGCACCACCTTGTGGTGAGGCTCTTGTTCATGAATGTTTTACAGTACCAAATTGATGTTCGTGTGATTTGGATATATAGTTACTCGTATAATTATCTTACCCGTACGTTGTTTGTTATACATAGTGCCATGGTTTTGATATCCGTCCCCGTCGGCCCTCGTCCTTGTTATGATTCGGATGTGGTATATTCTTTTTTAAAACTAGTTGTTGCATTTCGTGTTTATGACAAATTATGCCCATCAAGTTGACATAGATATTTTTATCTAGGAGGTATGTGAACCGGAAATTTAAACCGACCCTATTGTCGAGACGTTAAATTTAGTTGAAAGAGAAAACGAGTATTTGAAAGAAAAATTGAAAAGAATTGAGGGGGAGAAGATGGAATTGGAGTTGCATGTTGCCGATGTCGTAGATGATCACAAGATCAAGATGGAGAAAATGAGGTTGAAGATTAGAAAGATTAGAAAATATGCCATTGATAGTGTGGCTTGGTATCATTATGCTGTTGGATCAATTGTTACCTTAGTTGCGATCTTGATCGCATTTGTTGTTGCATTTAAATTCTTTAGCTAGAGAGTTATTTGTACGTTGCATTTAATTAAGTGCTGTATATGAACTTTATGAATGAAATTTATGTATGAACTTGTATTAATTTGGTCTATTCGGTGTTGTGCAATGAAGATGAGCCGACAATGGATGTATGATGACCGATGCTCTCCCGAGTTCATTAATGGCGTGCATACTTTTCTGCTTGCCGCTGAGGCAAACAAGCGGCAGATGGTTTTATGCCTTGTCCATGTGCTGGCTGTAAGAATGGTCACAATTACTCTCGTCAAGAACCATTCCGTCCACCTATTTGAGTCGGTTTCATGCCCCACTATAATGTTTGGACCAAGCACGGAGAAAGAGGGGTTATGATGGAAGACAATGAAGAAGAAGAGGACGACGACGGCTATCCCGGCCATGGGTTCCCTGAATACGATGATACAACAATGGGGAAGAAGCTGAGCCGACAATGCGGGAAGAAGTGAAGAAGAGGCATCGGATGAGCCCGCCGATGATCTAGGTCGGGCCATTGCCGATGCAAAGAGAAACTGCGCAAGTGATCCGAGAGGACGAAGTTGCAGCGCATGTTAGAGGATCACAAGAAATTGTTGTACCAATTGCGGTGACAAAAAAAGTTGGGCACCACACTTGAATTGCTGCAATGGAAGGCAGAGAATGGTGTATCGACAAGGATTTGGAAAGTTCTTGGTAATGATAAAGAATGTGCTTCCAAAGGACAACGAATTGCCCGAGAGTACGTATGAAGCAAAGAAGGTTGTCGCCCTCTAGGGTTAGAGGTGCAGAAGATACATGCATGCCCTAATGACTGCATCCTCTACCGCGGTGAGTACGAGGATTTGAGCGCTTGCCGGTATGCGGTGCATTGCGTTATAAGATCGTCGCGATGACCACGGTGATGTCGAGGGCGCGGCGCCCAGAAGAAGATTCCTGCCAAGGTGATGTGGTATGCTCCTATAATACCACAGTTGAAACGTTGTTCCAAAACAAAGAGCATGCGAAAGCGCGCGGTGGCACGCAGAAGACCGTAAGAAAGAAGGAAAGTTGAGAGTACCGTGACGGTTCGCAGTGGAGAAAAATCGAGAGAAATCTTGGGAGGAGTTTGCAAGTGACCCAAGGGCGTATGGTTTGGTCTAAGCGCAGATGGCATTAATCCTTTTCGGGAGCAGAGCAGCAACCATGGCACGTGGCCTGTGACTCTATGTTTGTATAACCTTCCTCCTTGGTTGTGCATGAAGCGGAAGTTCATTATGATGTCAGTGCTCATCCAAGGCCCTAAACAACCCGGCAACGACATTGATGTGTACCTAAGGCCATTAGTTGAAGAACTATTACAGCTGTGGAATGGAACAGGTGTACGTGTGTGGGATGAGCACAGACAGGAAGAATTTGACCTAAAGGCGTTGCTGTTCGTGACCATCAATGATTGGCCTCCTCTCAGTAACCTTTCAGGACAGACAAACAAGGGATACCACGGATGCGTGCACTGTTTGGATGATACCGACAATATATATTTGGATAGTTGTAGGAAGAATGTGTACCTGGGACATCGTCGATTTCTTCCGACAAGGCATCCCGTAAGAAAGAAAGGCAAGCATGTCAAAGGTGAGGCAGATCACCGGACGAAGCCTCTCCACCGTACTGGTGCTGATGTACATGATATGGTCAAGGATTTGAAGGTAATCTTTGGAAAGGGTCCTGGCGGATAACCTGTTCCGAAGGACGCTGACGGACGCGCACCCATGTGGAAGAAGAAATCTATATTTTGGGACCTGCCATATTGGAAAGACCTAGAGGTCCGCTCCGCAATCGACGTGATGCGTGACGAAGAATCTTTGCATGACCCTGCTTGGCTTTTTGGGCGTGTATGGGAAGACAAAAGATACACCGAAGCAGGGAGGACCAACAACGTATGCACGGAAAAGACGGCATACATCGTGGTCGAGCCAGCAACGCTCTTACCAAAGAAGAGAAGGAAATCTTCTTGAATGCCCGCTCAGCATGAAGGTACCGTCGCTTCTAAATCGAATATAAAGGGAATAATAAATATGGCAGAAAAAGTTCCAGAACCTAAAGTCTCATGACTGCCACGTGATTATGACGCAACTCCTTCCGGTTGCATTGAGGGGGCTTCTATCGGAAAACGTTCGATTAGCCATTTTAAAGCTATGTGCATTCCTCAATGCAATCTCTCAGAAGGTAATCGATCCAGAAATCATACCAAGGTTACAGAATGATTTGGTGCAATGTCTTGTCAGTTTCGAGTTGGTGTTCCCACCATCCTTCTTCAACATCATGACGCACATCCTAGTTCACCTTTGTGAAGATATTAACGTTTTGGGTCCTGTATTTCTACACAATATGTTCCCCTTTGAGAGGTTCATGGGAGTCTTGAAGAAATATGTTCATAACCGTGCTAGGCCAGAAGGAAGCATCTCGAAGGGCCATGAAAATGAGGAGGTCATTGAGTTTTGTATTGAATTTATTCCTGACCTTAAGTCGATTGGTGTTCCTGAATCACGGCATAAGGGCAGACTGGATGGAAAAGGCACGCTAGGAGGGGATCAAATAATATGTATGGACGGGCATTCTCTCTTTGAAGCACACTACAGTTCTACAGAATTCCGCCTTGGTGGCTCCGTACATGGAGGAACACAAGAATTTTCTACACTCCAAACACCGGAGAAGTCGGCGATTGGATTACACGTGAACAAGCGAGGACTTCCGCGGTTGGTTGTAGAAACATGCCATACATGATGGAGATATTCAAGATGACCTGTACTCGCTGTCCCGATTACCATCTTGAATATAATGACTTTCAAAGGGCACCGGATAAATGGGAATACATTTTACGATCGCCCAAGATAAAAGAGCACCAACCAAAACAGCGGTGTCGCTTTGATGCAACAACCAACACGGAAATGAAACATATTATGGTTACATAGAGGACATATGGGAACTTAACTATGGAGGTGATTTGAAGGTCCCTTTGTTTCGGTGCAAATGGGTCAATATGACACTAGGAGGGGTAACGGAAGACCCGCAGTACGGAATGACAACAGTGGACCTCAACAATCTTGCGGATGCAGACGAACCATTTGTACTAGTGGCACAGGTTTTTTATGTGAAAGACATGTCTACCGGCCGAGAAAAAGAAAAGATAAGGAAGCGAATGGATCATACGAAGACCCAAAGTGCCACATAGTTCTTTCAGGAAAAAGAAACATCATGGGAGTGGATGACAAGACACACATGTCAGAAGATTATGAAAAGTTTGATGAAAATGCTCCATTCACAGTGAATATTGACCCGAGCATCTAGTTAAATGATGAAGATTTTCCATGGCTACGGCGCAAAGGGACACACGCGAAGAAAAAGTTTCACACCCAAAGATCTGGGATGTGATCGGCTTCACTATCATCACTTTCTTCTGTGTTTCACACCCAGGAGGGAATCTCTGTAATAGTTAGGGTAGTTATGTGTTTGAAACGCGAAGAAATTTTATGTGCAAACAAAAGTAGAGAGGGTTACGGCAAAAATTGGATCCACTTCGTGTACAAAATGGACAATCTCTTTCGAAGTATCAGGGTTTCCGACGAAAACTCAACTGTTACAAAGGCATTTCATTTTTTAAAGAACCTAAGCATTACCAAATTGAACATAATGATAAAACACACTAATATTAAACATAAGAAAAAAGAATCACTGAAAAATCTTTTTTCAAAGTTAAGTTATTCACAAACTAGTGATTCACACAAATTTCAAATAATTCAAAATTTAAACTATTCAAATTTGAAAACTACCGGCACTAACGGAAAGTTTGTAATTTTTTGTACCTAAAGCAAAAATATTCACAAATAAACTCTAAATACAGAAAAAAACAACTCAAAAATAAATAAAACAAAAATAAATAAAGCAAAAAAATAAGAAAATAAAAAAGCTAGCCTCTTTGGGCCAAAGCGGCCTGCATACGACTAGGAACCCAACCTTTTGTTGGGCGGGATGCAGCCCATAAAGGCCTGAAGGCCCACTGGCAAAGAGAACAGTAGGCCCAGTGGGCCTGCTTAGGAGAGGAGCTCAAGAGAGCTACCGCACTGGGGCTTATAAACCAGTGCGGTAGCCCCTCGGCTAGCGAGGTGGGACTAAACTTGCGCACCGCCTGGAGCCAGCGCACCCCCTTTAGTACCGGGTGGTGGCTCCAACCGGTACTAAAGGGTGGGTCTTTAGTACCGGTTGGTGCCATGACCCGTTACTAAAGGGGGTGCGCTTCCCGCCGCTTGGCCTGGCCAAAACAGACCTTTAGTACCGGTTGGTGGCTCCAACCGGTACTAAAGGTCCATCCTATATATACACAAGTTGAAAAAAATTCACTTTCCCTCTGTTTCTTCCCTCTGTTTCCTCCCTACGTCGCGCCGCCCTGCCCCAATCGACGCCGTCCTCGTCGACGTCGCCGCCCCCGCCCCTCATCGCCGACCACAGCTATGCCCGCCCTTGTCGCCGCCCGTCGATGTCGCCGCCCTGGCCGTCCCTGTCCCCCGCCGTCCCGTCGTGCGCTTGATGTCGCCTAAATCGCTGCTGCCCGCCCGTCGCGCCGCCCATCCCTCGCCCCATAAATGCCGCCTCGTCCCTTCGCCTGTCGCCGCCGCCCGTCTCTCATCGCTTCCCCATCGCCGCCGCCCCGTCGTCGCCTCACCGGTGAGCTCGCCCCGGCCGCCATGTCCAGTTGTCCACACACACACACTACACACACACACACTACACACACACACAAGTGATATAAATATTTAGTTATAGAAATGTTAGCAATTTTTCTGTTTTTTAGTAATATAAATATTAGAAATGTTAGTTATATAGAAATGTTATAAATGTTTTCTGTTTTTTAGTTATATAAATATTAGAATTGTTATAGAAATGTTAGTTATATAATCAGGAAATTTTAGAATTAGTTTTAGTTAGATGAATTAGATTAATGTCAAATTGTTAGAATTTCCATATATATAGAATTTTACTTATCACAATCCAATCATTTAAAAAATGTTACTTTTTGCGGGCATATAGTATTTGTTCTCGACGATATGCCCGACCCGCATCCTCGCCGTCGACCCGTTCGCGACGACATCCTGCTTCAGAGGACCCATGTCCGGGACTGGGCTCCGTCGGGCTGGCACTGGGAGGTGCTACCTGGAGGGGCGCGCCGCTTGGTGAGGAACCTGACCTCGGGTCCCGTCGTCGACCCTGATCTTCTTTGGTGGCGTTCGCGTGGGCCACATTTAGTGCAGAGGCAGCCGGCTCCGCCAGAGGTGGTGCGTCGCCGTGTCAGGGAGGAAGATGAGCACGTCCATCGCTACATGGCTGCTATGGACGATGTCAGGTTCTCCACTACTTGGCGGGTTCTTTGGGCAGATGACCGGAGATATGATCCTGTGATGGTTCCTTCTCTTTGGGTGTGCACCGCCGCGCCCTGAGAAACATGAGTGGCGCCATAGATTCTTCTGTAGTACTCGATCTTTATTAGGTACCTAGCCAGTGATGTATTCGATATATAACATTGAGGCGATGTATTCGAGATTATATATATTAAGGCGATGATGTATTCAAGATTATATATATTAAGGCGATGTATTTGAGATTCAGTTTTTCCTTATTGATTGCATCCATGCATTGTAATTTGAATACTAATTAAATTGTTTTATATTTCTTACGTATTAGTTAAGTAAAAGCTATGGCGGACAATACCGACAGAGAGAGAGAAGAGGAATTGTTCGACATCATCGCAGCCCTCACAGGCTAGATGATCTGAATGAAGCAGATGACGGCTCCCAATATCTGAACAATACCGGAGAGGGTGATGAAAAGATATTCGATCTCGACGACCGAGCTGATGAAGTCATGAACTATGATTATGATTATGATGACACATACAATGTTTCTCATGACACGGACAATGCTGATCTTCAAATAACAAAGACTACCGGCCAGGTATATTTTTATAAGCAGGCATCATGGTGATCATCACATGTTTTTTTATTGAAGATATATTAACTAATCGATCATTCTTCTTTCAGGCCTCTGGATCGAGCAAATCTGCTTCTACAGACAGCAGGACAAAGCGAGGCCCAGGCAGATTGTTGAAGGATGGTGTAAAGTACAACATCGAATCCATCAAACCTAGTGGCGAACCCCTCACGCCTAAGAACATTGCGAACAAGTGGACTCGTCAGTGCGGAGTTCTTGTGAAGGACAAACTCCCGATCTCCATTCAAGAATGGAAAGAGCCAAATACTAAACGTCCAGGTGTTACTTAGGTCGACGACAGAGCCAAAAAAGTCCTTTGGAAATCTCTGATGGAACATTTCACCCTACCAGATCATTTCACTGAAGCAGATGTGGAGAAAGTCAAGGGCGCTGCTCTTAAGAAGATGGCAATTGCATTGAACACCCACAAGAAAACTGTATGGGCCAACTACCTCGCTGCAGAAAGTAAGACTCCAGAATTCACGGAACCTTTGGAGAAGCAAAGAAACCTTTGGGGACGATTTCGTGACCTTCAAGGATTCAGAATTAGCTAAGGGCAGTCGATAAAAAACAAGGCAAATGCGCATAAAAAGACACATTCCATAGGCTGTGTCCAGGTGGCTACGGTGGGAATGCCTAAGTGGGATAAGTCTGAGCAAGAGATGGAGGATGCAGGGTCACTCCGGTTACTAGAGCTGGCCCCAGTGCGAACTTGGTTCTATGCGCATGGGGGGCGTTGGACCCGAAGACAGGCATAGTTTCGAAGAAGGAAAGTCTAAAAGGAGCCGAACAAAAGATAATTGACGCAATAGAAGAAGCTCGAAGGGGGGTGTTCACGCCCAACAGAGAGAACGACGAGCTTCTGGCATACAGGAAATCTGAACACCGGGAAGAACACGAGGCAAGGGCGTTATTCCCTGGTATGAGGGCTTTTCAGAATGGAACGAGGACTACAGGACCCGTGCAAGAAGGAAGATGGAGGAGGACAAGAAAAGGAAGCTGGAGGAGGAGCAGAGGAAGCAGGACGTAGAACGCATTCAAGGCCTAGAAGCAAGGCACGCGGACCTGTAACTCAAATTCCAGCAGCAGCAGCAGCAGCAGCAGATCGACTCACTTAGCCAGGAAAGGGGGTCTCAGCAGCGGCAGCAGCAAGCGGATGATCGTCTAGCATTGGATAGCACCGTCCCATCCTTGCCGAGAAGCAGCGTTGGTTCTTCCCAGGCGACACAACTGCTGGATACATACCACATGGATGATATCATAGAGAACACTAAGCTGTGAGCTACACTCCAAAATGAAGAACATATCCATGAAGGTGGTGGGCGGCGTTGCTTTTCCATTACCCCCGGCGACCTTCCATTGCATCCCGATTCGAAGGCTATGCTCGTGTCATGGTTGATGAAGTGGTGGACCCATATTCGGGCTACAGCTTGACATTCACGGAGGTGAAGACCAGCGACACCGGAGAGGCCATACATCATATCATCCTATGGAGAAAGGATTGCATCATCTTTCGAAGTCCACTGACACCGCGTTGTCTGCCGACTCCGCCACAAAGTCAGCAGACTCCCGCTCCTCCAATTCCACGAACGCGTGAGCCGACTCCTCCTCGAAGTCCGCCACCTCCTCCAAGTCCCCGAACGTGTGAGCTGACTCCTTCGGTTTCAAGTCCGGCACAGCGTCATGCCACTTCTCTGGTTTCAAGTCCGGCACCGTGTCAGGACACACCTCCTGCTTCAAGTCCGGCACATCGTCAGGCCACTTCTCCTGGTCCAACTCAGCCACGTCAGCCGTCTCCGCCGTCTCAGCAATCGCAGAAGAGACATGCCGCAGCTATGGTGCCTAGCGGTACGAGTCGAGGTAGTTCAGGAAGTATAGGCGGAGACAAGCGATATAAATATGGTCCAAGCCTCGCTCCTCTTCCTCAGAGGCCTTACGACATGACTAAGGAGCAAAACGCAGCCATAGTGCAGGCCCAAGTGGACGCCCATTTTGGACCGAAACTGGCACCGCCGCCAAAGGAGAAAGTGCCTGAGAAAGTAATTGACCACTTCATTCATATGGCTAGAGAACCAGCTCCCAAGCCTGTTGACTCGGACTATGAGCGCCAAATCAGGAAAGTACATCATGAACGGCTAAAGAAGGAAGCGAGCTCGAGCTCGAGCCAACAAGCAGCAAGCAAAAAATGCGGGAAAACCGTTCCCTAGATGGGAGAACAGGCGGCGCAATTGATCCCCCCGCTTGTTGTGCCAACAACACATGAGAGGAGGCCGCGCGCCCAATATTATTGTGGGCAAACCGTTAAAGTTCCCCAGCTAGGCGATGTGGTAATAACGGAGGAGCATATAATACAAGATGAAATGCTCAAGATCTCTGTTGGACAACTCCTCGAAATTGAGCCCATGTCTCCGCTTAGAGAGGAGGAAATAAAATGGAAATATGCCCGGGGCAAACCTTTGGTCGAGCCAGACAAGGTCAAGAACCTCCCAACGAGAATGTATGAATTGCATCAATGGTACATGAACATTACCAAGATTTCCAATCGAGAGTCCCTCATGGTGAATGTCAAGAAGGAGCATTACTACCATGAGAAAGCTCTGTGCATGTAACATCCCAAATTTTCCTATTTGGAATGTTTTACAATTATAGCTAAGCATCCTATGCATCCTGTTTGAATTTGAATGCCATTTGAAGTTTCAGAGTTATTTGAATTTGAATTCCAAACTTTGGCATGTGGGAAACAATTCAAAAAAAAAACTAAGCCTGATAAATACTTGATCAAAAGTATGAGAGGAGCAAACATGACACTCCAAAAAAATATCAGAGGAAACAATGCCAAAAGAATTGGATTCAAATCTGAAATTTTATTTGAAATTGAGAAAAATGGATTTTTATAAAGTTTGGATTTTGCCTTTGGAAAAATGTTCAAATGAAAGGGAATATTCCCCTGATCATTTTGGTATATATATACCCTATATAAAATATTTATAGTTTAGGTTTTATTTTTGTTTTTGTTTTAATTAAAAAAATAAAGGAAAAAAGACCTGGGGCGCCACCGAGCCACCCGGCCCAGCCAGCGCCACCTCACCCCTCCGCACTCCGCACCTGGCCCAGCCAAGCCGGCCCACCAGGGCCAGCCCAGCCGAGCGAGCCAGCCCAGCACCCTCGCCCCTCGCCCGAAACCCCCAGGATTCGGCCACCCGACCGAACCCTCCCTCTCTCCCTCTCACTGACCCGCGGGCCCCACCCCGTCGTCTTCCCCCTCGCCCAAGCAACGGAGCTCGCCGGAGATCCACCGGATCCCGAAGAATCCGGAGATCCCCGATCGCCCCCGATGCCCTTCCGCCCCTCGCCCGACCCCCTGGCTATATAAGCCCGAGGCTCCGCACCCCATTCCCCCTAGCCTCGCCGGAACCCCTCTCCTTCTCCCTCCCGAGCTCACCGGAGCACCGAGCTCGCCACCGCCGCCAAAACCACCGCCGACGCCACCCTAGTCCACCCGACCTTCCCGACACCACCGAACCCTCCCCGAGCTCCCCCGCATCTCCCGGCGTCTCTCGCCAAGCTCGCCGGCCTTCAAGCCCTCGGAGCACTCTCGCCGCCGCCGCCGCCGTCGCCGGAGTCCGGTGAGTCCCCGGAAAACACCTCCACCGTTCGATCCTAAACCTATGGTTAGGATTAGAAGCCCCCGAAGGGGTATGTTTTTATTAGAAAACCGGCCGGCCCGAACGGTTTTTATTTTAGTTTAGGTTTTGTTTATTTGGCCGGTTCGTTAGTTTAAACCCTAGGCCCGTTTAGACTAAACTACATACGAGAGGCATGATATAGGCCCATTGGGCTTTTTCTTTTTATTTTGATTTTCTGTTTTAGCGAATAGTTTCAATTTTCAAAATGTATATCTTTTATTCTGTTTAATATTTTTGAGTGATTCTTTTTTGTTGGATTGCAAATTTTATGTAGTTTCTGAAAAACATATATTTAGCTATGTTAAAGATAATTAAAAATGCTTTAATATTGTTTTAGTCAGAATAGCAAATCTGCTATAGTTTTAGTTAGAAAAATTATTTTTGCATGATTCTTTTTGTCATCACTTTATTTTGATATTGCCAAACCCTAGAAATTAACTTTGGTATTTTAGGATGAATAAATAATTAATTCTAGGCAGAATCCTATTAATCCTAATTAATTGATTATTTCCTGTTTTCCTAATTAATTAATTAGTAAATTAATTTATTTTAACTTGTGATTAGTTATTCTAGGTTAGTTTTGTCACTCCATTAGATGAACTTTTATTTATAATTAATAACAGTTTTAAATTAATTTTCTTAATAGAAATTGGATTAGGCCTAAAGTGAGTTTTATAATAGCTATTTAATTAATTCTTTTTGCTCCTAGTTGCTTAGTTAATCCTTTTCTGTTAAGTTAACCTAAAACCATGATTAGGTTATTTTAAGGAATTTTGTTATATAAAACTATTTTTGTTATTGTTTGGAATAGGGAAAAACTTTGAATTTGATTTCTTTGAGTTTTCCTTTTGATTTGGTTTTGATTGTTTTGTTGTGCTATGTTACTTTTGTTATCTTGTGTGATCCTCTTGCTTTATGCTTATTGTGCTATTGTTTGTCTCGGTAGAGGTCCCGAGTCTAAGCTTGCTACTCGACTCTTTAGCTTACGAGGATCATCGGCAAGGCAAGTTTTGATCATGTTATTTCTATACCTATGTTTTTGTGCATTAGTAGTTGTCACCACCCCACCATTGCATGCGTAGTGAAATCTTGAAGTCATTAAACTTGAGTAGTATCATGTGGTAGGATGAACCAGTCCCTTGTTACCATGACCCGGGACGTGGTAGTTATTTTGCTATGCTCGAGAGCGGATTTGGGATGAGTGAAGTTCATAAGCAAGATGTGAGAGTCAATGATGATGACAACCCATGGACTACAATGATCAAGATGGACTTGGAAAATCACTCTTTGGGTGGAGGACGGTTGACGGGCACCTGGAGCACCCAGTGGTGGCGGGATGCATGGAGAAGCGCCATGACATCCTGCGGAAAGCTTCACCCAGCCACGAAGAGAAGGATGGATGCCCCATGACCGAAGCTTACTGTGCAGCCGCAAGCCATTATGGGCTCTGGCTGGGTTGACCCTTGTAGTGAAGCTGGCTGGGCGGTACTACGAGAAGTAGACGAGCGGTAGGATTGGATGGGTACCGCGGTGGCGGAAGAACTCTTTGGAAGACCTGTTTCATTCGTCCGTCTTCAAACACCATGAAGTGCGAAGACTTTAAAGGAGGAATGATTCTTGCGGGAAAGTCGCAAACCTCTGCAGAGTGTTATAACCTAATCGATTAGCCGTGTCCCGATTCACGGACATTTGAGCATCTGGACCTTGGAAGTATTCGGATATCTCAACACTAAATTTAATGGATTAATTTGATGGGTTTATGACTTAATAATACTTTGGGAGCGAGATATTGGTTGGCGGAACCATCTCAATAACTACCAACAATTTGTAGTAATTTGCAAATAAGTCCTTTGTAGTAGGATAAAATTGGCTTTTCGCAAAATGATGAAACTTAGAGCTCCACAGCCAAAATGCATATAGTGTTAGTAACTTTATTATTTATTCTTCTTGACTTGCCGACTTATTCCAAAAGCTGACCTATATGGCTGCAACGTATTATGTTGCGTAGATATATTCGATCAGGAGTGAGGCTACGCCCGCGCTTGGCGATTGCCCTTTGAGTCGGATGGACTCGCTTACCTTCGACGCTTCGCAGCATTTATAGTTTATTTCTCATGAGTTGGCCTTGAGCGAATTTATTCCTTGTAATAAAGACTCTATATGAGAATCGATTAATGATATTCAGGTGTGATTGAACTTTGATTACTTATTCGATGTATTGTGAGTACCGGCATGATCTTGGGATGGTATGATACGTAGATTTGACCGATTTTGGGTCAGGTCGCTCTGAGATGGTATCGAGCACGCTGACCGTGAGGATCGTAAACCCTAGGATCGGAAAGCCATAGCAGAGACCATTTACTTTGAACCCTCTTTCATTCTATAATTCTTCCCTGATCTATTTCGACTCTTCTCCCTTTGCAACATTCTAGATGGCCGTCGAGTTCACCCCAGTTTTTCTACCGGAGTTACGCGGCCCGATGAGGCGATGCCCTTTGAAGAAAGCTGGTCCAGATGGTGAAGCTGCTGAAGATTGCTCGCCCTCGATCACTTGGAAACCAACCAATGCACTTCAGCGGACACCCGCCATGGATTGAGGTGCATATCCTGTGGAGGACCTTTGGAGGACGACGGAGCCTATCAACTTTGAGTTCACGAGTTCAACTGGATCATCGGAAGGGCGTGGCGATCTACCGAGCACTTGGACATCTCCGAGAGAGTACAGACCGAGCTCGATCACTCGAGACCTCGCCATGGTTTCTCGCGGGGCAAGGAATGGAGATATCATCCGTACCATCGAGGGCGATTCCACTCTCTCCTACATCCAGGACTTGGAGTGTCTTCTCGGGACACGGAGATTCAGCTCGCCGTAACTCGAAGACACACCGGAAGCTTTTGTTCCATGACTGGAGCTGGAGGAGAAGGCACGCGCAGATTTCCTTGGCCATGAGGAAGAAATCACGGACTTCATGGCGATAGTCGACGACCTGAAGATGAAGCTTGCCGCGATTGAGGAGAAGATGGACTTGGGAGAGGACCTTTACCCGAGTGGAGATGAAGCACCCCTCGTGAGCAATGATCAGGATTTTGAAGGGAGTACCACTGAAGGAAACCCCAAGAGGAGGCGCCACTGATGAAGACTTTTTAGTCGACCACCATGTTATCTTTTATTTCCTTTTTTTCGATCAGTTAGGCCGATGTTTTCCCTTCGATTAGTCATGAGCTTTTGTAATCGAGTTTGAACCATGTTTGAGTGGAATGAATAAATGTTTGGTGTGTTATGATTGTGCATTCATATGGGTAGTGTTATTCTCATAGACCATTGTTCTATTCTAATCTTCTCACCCACTCCAAAACACCAGATGCCTCCGAGGCGTGACCTTTGGTTTTCCGCGGAGCTCACCCAGCTGCTCCAAAGCAGCGAGAATGCTGTGATGCAGCTCTCGATTCAGAATCGAACAACCCGCCAACAATCCACCACCACCACCCACTGTGGACAATTTGACTCGATTTCTGAGGTTGAATCCGCCAGTGTTCTCTAGTAGCACTGAGCCGATTGTGGCTGACGACTGGCTCCGCAAGATTGGAAGAGAGCTAGTCACCGTTGGATGCACCGATTTGAAAAGGTGCGCTTTGCGCGCATCAACTGGATGGACCTGCAGCTTCTTGGTGGGAGAATTACACGCCACTTTTCCTTGGGTGGCATCACTTGGGATCAATTCCAGCAGGCCTTCGACTTTGCTCATGTCTCATCTGGAGCCATGAGTGCGAAGAAGCGTGAGTTCGCAACTTGCGCCAGGGAACCGTCTTGTGGCACGAAGACGTGGAGGAATTCAGCAAGCTTGCTCGCTATGCCCCCGATGATGTGGCTCTGATGCCGCCAAGCGGAGAAGTTCCTTGAAGGACTCAATGATGAATTGAGCATGCAGCTTATTGTGGCTACTTTCAACAACTACCAGGAGCTGGTAGACAAGGCCACCATTCTGGAAGGCAAGCAGCAGCAGATAGAAAACCGCAAGCGGAAGTACAGCCAGGGGAAGCACAATTCAGAGCTCACAGAAGCCCGCTATGCACCGTACTCGGGAGGGCACATCCATCACAACCATGGAGGTCATAACCATGGTGGAAATGGAAACAACCGCAGCCAGGACAACAAGTCAGGCCATGGCAATGGCAATGGCGATGGTAATGGCAATCAGCACCGTTCTGCCCGGCTCGAAGGATCTGAGCCACATCACCTGCTTCAAGTGCGGAAGACAGGGCACTACGCCACCGACTGCCGGAGGCCAAGCGGAAGAGCAGGAATGGCAATGGAGGCTCAGCGAAGAAGCCCAATCCTTCCCTCGTGCTCAAGTGAATCACATCGGCGTGGAGAGCGTCTATGATCAACCGGAACATCGTGGTTGGTAAGTTTTATTGAATTCACGTTCAGTTTTGGTTACATTTGATTCGGTGCAGCGCATTCATTCATATCAAGGGTAGTTGTGGATAAATACGGATTACGCACTAGAACCCTTAGAAGCCCCCTCGCGTCGGTTCGCAGGAGGAGAAATGATGGCAGTTTAAGCTGTCCCGCAACCCTCAACATCGGGAATCACAAATTTCCGTAGAACTCATAGTGTTGGAAACTCAGACCTTGGATGTAATCCTAGGCATGGATTGGTTGTCAAAGTATGAAGGAACATTGGTGTGCCAAGCAAGTCTATTCTGCTCACCACCCCGGGCGAAGAGGATCAAGTATGTAGCCAGCACAGCCGGATGAAGAATCAGTGCATTCCCTCACGGGAGTTGTTCGGGAGGAAGTGCCGATGGTGCAAGAATTTCCGATGTGTTCCGGAGGAATTACCCGGAATGCCACCGACGAGACATTGAGTTTCGATTGAGTTATTGCCCGCACAGCCCCAATATCCAAGAGACCTTATCGGATGCCACCAAATGAGTTGAAAGAAATCAAGGAGCAAATAAATGAGTTATTGGAGAAAGGATATATTCGTCCAAGCTCATCACCTTGGGGAGCCCCAGTTCTTTTGGTAGAGAAGAAGGATGGAAGCTTGAGGATGGTTGTGGATTATCGTGCATTGAACGAAGTAACCATCAAGAACAAGTACCCTCTGCCGATGATCAATGACTTGTTTGATCAGCTTGTTGGAGCCAAGGTATTCTCTAAGATCGATCTTCGATCAGGGTATCACCAGTTGAAAATTCGTGAAAAGGATATACCCAAAACAGCCTTCACTACCAGGTATGGTTTATATGAGTATACCGTCATGTCATTTGGATTGACTAATGCTCCTGCATACTTCATGAATTTGATGAACAAGGTGTTCATGGAGTATTTGGACAAGTTTGTCGTGGTGTTCATCGATGACATATTGATATTCTCCAAGAGCGAGGAAGAGCATAAGGAACATTTGCGTCTAGTTCGGAGAAACTTGAGAACATCATTGTATGCCAAATTCAGTAAATGTGAATTTTGGTTGAAGGAAGTTGGATTCCTCGGACATGTTATTTCAGGAGAAGGAATAGCAGTTGATCCCGCCAAGGTTGAATCATCACCGATTGGCGATCACCCACCTCGATCAAGGAGATCCGCATTTTCTCGGACTCGCAGGATATTATCGGAGGTTCATTGAGAACTTCTCAAAGATTGCCAAGCCCATGACCTGAGCTGTTGAAGAAGGAAGCCAAGTATGTTTGGACCGAGGAATGTGAAGCCAGTTTTCAGGAATTGAAGAAAGCGGTTGGTCACAGCCCAGTGTTGATATTGCCGGACATACATAAGGAATACCAGGTCTATTGTGATGCTTCTCGTCAAGGACTCGGAGGAGTATTGATGCAGGAAGGTAAGGTTGTAGCTTATGCCTCCAGACAGCTACGGCCTCATGAGATGAATTATGCCACGCATGATTTGGAGTTAGCAGCTGTAGTGCATGCACTCAAGACCTGGAGACATTTCCTCATTGGAAATCGTTGTGATGTCTATACGGATCACAAGAGTTTGAAATATATCTTCACGCAGAAGGAATTGAACCTCAGGCAGAGGAGATGGCTAGAGTTGATAAAGGACTATGACATGAGATTGCATTACCATCCCGGTAAAGCCAATGTTGTAGCAGATGCTTTGAGCCGTAAGAGTTATGTAAATACTCTTACCGCAGGAGGATTACCCCAGGAGTTGGTCGATGACCTCAGAGATCTCCGACTGGAGATAGTTCCGAAAGGATTTGTCGCAACTCTGGAAGTTCAGTCCACCTTGACCGAAAGGATTCGTGAAGCCCAGAAGTCGGACAAGGAAATCGATGAGATTAAGCAAAAGATGGAGGAAGGAAAAGCAAAAGGATTCCGAAAGGATGAACATGGAACTATTTGGTTTGAGGATCGTATATACGTGCCCAATGATCCCGAGCTCAGGAAGCTAATTCTTCAGAGGCTCATGATTCCCGTACTCAATTCACCCGGCAACACCAAGATGTACTGGATTTGAAGCAAAGTTTCGGTGGACGGTATGAAGAAGGACATTGCCGAGTACGTAGCCGTATCGATGTTTGCCAACGTGTAAAGGCGAACATCGAAGCCAGCAGGGTTACTTCAACCTTTGCCGATTCCCGATTGGAAATGGGAGAAACTTGGTATGGATTTCATCACGGATTACCCAGACCCGTTCAGGTTATGATTCTATCTGGGTAGTAGTTGATCGTTTGACTAAGGTAGCTCACTTCATTCCGTGAAGACTACCTATACCAGTGCCAAGTTGGCCAAGATATACATGACCAGGATCGTATGTGCGCATGGAGTTCCGAGGAAAATCGTGTCGATAGAGGAACGCAGTTTACCTCAAAGTTTTGGAAGCAATTGCATGAAACTATGGGTACGAGGCTGGAATTGAGACAGCCTTTCATCCATGAGACAGATGGATAGACCGAGAGAGTCAATCAGATTCGGAGGACATGTTGAGAGCTTGTGTGCTAGACTATGGGTCTAGCTGGGATGACAATTTGCCGACGCAGAGTTCTCGTACAACAACAGATTATCAATCCGGTTTGAAGATGGCCCCTTCGAAGCTCTATACGGAAGGAGGTGCGAACACCATTCTTTGTGGGATAGTGTTGGAGATCGATCACTTTTCGGTTCGATCTTATCAAGGATTCCAAGAGAAAGTCAAGCTAATTCGAGACCGGCTCAAGATAGCACAGATCCTGACGGAAGAGTTATGCCGACGATGGCGCAAGGAGGTGACTTACGAAGTGGGAGACCGAGCATACCTTGTGTGTCTCACTTCGTGGGATCAAGAGGTTTGGAGTCAAGGAAAGTTACCACCCGATTCATTGGCCCTACAAAATCCTCGAGCGTCGTGGAGAAGTTGCATACAAGTTGGAATTGCGGAAGGATTGTCCGGAGTTCATGATGTCTTCCACGTTTCTCGGTGAAGAAGTGTCATGCCGACATGGCGATGTTCGTTAAGAGACACAAAGGCCTTGGAGGCCATACATCTTGACAAAGTGATCTAACTTACAAGGAGAAACCCGTCAAAATTCTCGAGACTGCAAGCGAGTCACCCGCAGCAAAGTCATCAAGTTTTGCAAGGTCTTTGTGGAGTCACCACACCGAGGAAGAAGCCACACAGGAACGCGAAGAAGATCTTCGTCGAGACCATCCGCACCTATTTGCTAGCCAACCCGAATCTCGAGGGCGAGATTCATCTTAAGGTGGGTAGGTTTGTAACATCCCAAATTTTCCTATTTGGAATGTTTTACAATTATAGCTAAGCATCCTATGCATCCTGTTTGAATTTGAATGCCATTTGAAGTTTCAGAGTTATTTGAATTTGAATTCCAAACTTTGGCATGTGGGAAACAATTCAAAAAAAACTAAGCCTGATAAATACTTGATCAAAAGTATGAGAGGAGCAAACATGACACTCCAAAAAAATATCAGAGGAAACAATGCCAAAAGAATTGGATTCAAATCTGAAATTTTATTTGAAATTGAAAAAATGGATTTTATAAAGTTTGGATTTTGCCTTTGGAAAAATGTTCAAATGAAAGGAATATTCCTGATCATTTTGGTATATATATACCCTATATAAAATATTTATAGTTTAGGTTTTATTTTTGTTTTGTTTTAATTAAAAAATAAAGGAAAAAAGACCCAGGGCGCCAGCCAGCCACCCCAGCCCAGCCAGCGCCACCTCACCCTCAAGACTCCAAGACTTTTGGCCCAAGCCGGCCCACAGGCCAGCCCAGCCGAGCGAGCCAGCCCAGCACCTCGCCCTCGCCTGAAACCCCTGGATTCGCCACCCGACCAACCCTCCTCTCTCCCTCTCATCGACCCATGGGCCCCACCCGTCGTCTTCCCCTCGCCCAACAACGGACCTCATGGGAGATCTACGGATCCCAAGAATCCGGAGATCCCGATCGCCCGATGCCCTTCCGCCTCACCCGACCCCTGGCTATATAAGCCGAGGCTCCGCACCCCATTCCCCCCTAGCCTCGCTTGGAACCCTCTCCTTCTCCCTCCCGAGCTCACGGAGCACCGAGCTCGCCACCGCCAAAACCACCACTGACGCCACCCTAGTCCACCCGACCTTCCCGACACCACCGACCCTCCCAGAGCTCCCCGCATCTCCCCGACGTCTCGCCGAAGCTCGCCGACGCTCGAAGCCCTCGGAGCACTCTCGCCGCCGCCGCCGCCGTCGCCGGAGTCCGGTGAGTCCCCGGAAAACACCTCCACCGTTCGATCCTAAACCTATGGTTAGGATTAGAAGCCCCAAGGGTATGTTTTATTAGAAAACCGGCCGGCCGAACGGTTTTATTTTAGTTTAGGTTTTGTTTATTTGGCGGTTCGTTAGTTTAAACCCTAGGCCCGTTTAGACTAAACTACATACGAGGTATGATATAGGCCCATTGGGCTTTTCTTTTTATTTTGATTTTCTGTTTTAGCGAATAGTTTCAATTTTCAAAAATGTATATCTTTTATTCTGTTCAATATTTTTGAGTGATTCTTTTTTGTTGGATTGCAAATTTTATGTAGTTTCTGAAAAACATATATTTAGCTATGTTAAAAATAATTAAAAATGCTTTAATATTGTTTTAGTCAGAATAGCAAATCTGCTATAGTTTTAGTTAGAAAAATTATTTTTGCATGATTCTTTTGTCATCACTTTATTTTGATATTGCCAAACCCTAGAAGTTAACTTTGGTATTTTAGGATTAATAAATAATTAATTCTAGGCAGAATCCTATTAATCCTAATTAATTGATTATTTCTGTTTTCCTAATTAATTAATTAGTAAATTAATTTATTTTTAACTTGTGATTAGTTATTCTAGGTTAGTTTCTGTCACTCCATTAGATGAACTTTTATTTATAATTAATAAAAGTTTTAAATTAATTTTCTTAATAGAAATTGGATTAGGCCTAAAGTGAGTTTTATAATAGCTATTTAATTAATTCTTTTTGCTCCTAGTTGCTTAGTTAATCCTTTTCTGTTAAGTTAACCTAAAACCATGATTAGGTTATTTTAAGGAATTTTTGTTATATAAAACTATTTTTGTTATTGTTTGGAATAGGGAAAACTTTGAATTTGATTTCTTTGAGTTTTCCTTTTGATTTGGTTTTGATTGTTTTGTTGTGCTATGTTACTTTTGTTATCTTGTGTGATCCTCTTGCTTTATGCTTATTGTGCTATTGTTTGTCTCGGTAGAGTTCTGAGTCTAAGCTTGCTACTCGACTCTTTAGCTTACGAGGATCATCAGCAAGGCAAGTTTTGATCATGTTATTTCTATACCTATGTTTTTTGTGCATTAGTAGTTGTCACCACCCCACCATTGCATGCAGTAGTGAAATCTTGAAGTCATTAAACTTGAGTAGTATCATGTGGTAGGATGAACCAGTCCCCTTGTTACCATGACCCCGGGACGTGGTAGTTATTTTGCTATGCTCGTAGACGGGATTTGGGATGAGTGAAGTTCATAAGCAAGATGTGAGAGTCAATGATGATGACAACCCATGGACTACAATGATCAAGATGGACTTCGGAAAATCACTACTGGGTGGAGGACGGTTGACGGGCACCTGGAGCACCAGTGGTGGCGGGATGCATGGAGAAGCGCCATGACATCCTGCGGAAAGCTTCACCCAGCCACGAAGAGAAGGATGGATGCCCCATGACCGAAGCTTACTGTGCAGCCGCAAGCCATTATGGGCTCTGGCTGGGTTGACCCTTGTAGTGAAGCTGGCTGGGACGGTACTACGAGAAGTAGACGAGCGGTAGGATTGGATGGGTACCGGCGGTGGCGGAAGAACTCTTTGGAAGACCTGTTTCATTCGTCCGTCTTCAAACACCCTGAAGTGCGAAGACTTTAAAGGAGGGAATGATTCTTATGGGAAAGTCGCAAACCTCTGCAGAGTGTTATAACCTAATCGATTAGCCGTGTCCCCGGTTACGGACATTTGAGCATCTGGACCTTGGAAGTATTCGGATATCTCAACACTAAATTTAATGGATTAATTTGATGGGTTTATGACTTAATAATACTTTGGGAACGAGATATTGGTTGGCGGAACCATCTCAATAACTACCAACAATTTGTAGTAATTTGCAAATAAGTCCACTGTAGTAGGATAAAATTGGCTTTTCGCAAAATGATGAAACTTAGAGCTCCACAGCCAAAATGCATATAGTGTTAGTAACTTTATTATTTATTCTTCTTGACTTGCCAGCTTATTCCAAAAGCTGACCTATATGGCTGCAACGTATTATGTTGCAGAGATATATTCCGATCAGGAGTGAGGCTACGCTCCGCGCTTGGCGATTGCCCTTTGGAGTCGGATGGACTCGCTTACCTTCGACGCTTCCGCAGCATTTATAGTTTATTTCTCATGAGTTGGCCTTGAGCCGAATTTATTCCCTTGTAATAAAGACTCTATATGAGAATCGATTAATGATATTCAGGTGTGATTGAACTTTGATTACTTATTCGATGTAATTGTGAGTACCAAAGATGATCTTGGGATGGCATGCATACGTAGATTTGACCGATTTTGGGTCAGGTCGCTACAGCGCATTGAGTATTCAGAACTATTTCAGTTATACAATCAAGACACACTCGACAAATCTCTCGTCAGTTGCTATTGTTTGTAAGTGATTTCTTTCTGTAATTTTTGATCAATCATTACATGTGATTATCCTCACTATATATTCTTTTCTGTGGTATTATATGTAGGATGAAGATGTATGAAATGAAAAAATCTGGACGCTATGGCATTGGGTTCATTGACCCAAATACCATTAATGAGTACACATGGAATCTTGCAACTTCTAAAGCAGGTGTAGAGGAAAGCATGCTAGAGTTCTTGAAGTGCCTCAATACCAATGAAGATATACTACTTCCTTACAACTTCTCGTGAGTTAATACAAATTCTGTTTTTGCTTACTAGCTAGCTAGATGTTAATAACTAAGTGTATACGGTTTAGGATATATAGTTGATTAATTTTATGCACATGCCCGCTTAATTAAGACATGAAAACGTGTGCGCATACAGTTTCCACTGGATCTTGTTAGTCATTAAAGTTGACAAAGCAACAGTTGAAGTACTCGAGTCGCTACTTAAAGAAGATAAAGACTACACCATCATGAAGGGGATAGTCAACAGGTAATTTCAGTCATTATTAACTATATCTCAGCCTATTATTTGTTCGTCATTTCCTGATATGAACTATTTAATAACCCCTTTATTGATTTTCTTTGCCGGCGGGCTGGGCTTGGGCAAAGTTCATCAAGGTGACTCCATGCAATTGGCCAAAAAAAAGTTGTTTTGGCATCGACCAAGGGTAAGTAATTAAGTAATACTAGCTAGCCAGCCATCTCTTTAATTCTTGTTTCAATACCATTAATTAATTATCATGCTTGATTAATCATTATCCGATTCAATTCCATTCTCGTAAAGGCCCTGAAGCAGGCGTCGGGGAATGATCTGTGTGCTTTCTACGTTTGCGAGAACATTCACATGATAGCGTCCAAAAGGAGATGATCTCAAAGACAGGAATGGGTACGTTGTCAGAACTCTATTCACACCATTATCGATATCTTGTAACACAACTAATACACATGCATATTGATCTCTTTCTTAACAGTTCAGAGAGGTGCGGGATAAGCTCCTACCAGCGGACCGCAAACTAGCACTTCAAGAGGACATAGCCGGATTTTTGCTCGACCAGGTCATAGATCCCAAAGGAGAATACTATTACCCGCTATCGCCTCCATGAACCACTTGTCAT
This sequence comes from Aegilops longissima, assembly GCA_021605205.1. NCBI lineage: Eukaryota > Viridiplantae > Streptophyta > Magnoliopsida > Poales > Poaceae > Aegilops > Aegilops longissima. The sequence continues at coordinate 427,038,567 of CM038681.1, read as the reverse complement.
CGTGCATGCACCAAGGCAACATGTAGGAGAAATTGTATATGTATATACATGTGTATGTGTGGATAGTTAATGGTGTTGGCTGTGAGACATTCGATGATATATATATATATATATATATATATATATATATATATATATATATATATATATATATATATATATATATATATATATATATATATATATATATATATATATATATATATATATATATATATATATATATATATATATCTTCTACGATAAGAAAATCTATTTATATATATGCATAACGTGTACAATATGTAGTATTGTGAAATACCAGCAAAAAAGAATTAAATTGAAAATAAAGCCAAATTGAAAACACAAAATTAAAGAAAAATTAAAAAAAACACCCAAACATTTAGTACGGTTGGTGTTACCAACCACTAATGTCCTAGACGCTTTTCGGGCTGGCTCGTGCACGTGGTGGCCCTTTAGCCGGTAAGTGATTTAACCGGTACTAAAGGGGGGGGCCTTTAGTACCCACTCTTTAGTGCCGGTTAGCGAACCGGCACTGAAGGCCATCACGAACCGGCACTAAAGGTCGGTTCTGCACTCTTGGGCCCCTGCCTCGTGGACGACTCGGAGACCCGCCTGACATGAAACCAACGCCAAAAATTCCTATAAATACAGAAACCCCCAAAAAATAACCTAGATCGGAAGTTCCGCCGCGGCAAGCCTCTGTAGCCACGAGAAATCAATCTTGGCCCTCTCTAGCACCCTGCCGGAGGGGGCCATCATCACCGGAGGCCATGGAGGAGGATCCCGGAGGGGCCATCATCGCCATGAAGGCCAAGGACCAGAGGGAGAACCTCTCCCCATCTAGGGGGGGAGGCCATGGAGGAGGAAGCACAAGGGGGAGAACCTCTCCTTCTCTCTCTCGGTGGCGCCGGAGTGCCATCGGGAGGGGAATCATCGTCGTGGTGATCGTCTTCATCAACATCACCATAATCATCACCATCCTCATCTATTTTACGCGGTCCACTCTCCCGCACCCCGCTGTAATCCCTACTTGAATATGGTGCTTTATGCCACATATTATGATCCAATGATGTGTTGCCATCCTATGATGTTTTGAGTAGATATCCTTTGTCTTTGGGTTAATTGATGATATAGATTGGTAAGAGTTGTATGTTTTATTTTGGTGATGTCCTATGGTTCCCTCCGTGTTGCGCAAGCGTGAGGGATCCCCGCTGTAGGGTGTTGCAATACGTTCATGATTCGCTTATAGTGGGTTGTTTGAGTGACAAAAGCATAAACCCGAGTAAGGGAGTTGTTGCATATGGGATAAAGGGGACTTGATGCTTTAATGCTATGGTTGGGTTTTACCTTAATGATCTTTAGTAGTTGCGGATGCCTTCTAGATTTCCAATCATAAGTGCATATGATCCAAGAAGAGAAAGTATGTTAGCTTATGCCTCTCCCTCATATGAAATTTCAATAGTGATTACCGGTCTTGTTAACGATTGCCTAGGATAATTCCGCACACCGATCCATCATTATTCCACACTCGCTATTTATAATATTTAGTAATATATTCTAACTTTATGATAACAGCACCTACTTTTATATTTTAGCTCTCCGATATCATGCAAAGTTATCCTCTTCATACCCACAACATAGTTTTATTTCTCCTATCTAGTTGGAAGTGAACGTTCAGTGTACGTAGAGTCGTATCAGTGGCAGATAGGACTTCAGAGAATATTGATCTTACCTTTAGCTCCTTGTGGGTTCGACACTCCATACTTATCATTTCCACCTTTGGAAATTGCTATGATTCCCTGCACTTGGGGATTATCAGTTGTCACTTTCATATACTCGTGGGAATTTTTCATTATAGAACTTGGCTTGTATATTCCAATGATGGGCTTCCTCGAAATGCCCTAGGTCTTCGTGAGCAAGCGAGTTGGATGCACACCCACTTAGTTTCTTTTTGAGCTTTCATACACTTATAGCTCTAGTGCATCCGTTGCATGGCAATCCCTACTCAATAACATTGATATCTATTGGGCATCTCCATAGCCCATTAATACGCCTAGTTGATGTGAGACCATCTTCCTCCTTTTTGTCTTGTCAACAACCACCATTCTATTCCACCTATAGTGCCATGTCCATCGCTCACTCTCATGTATTACGTGAAAGTTGAAAAAGTTTGAGAATACTAAAGTATGAAACAATTGCTTGGCTTGTCATCGGGGTTGTGCATGATTTGGATATTTTGTGTGATGAAGATGGAGCATAGCCAGACTATATGATTTTGTAGGGATAAGCTTTCTTTGGCCATGTTATTTTGAGAAGACATTATTGCCTTGTTAGTATGCTTGAAGTATTATTTATTTTATGTCAATATTAAACTTTTGTTTTGAATCTTATGGATCTGAATATTCTTGCCACAATAAAGAGAATTACATGGATAAATATGTTAGGTAGCATTCCACATCAAAAATTATGTTTTTATCATTTACCTACTCGAGGACGAGCAGGAATTAAGCTTGGGGATGCTTGATACGTCTCCAACGTATCTATAATTTTTTATTGTTCCATGATATTATATTATACATCTAGGATGTTTTATATGCATTTATATGCTATTTTATATGATTTTTGGGACTAACCTATTAACCTAGAGCCCGGTGCCAGTTTCTCTTTTTTTCCTTGTTTTTGAGTTTTAAAGAGAAGGAATACCAAAAAGAGTCCAATTGGCGTGCCAATTTTTGATGATTTTTTATGGACCAAAAGAAGCCCCCGGAGTAAAATAGTTGGGCCAGAAGATTCCCGAGCCGTCCACGAGGGTGGAGGGCGCGCCCTACCCCCTGGGCGCGTCCCCCTGCCTCGTGGACGACTCGGAGACCCCCCTGACATGAGACCGACGCCAAAAATTCCTATAAATACATAAACCAATCGGGACCCTGTTCCGGCACCTGCCGGAGGGGGAATCCCTCATCGGTGGCCATCTTCATCATCCTGGCACTCTCCATGACGAGGAGGGAGTAGTTCGCCCTCGGGGCTGAGGGTATGTACCAGTAGCTATGTGTTTGATCTCTCTCTCTCTCTCTCTCTCTCTCTCTCTCTCTCGTGTTCTTGATATGGCACGAACTTGATGTATCGCAAGCTTTGCTATTATAGTTGGATCTTATGATGTTTCTCCCCCTCTACTCTCTTGTAATGGATTGAGTTTTCCCTTTGAAGTTATCTTATCGGATTGAGTCTTTAAGGATTTTAGAACACTTGATATATGTCTTGCATGTGCTTATCTGTGGTGACAATGGGATATTAACATGATCTACTTGATGTATGTTTGGTGATCAACTTGCGGGTTCAGTGACCTTGTGAACTTATGCATAGGGTTGGCACACGTTTTCGTCTTGACTCTCCGGTAGAAACTTTGGGGCACTCTTTGAAGTACTTTGTGTTGGTTTGAATAGATGAATCTAAGATTGTGTGATTCATATTGTATAATCATACCCACGGATACTTGTGGTGACATTGGAGTATCTAGGTGACATTAGGGTTTTGGTTGATGTGTGTCTTCAGGTGTTATTCTAGTACGAACTCTAGGCTAGATCGAACGGAAAGAATAGCTTCATGTTATTTTACTACAGACTCTTGAATAGATCGATCAGAAAGGATAACTTTGAGGTGGTTTCGTACCCTACAATAATCTCATTGTTTGTTCTTCGCTATTAGTGACTTTAGAGTGACTCTTTTTTGCATGTTGAGGGATTTTTATATGATCTAATTATATTATCATTGTTGAGATAACTTGCACTAGTGAAAGTATGAACCTTAGGCCTTGTTTCCTAGCATTGCAATACCGCTTGTGCTCACTTTTATCATTAGTTACCTTGCTGTTATTATATTTTCAGATTGCAAAAACCTATATCTACCATCCATATTGCACTTGTATCACCATCTCTTAGCCGAACTAGTGCACCTATACAATTTACCATTGTATTGGGTGTGTTGGGGACACAAGAGACTCTTTGTTATTTGGTTGCAGGGTTGCTTGAGAGAGACCATCTTCATCCTACGCCTCCCACTGATTGATAAACCTTAGGTCATCCACTTGAGGGAAATTTGCTACTTTCCTACAAACCTCTGCACTTGGAGGCCCAACAGCGTCTACAAGAAGGTTGTGTAGTAGACATAGCATGGCAAGCCTGGCTCTAGCTTCAGCATATGTCACCAAGTCCATCTTCAACATTGAAGACAATGGCCTCGCCACCAACGCTGATGCTAATAATGAGGATGACTCTGCTCCCACCTACTGCTTCATGGCATGAGGTGCCAAGGTAAACTCGCGCGATGCTTACTTTCAAACATCTAGTGAAGATGAATCTGAATGTGAATCTAAACCTAGCTACAAAACACTTGCGAATATTGCAACTGAACAACAAACTACTATGGAACATATTCAAAAGTTGCTAGACAAAAGCGATGACCTGTTGGATGCGGAAATGACTCGAACTCAGTCCTTAATTAAAGACATGTTAAGTATGCGGAATTTTAAAGTCTTCATGAAACGTTTTCAACTACTCATGAAAAGCTCTCCTATGATTATCTTCAAAGGAAGCAAGAGCTTGAGAACTTGAGATCGGCTCATGAGGATCTTCAAAAGGAGAACGAGTCACTCCGTGCTCAACAGATCAGTTCCGCTCAGGAAGGGTTTGAGCCACCGTGTCTAAAATTCCTTGAGCGTGATAATGATGTCTCTGTTGCTGAATGTTCTACTGCTGTTACTGTTGCAATATCTTCAACTGTTGATGTGGTAACTAACCCCTCTTCTGAGGATACCACTACTATTGCTGATGAGAATGCCAGATTGAAGACATTGCTTGAAACAGGAATGTACAAAAGTATCAAAGGGCATCAGTGTCGGCGTTCTGGGAACGGGGGTCCCCAGACTTGCCTGCATGCGTCCCACGGCGTGGCTCTACGAGCGGGCCCGTATGGCCCATCTTTACCAACAAGCACTCAAGACCCTCGCAAGGCGCCAAGCCTCGTGAGGCGGACGACGCAAGACCCCCTCTGGAGCGGCCTCAGCAGGTTGGCTCGCGAGGGGCGGAGAGATCAAGGCAAGGCAAACCTCGCAAGGTTCTTGTGACGAGAGCCTTGACGATCGAGACCAGGCAGGCGCCAGGCGGGCGCCAGCGTGCATAGTGTACTTGTTTCCTCTTTGGTGCTAAGGAGGCAAGCGCAGGCGCGGAGTACCGAGGCGTCAAGGAAAGGTTTCCATATCAGTGCAACGAGACCAAGACCAGCAGGATGGCAAGACGGAGGTCACCATGGAGCCCGAGGCGGCGTCACCACCAGAGCCTTTTGCAGGCGAAGACTGCTTTTGTCAGGATAATCTGTACTAGTTGTCCCCTTTCAAATTGGTCGTTGTTTGCTCCCTTCCCGCTCAATATTTGGGGAGAGAACCAGGGCCACTATAAATAGGATTAGCCACTGTCGGCGTTCTGGGAACGGGGGTCCCCAGACTTGCCTGCCTGCGGCCTGCGGCGTGGCTCGAAGGAGGCCCAACACGGACCATCTTCATCAACGCAAGCTCAAGACCCTCGCGAGGGGCCAAGCCTCGCGGGGCGGATGACGAGGAGCTTCCTCAGGCACGGCCTCGTCAGGATGGCTCATGAGGAGGCGGAGAGTTCAAGGTAGGGTACCTCGCGAGGTGCCCATGACGCAAGCCATGACGACCAAGGGCGCCAGTCGGGCGCGAGCCCGCGCAGTGTCCTCCTTTCCTCTTTGGTGCAAAGGGAGCAAGCGCAAGCGAGAGCATCAAGCAAAGGCATCCGTTTTGGTGCAACAAGACCAAGACCAGCCCAACGGCTGGAAGGGAGTCATTGTGGAGCCCAAGCAGGCATCATCACCAGAGCCTTTGGCAGGCGAGGACCAACTTTAGTCAGGATAAGTGTACCCGCTGTTCCCCTTCAAAATGGCCAACTGTTGGCGCCCTTCCCGCTCAATATTTGGGAAGAGGCCCAGGGCCTTCGCCTATAAAAAGGAGTAGCCACCCCCAGAAAACGGGAGAAGAAAGGGGATAGAGATCCGAATCCTCATCAAGAAACAAGTAGCTAGCGCGACTGAACACCACCTAGCAGTTCATCGCACCCGCCAAGAACAGACCCTCACGAGGCTGTTCTTCCTTGTATTGTTCCACATCAGCCCAAGAGGCAATCCACCACACCACACACTGGAGTAGGGTATTACACCACAATGGTGGCCCGAACCAGTATAAATCTTGTGTCTCTTATGCTGTTCCGTTTAGTAGTTTAGGTCCCGGCGATTCGGCGAGGTGCGAGACGGTGGAGGGTTGGATCTCCGCGCGCACCCCAGTGTTCGAACCTCAAGGGTCTGCCGGAACCCGAAATCCGACATTTGGCGCGCCAGGTAGGGGTGAGCCGGAATCCACCTTCTGCCACCTCGTGTTCCGTCGCATCGTCATCACCATGTCCGGCGATCAAGCGGGCAACCCAGATTCTTGGACGGCATGGCCCGCCCGCGCAGAGCCGCTCGCCTCGGGCGACCCCGTGCCCTGTGCAGCTCATGGTCCGCAGGGCGCTGCGGGCAGCGGGCGGCGCGGACAAGCTTCGACGGCTCTCACGCTGCGGCAAGCGCGGTCGGCAGCAAGGGCCTTCAATCACGTCGCGACCACGTCACCGTGACACCCGCCGAGCAGCGAACTCAAGGGCGCACACACGGTGGCCGAGAGCTGCTGCAGTGCAGGCTGCTGGAGAGCGGCCGCGACGTGCTGCTGGAGCGAGTGGCAGAGCTCCTGGGCTTCGCCGCCTCGGGGGCTCACCCCTTCTGCACCCAGCTTCCATCTTAGGCCCAGGGCGGCCCGCGCGGGGGCTCCATGTGTGCCCGCGGGCTCCAAAGCTACTCCAACACCGGCGAAGCTGTCAGCACCGGGCCGGTGGCGGGGTTGCCCCCGCCCCCGGTCCGCGGAGAAGAAGGACTCGACGTAACCCACGGCCCAGGTGGACCGCCGCGCCACCACCCCACGGTGGGCGCGTCAGGAAGATCCGCATGGCACGTTGAGCACTACAGCGTGGCCTTCGGGATGACCGCGCCAGAAGAATACGTGCCCCACATGATGGACCAAGGGCACCCGCATGAGGGAGAACAAGGCTCGCTCCTCAGCCCGAGCTGGGGGGATGAGGCGCCAGAAGCTGAGCTCTTCCAGGAGCCTCGGGATTGTCTTACTGGTCGCGCCGGGGGCGACGATTATCGGGTACTGCTACTTCCTCAGGAGCAAGCATACGCTAGTCATGGATCGCAGGAGGTGCAGGTCGACGCGGCGAAAGCAGTTGCCCGCTCCATGATCTCCTACCCCTCGGGAGGAGGGCGCAGGGAGCTGCAGGAGAGGGGCCGAGATCCAACATCACCACCGCGGCGTTCGGATCAAGGCGTTCTCTGGAGGTAGGCCCTCTGATGGGGAGGTGCCTCGGGGCCTGCCTCGGGCGGAGGACCCATGGTCGCTTGGGAACTGGCTGGCGACCGCTCTACCCCATCGGCGTCGTCCTGGTTTCCGGTCGTCGTTGATGGCACTAGAGTGTGGCGCAAGGCGGGGCCCTCGTCTGGCGATATGAAGCAAGGCCGGTACCTATGAAGAAGGCCCAGTGCCTGTGAAGCTCGCCGCCCCGTGACACTCTCACGTAATAATGAGTGGGGCTGTACATGCCCTAGAATCTCAGGGGTGCCCGCCTCAGGCCCTGGGGCTCCCTCCAACGCCCAGTGGCAGCACTTAGCTCCGCGCTGGTGAGAAGACGTCTAAGACTAGACTAGGTGCCGGACGCGGCTTTTCTTCTGCTTTCTTCGCCTTTCCCTCTGGTTGTCGCTTTCCCCCGCTGGATTTAAGTTGGATTCGAATTTGAGATTTGCGTGAGTTCGGGGAAGGGGTTCTTAGTCTCGTTCGAGCAAATCTCTCGCGTTTCAGTTACCACTCCGCCTCAGCTACCTCCCCTCGCGAGCCCCTCGCGAGCCGGGCTAGGCCTAGCTTGCGTGCGGCCCAGCCTGCCGCCGCCGCGTCCTCTCCGGAGGGTTTTTACTGCAGGTCCTACGGATTCAATCAAGAGACACTCGGATCACCGCAGCCTCCCACCGGCTATCTCAGAGCTCGTACGAAACAAAGGTAAACTGGCCAACCAGCACGTCGCTTAGCCAACCACTTGGCGCGGGCGTATGGGCGATGTAACACCTGCTAATACGATGAACACAAGTTTTACATGAGGGGCTCCCCCTCCCAAAATGCTCTCACAGCCATCAGGCCAAAGCCTGAGTTCTATTCATGCAGGGTAATGGAACAGGGACAATACATAATCAGTCGGATAAATCCCCCAATGCGTCCTCAGGAGCACCTCCCGAGCCGTTGCTGGCGTCGCTGGCCTCGCCGTCATTGTCTGCGTGGCCATCGGTAGCGTCAGGGCCGTTCACCACGCCGCCCTCATCAGCAGCCACGATGACGCCGTCGTTGTCCGAAGCAAAGGCCCTGACAAGAGCATCCACATTGTCTTCCACCCAGTGCGCCAGGTCGCCTCGGACGGCCTGGGGAACTGGGGCGATGGCTGCGTCAAAGTCGAAGTGGGGGTCCATGTTCCGGAGATGGCTGAAGACACGAGAAAAGGCGCGCCCAAGCAGCGCGCGGCTCCTCTCTTCCACCAACCTATTGGCCCTGACCGACCACGTCTCCAACCGCGCCACCACATCGGTGAAGAACTGAAGGTTGTCGGCGTAGTTAACCGCGTGCGGATCGCCAGCAGCCGCCTCGCAGATGTTACCCAAGGCTGTGTTGGCTCTTTCCCGGAGCGTGGTGAGCATGGGGCCTGGCTCATGCTCCAGGATTCGCCGCTGACGTATCTCGTCCGCATTCTGGTGCGCGACGGCCTCGGCCTCCTCCACCCGTTGGCGAAGAAGGAGCACCTCGGCCTGAGAGGTGGTTGACTCCACCTGCGCCACCTCGAGGGCGGCCCGAAGAGCATCGGCCCGCTGCGTCGCCTCCTCCAGCTTGGCCCTCAAGGCAGCAGTCCTGCCTTCAGCCTCGGCCCTGATCAACCCCAGCCTCTCCTCGAACTCGCGCTCGAGGCTCAAGCGCGCCGTCGCCACTCGGCGTCCGACCTCCTCCAGGACGCGGGCTTCCCGTGCAGCAACATCATCCTCTGCCCGCGTCGCCAAGCACTCCCTCGTCTCAAGCGCCAGACCGCAGCGCTGCTCGGGCGGCTTCAAGCGCCAACGACCACGCTCGAGCTCCGCTGGTCGCCGGAGGCCACCTTCATCGACGCAAGGGCTGCCTCATGCAGCTCCACTTGCTCCTCCAGTGAGTGACACCGGGCCAGGAGTTCCCGTGCCTGCTCATCCGCCGCCTCTCGCCGCCTGTTAGCTTCCCGGGCCTCCTCGACAGCCCGAGAACAGGCCTCCCAAGAGGCTGCCAGCGACGCCTTGGCCTCCTCATCGTCAAGATCGCGCAAGGGCGACAGCGCCCTGCAGCTCACGCCTCTCTGCGGCCAGGCGCAGGCCCTCGGCCTCAAGGCGCGCGTCTTCGTCAGCGAGCTCTTCATCGAGAAGGCTCACCGCGTCGGCCGCCCTTCGAAGAAATCCTTGGCGAAGGGCGCGGCGCTCCCGGGCGCGCTCGTGCACGTCTTCCACACCATCAACCGCCCCAAGCGGGCGCCGGGAGCCTCGGATCAGCACTCCCCCTCCGGGCAGGGGGTTGGGGGCTGGCACCCTCGCGACGGCCAGGCACGCCGCGCCAGAAGCCCGACCCGGAGCTAGCCCACCCCCAAACGAAGAGCGCAGAAGCGCCACCAATCGCCGCCCACGACCAGCGAGAAGCCCACGGCAGCTAGCTATGCCACAAGAAGGCTCAAGAAGGGTCGCGAGGCGCGCAGGGCCTCGGCAGCGCCTGGGCGGTTCGCCCTCCGACGCCCTCACCACAAGGGCTCCACTGCTCGGAGCACTCAAGGACGGGAGGGGCGGCCGAGGGGACAACTCCTCGCCTGCCTCCGTGAGTTCGGCAGAAGGGCACTGCAGGCAAGGATCAGCACAAGCAGCAGTATGATCAGGAGCTGGAGAAGGAGAAGGCTTACTCATAAGTGGCGGCACTTCCCACGCTCTTCAGAAAGCGACAAGGGTAATCATCGCCTGGGCCTCCCTTCTCTCCGGAGGGCCTCAAGTCCACGCGAAAGCGACCCAAGATTTGAGCGCAGGGTCAGCTGCGACGAGGGAGAAGCATCAAGGCGACCACGCTGTGGGCGCCCGCTGGACGACGCCGCTGGACGCCCACCAAGAGAAGCAAGCAGGGGCCTCGGGGCCTCATCCGCAGCATCAATGGCAGCGGCCTACCGCCTCAGCCACGGCGGCATGAGCCTTAGGAGCTGCTCCTCATGAGCGCCGCCCGCGCTGTCCCCCCAGCGGGGTCCTTGACCTCTGGCGGCTCGTGCCTCCCTGCCCCGCCACTTGAGGAGGAGCCGCCTTGGCCGATCGGAAGGGCAGCCACCGCCACCGGATTCTCGCGAGGCCCTCGAGGCCAGTGGGCGCCCCCATTCACAAAGACAGCATCTGGTTCACAAAGTCGCCTGCTCGGGCAGAGTTACAGCAAGGCCCCTCCATGCCGGATGCTGCCGTGGTTGGGGTCACCAGTCAGGACCAGGAGCACTGTCCTCAGCACTTCAGGCGTCAGGTCCTCTTTCTGGAGCCTCATACGATCATCAGGCCCGCTGAAAGCCCACATCCGGTGGGAGTGGTATTGGAGAGGAGCGATACGGCATAGCAGGAACTCCTTCACCACCTTGGGCGCCGTCATGCCAAGCTTTCTCAGGAACTCGAAGCGGTGCCAGACGAAGGCAAATCAGGGGCCCGCGAGTGTCACTTGGCCCCAGCCTGAGTTGGGGACATCAGGAGAGATGGCTCCGTCAGCAGGGGGCTGGGCACCCCAACGTCCACGTACAGCCACCGCCATGAAACCCAAAGGAGGGCGGGGAAGACTGAAGTCAATTCCGGAAGCCGCTGTCTCGGGCGCAGCGATGAAGCTCACGCACCCTGAGCATTGAATGGGGTCAACGAGGCGCAGAGAGAAGAAGTGGCGCAGCAAGGCAACCGAAGGAATGATGCCCGTCATTGCCTCAGAAACGAATGCGAATACCGCGAGAAGGGCGATGGATTCAGGACCCAGATGCATCATATGGATCTGGTAATGGGAAAGCACGTCATTGAAGAAATCTGAGAAGGGGAACCAGTCCTGCCCGGCGGGCGCCGGGCGGCACCGGACTCGGTGGGAATCCTGTCAACAGAGAAGCGAGACGCAGGCCAGGCCGTCGCCCTCCCGCACTCATTGAAGATGGTGGCGAGGGCCGAGCGGACCTTGCCCAGGCCCTCTCGGTTGACTATGACCGGCCGATCGACGGCGGGGGCCGCCGTCGACGACGAGCGAGGCAGCGGCACAGGTTTCTTCCCTTTTCCCTTCCTCGCCGGGGCCATGACGACAGGAAGGAGATGGGGAAGGTTCGAGATCAGAGTGGATGCAAGAGCTGGAGTTCGAGAGAAGGAAGGACAGGGAGCGCTCAAGCAGCAGAAGGGGGAACGGATGTGTACAGCAGCGTGTCCGCCTAGCAAGGCACGAAATAAGGAGGCATGGGGGAACAATGCCGCCCACGTCCAATCAACCGCCACGCGGCGCCCAAGGCCGCAGGCTGTTAGGGTCTGCGACGCTTCGCACTTGCCCTTTCGCCCCTCTGCTCGGCCATGTTCGGGCACGCCGTAGGCCCAGGGCTACTGTCGGCGTTCTAGGAACGGGGTCCCCAGACTTGCTCGCTTATGCCTGCGGCGTGGCTCAAGGAGGCCCAAGACGCCCATCTTCATCAATGCAAGCTCAAGACCCGCGAGGGGACAAGCCTCTGGGCGGACGACGAGGAGCTTCCTCAGCACGACTCGCCAGATGGCTCATGAGGAGGCGGAGAGTTCAAGGCAGGGTACCTCGCGAGGTGCCCATGACGCAAGCCATGACGACCAAGGGAGCTAGTCGAGCGCCACCAGCCAGCAGATGTCCTCCTTTCCTCTTTGGTGCAAAGGAGCAAGCGCAGCGAGAGCATCAAGCAAAGGCATCCGCTTTTGCAACAAGACCAAGACCAGCCCAACGGCTGGAAGGGAATCATCATGGAGCCCAAGCAAAGGCCATCACCGAGCCTTTGGCAAAGCGAGGACCAACTTTAGTCAGGATATGTGTACCCGCTATTCCCCTTCAAAATGGCCAACTTTTGGCGCCCTTCCCGCTCAATATTTGGGAAGAGGCCCAGGGCCTTCGCCTATAAATAGGAGTAGCCACCCCCAGAAAACGGGAGAAGAAAGGGGATAGAGATCCGAATCCTCGTCAAGAAACTAGTAGCTAGAGCGACTGAACACCACTTAGCAGTTCATCGCACCCGCCAAGGACAGACCCTCACGAGGCTGTTCTTCCTTGTATTGTTCCACATCAGCCCAAGAGGCAATCCACCACACCACACACTGGAGTAGGGTATTACACCACAATGGTGGCCCGAACCAGTATAAATCTTTTGTCTCTTGTGCTGTTCCGTTTAGTAGTTTAGGTCCCAGCGATTCGGCGAGGTGCGAGACGGTGGAGGGTTGGATCTCCGAGTGCACCCCAGTGTTCGAACCTCAAGGGTCTGCCGGAACCCGAAATCCGACAGCCACCACAGTAGGAGGCAACTGGTCTCTGACGGATCACTCAGATCATCCTCAACCACACAAGTTCACCAAACTCAAGAACACCTCGCCTCAGGAGGCAGTTCTTCCCCTTGTACTGTTCATCCTCAGCCCAAGAGGCAATCCACCACCACCACACTGGAGTAGGATATTACACCACAACGGTGGCCCGAACCAGTATAAATCTTGTGTCCCTTGTGTTGCGAGTTCGTCGAGTTAGCCCTTGAGATCTTAGCAAAGCTAGGACGTGGATCGGCAGGGGGATATCTTCGTGCGCACCCCAGTGGTCGAACCTTGAGGGTTTTGTCGGAACCCGTGATCTGACATTTGGTGCGCCAGGTAGGGGGTGCGCCATAGCTTTCCTCATGGCAGGCGTCTCGCTCCCGGCTCCGACGGTCGGTGCCGACGACGGGTCGGGGCTCGAGCCTCGCCCTCGCCTTGCGGCAGTGCGATGGCGCCAAGTTCAAGCAGAGATGACGGTGCGGTGGACCCATCAGCTTCCGCGCTGGCATACGAGGAGGCCATCCTCGAGGCCGGGGGCGACGAGAAGGTCATGGCCAACTGGCTTCCCATGGCCCCTCACTGGCGCGCTACGCGCCTGGCTGCTCAACCTCCCCGGATCCATGATGGCATCTTAGGAGGAGCTACGCATCCTCATTGTTGTGCGTTACGTGGCACCGGCGCACCACGCGGTCGCGGCCCTACTAGGCGGCTCTCAAGCACCGCCTTCAGATCGCCATATCAAGCCATTCCTCTGCCAGATTGGCGCCACTTCCAAGCGCTCGGGGGCTCCGCCGGGCTGGGCTGCGCCCGAGGCCGACCTCACCTTCGACTCAGAAGACCACCCCATCACCACTGTCGTCTCGTGTATGCTCCCGATGCTATGCACACCCACCATTTGCAACATGGCCGTCGCCAAGACCCTCATCGACGGCGGCGCCGGCATCAACGTGCTCTCCGTGGAGGCCTTCAGCCTTCTTCACATACCACTCGAGCGGCTCAGCCTTAGCAAGCCTTTCTCAGGAGTGGGCGGCGGCACCGCCCACTCCCTGGGGCAGATATGCCTCCCTGTCACCTTCGGCATGCACGACAACTACCGCACCGAGATGGTCGACTTTGACATCGCTTGCATCGGCCTCCCGTACAACACCATCCTTGGGTACCCAGCTCTGGCCCAGTTCATGGCAGCGACCCATCCGGCCTACAACCTCATGAAGATGCCTGGAAGGAAGGGTGAGGGAGTCCTGGATTAGGGGGTATCCTGACAGCCGGACTATATCCTTTGGCCGGACTATTGGACTATGAAGATACAAGATTAAAGACTTCGTCCCGTGTTCGGATGGGACTCTCCTTGGCGTGGAAGGCAAACTTGGCAATGCGGATATGTAGATCTCCTTCCTTGTGACCAACTCTGTGTAACCCTAGTCCCCTCCGGTGTCTATATAAACTGGAGGGTTTAGTCCGTAGGACCAACAACAATCATACCATAGGCTAGCTTCTAGGGTTTAGCCTCTCCGGTCTTGTGGTAGATCAACTCTTGTAATACTTATATCATCAAGATTAATCAAGCAGGAGTAGGGTTTTACCTCCATCGAGAGGGCCCGAACCCGGGTAAAAACATCGTGTCCCCCGTCTCCTATTACCATCCGCCTAGACGCACAGTTCGGGACCCCCTACCCGAGATCCGCCGGTTTTGACACCGACATTGGTGCTTTCATTGAGAGTTCCTCTGTGTCATCGCCGTTAGGCTTGATGGCTCCTTTGATCGTTGATAGCGATGCAGTCCAGGGTGAGACTTTTCTCCCCGGACAGATTTTTGTATTCGGCGGCTTTGTGCTACGGGCCTACTCGCTTGGCCATCTGGAGCAGATTGAGAGTTACGCCCCTGGCCATCAGGTCAGGTTTGGAATCTTACACTACACGGCCGACATCCACGGGGACTTGATCTTCGACGGATTCGAGCCCCTGCCGAGTGCGCCACACGGTCTTGATGAGCATGATTTAGCTCTGCCGTCGGACAGTGTTCAGGAGATCGCACCTTCAACCGCTCCGACCCTCAATTCGGAGCCAATTGCGCCATCCATGGACGGGTGGCTAGATGTCAGGACCCCGATTCTAAGTCACATCGATCTAGCCTGTAACACCTCATATCACTTTGCGGCCTCACGCGCGGTATTCCCACGGGTGTCGCCTTACCATGGCCCGGGACCGTTTGCGTCTTTTGGCTCACTTATATGATAGTGTCGCTTGCATCCATATGATAGAGAACCCGGGCCGACATGACTAGTCGTGAACCCAAAGTGGCACTAACTTACAGGGACATGCATACATGAATCAACATCGAGCATGTCGGTCAGCAGCGTGCGAATCCGGGCTGTAGCACTGGGCTAACAGGACTCCGGGAACCCGGTCTATAGCAGGCTAGGCAGGACTCCGGATGTCACCGTGTGACATTTCCCAAGAAATGACACAGAACGAAGTGAATCACATGCCGCCAGTCAAGTGTTCGGAGGAGCAAGAGTGTGGGCTAGCAGGACTCCGTGAACCGGCTGTAGAGGACTACTATGGCTCATGGAAGTACAAGA
The DNA here is from genome assembly GCA_021605205.1 of Aegilops longissima. Taxonomy (NCBI): domain Eukaryota; kingdom Viridiplantae; phylum Streptophyta; class Magnoliopsida; order Poales; family Poaceae; genus Aegilops; species Aegilops longissima. Next base: position 427,023,265 of record CM038681.1, on the reverse strand, counting down.
CTACATTTCCCCATAAGAGAGGCTACCAAGGATAAACAACTAGGTTGTCGGATCCCACACATACCAAGCATTTCAATCATACACACAACATGGCATCACAGCATAACTCTACGACTCAAGTATTTATTCAATAGGCTCCGAGGAGCGAGATATTACAAACATGGGTCTCATGACCCAACATTCAGAGCATACAAGTCAAAGCACATGCGGAAGCTTAACATGTCTGAGTACAGACATCTACAAATGGAAAAGGCTGAGAAGCCTGACTATCTACCAGATCCTGCCGAGGGAACAAGATCGTAGCTGAGGTAACAAGCTAAACGTCGAAGTCCACATAAATCTACTAGCGAGACTGACGTCTCTCTACAAAACATAAAATAGGCAAACGTGAGTACAAATGTACCCAACAAGACTTACATCAGAACTATCTACATATGCATCGGTATCAACAAAGGGGGTGGTGGAGTTTAACTGTAGCAAGCCAGCTTTGACTCGATGGCTATCCTACTATACTGATCGCAAGTAACTCTTTTGAGGGGCTACACGAGTCCACATATTCACCATATCAATACACTACTATGGATCCGCTCCCGCCTCCCTCACGGAACGCCATCCATAGCACTCACGCTTATCTTGCGAGTTTTAGAGTATCCACTTTCACTTGTCTATGAACTGTACAGCAACCCGAAGTCCTTTACCGCATGACACGACTATTCAATAGATCATTTATAACCCTGCAGGGTGTACTTCTTCACACACGCCTCGCCACTTACCACCAAGTACACGTCGTGTATCTCGGCAACCTTCAAGCAGAAGCCTGGCGAGGGAGTCGACCACGACCTGACTAACCACACAAGTCTTTAGTCCAGGTTTATTGCCTATTCGGGTTCCATCCGCAAGGAGATCCGGCCGGGGTGTCGCTCACGGCCCCAAACGATGTGTACAGGGTTCCAAGCCCACCAAACAGGCGATGCTTGGCATACCTGGCCATGGTGCCTAGTCTGTCCCAAGCCCACCGGTACCGGGTGCCACTTGGTAGACTACTAACACTACCTACAAACACCAGAAACTAGTTGCAACTCCTGGACAGAGATCAGGTTGATAATAAGTCGAGAGCGCTTGGAGCGCCCGGAGCCCAATGTGTGGTAGTAACTGTTCATGGATCACAAACACAAAACTCAGTTCCTGAGGACGGCTGCAATGAGACAACCCACCATGTACTCCTACATGGCCTCTCACCGCTACCTTTACCAAATCGTGTTCACACACTTAGCTCTCAATAGTAGGACATGTTCACCACATTCTAATTCATCCCTGATGAATCATACCTGACTCAACTCTAAGAAATAGCAGGCATGACAAAAAAGCATGAATGGGTAGGCACATCAGGGCTCAAACAATTCCTACTCATGCTAGTGGGTTTCATCTATTTACTGTGGCAATGACAGGTCATGCAGAGGAAAGGGGTTAAACTACCGCAACATGTAACAGTTGAAACGTTGTTGTCCTAATGCAGTAAAAGAGAGAAGGAGCGAGAGAGTGGGATTGTATCGGAATGAACAAGGGGGTTTTGCTTGCCTGGCACTTCAGAAGATAATATAGTTCTTCACCGGTGTCATCGAACACGTCATCGGAACGTCGTCTACCGGGAGGGGATAACACCGGCAAACTAGAAAGAACACAATCAATGCAATGCAACAATATGATGCATGAATGTGACATGGCAATATGTTGTGGTTTGAGCTAATGCAACTAGCAACAAATTAAATGAAGTTGGTTTAAATACAAGATTCAAATTCAAACTCCATATGTGATTATTCAAATGCCATTTAGTTGATTTGACCTAAACAGTGAACAAAGGTTGTTCTAACATGCATGAAAATTGTACATATGGATAGATTGGATTTTTCTGATCATTTTTCATATATAATTTATTTCATTTGGAGTTACGGTTGAATTTCTATGATTTTTAGAAGTTTTGGGCATTTTCTCGAATTTCTGAATGATTTTAAATCCAGAAATTCCATCAAGGCCATCATGACAACAACATTGCGTCCAAGAGGTCAACCGTGGCTGACCAGGTCAAACCCGACGTGTGGGGTCCACACGCCGCTGACTCAGAACTAATCCCGGCCAAAACTAGGCTTGACCGAGGTTTGACTGTGGTCGGGCCCACCGCCGCTGGCTATTAGGGAATTAGTGGTGATTAGCGCCAACCAAGCGACCACGTGAGCCCGCCGGAGTTTGGCCGGGCGGCGACCTCAAAGCGCGCGAAACTCACCGGAAAACTGCTAAGGGCTCGGTTTTGCTCATGGTCCGCGTCTCACGGTAGTCAAGGTGCGCCAGATCCAACCGGGCGAGTGGCAACGGCTGGGGTGGCTGATCACGCCGGAACGAAGCAAGCGGCGGCGGCCGAGCTACGGGTTCGAGCGGGGCGAGGCCACAGAGGACGGGAGGGCTAGCTAAGGGGCTCACCGAGCTCCTGAAGATGCTAGGAGCACGGTGCCGTGCTCGGTTTCGAGTCTCAGTGGCTGCAGTGACGGTGGCGACATCGCCGGCGGCATGGAGTTCTCGGCCAAGAGGGGGCTATGGCCTAGAGGTCGAAAGCGACCAGGGGAGAAGGGAGAGACGACTCGGGGGCTCGCTGTGAGTTCGTTTGGAGGGTCAGTGGGCTCGAGGGCGGCCGGAGTAGTCGGGGCGGCAAGGGGGATCTCCGGCGACCCGAGGAGGAAGAAGGGGTCGGGGACGTCGTCACGGAGCTCCTGGCGGCTCCTGGCTTGGTGCTGAGGATGCGGGGGTCGAGGCGGAGCTCGTGGCATATCCGGAAGGGCGTGGGGAGGTCGGTGGTAGCGGTGGTGCGAACGGCGGCGGCGGTGGCGTTTGGTGGTGAGAGGGGGAGAGAGCAGAGGAGGGGAAAGAGCTCAAGAGAGAGTGAGAGGGGGTCAGCGGGATCGGGATGACACGAGGAAAACCGTCCACGCGTCCAGGGGCTCGTCGGCAAGCAGGAGGTGGCGCGGAGCGCGTGGGCGCGCACGGCGGCCACACGCCCTCCTGCCCACTGGCAGGAGGTTGAAGACGGTGGAAGGCCTGGTGGGCTGGCCAGCAGTGCCAGGCCAGGTGGGCTGCAGGTAAGCCAGGTAGGTGGTCCTGGTGAGGCCTTTCTCTCTTTTCTAATTCTGTTACAGTTTTCTATTTATTCTGTAATCTTTAGGGCTTTATTAGAAATACTTAAACAGACCCAAAAATCATGAAACTGCACAATGCCACTGGTTGGAATATAACCAACAGCAAACATTTTAGTTTATGATTATTTGAGCATTTAAAATATTTAATAGCATTTAAATGCCCAAATGCAAATAGAGTATGATTTAATCCAGAGCCCAAATATGTCATGGAAAAAGGTGCATCACCTCTGGTTACTGTTTCCAGCATTTTCCAAGAATGATGAACATTTTTGAAAGCCATTTGGAATTACTGGAAATATTTTGGTTGAACCTAGTGAATTCCTTAATGCTAGGGTTTAGGCAATCCCCATTTCAAGTTTCTGAGAATTTTAAACATGATGCACACATGAAGGGCTAGCCTTGAGCATACCAGAACTAGGGATGTGACAACTCACCCCTACTAAACAAGAATCTCGTCCCGAGATTCAAGTCGTGAGGTAAGAAGTCAGAGGGGTCACAAGCTAACACGATCTTCATGATCCAATAGCCCTTCTCGAAGATTTTGATTCATTGCATCACCTTGATCTCGACTTCTTGCTTTGAGAACTACATCCAACATGACAACGAGTAGAGAGGGAGAATTTTAGAAGAATCAATCTTCCTGAGGTTCGAGCAACTTAGGATCATCTTAATGATCACAAGATCAACTCACGGAATGGGACATAGAAACATTTATGGAGCTGAGAAGCAAAAAATGCATCAGGAGGGGCGGAGGAAACAATTTGACGAGGGTTTCAGAATAGCGAGGAAGAATTGCCATGATTCCATAACGGGGCACCTTAGGGAAGGTGACTCGTAGAATTATTCCCTCAAGTGGCAAAAAGGAATTACTTTTGATACATAGATCATTGGAACTCTTCTCACCAGCCTGAGGCAATTTTCCAAACGATAGTTTGATGGAGTTCGAAGGAGTAGCATACTCAGACTAGTATGGATGATGTGGACTTCCTTGTTGAAGACAACGCAATGGATGATTTAGCTTGCGCGTGCTCTCAAAAACTTGAGCATTTCCATAATCATCAAGGTTCTACCAACATCCGTGTCAAGGATCCTGGCAACAAAACATACTACCATGATGAATAGTAATGGACGATGGAGATGCAAAGGAAGATAACACCTTCTCAGATTTCACCTTAGCAATGCCAAGGTCACAAAATCTGGATAATCGACCGAGAGACATTTAGCACTCCGCTTCTAATGTTCTCCTTGATGTAACAGCTTAACCCAATACCAGTCGGTATCTGGAACATCAAGTAAAGGTATGACTTCGGGAGAACAAAGGATCCATAAGGAACAACTTCTAAAATAAGTCGCACGACATCCTTATGGAGAGGATGGTCAACTTGCTCAGTTAAGATGCTACAATAATAGATCTTCGGCTAGGTGTGTCGGCCAACATCAACCTTGTCGGGACCTACATCATAGATCTTGGAATAGTTCCAACCATCATATCTACCTGAGATTCAGATCTGGTCGGTAACAGGACATTTCAGACATCATGTCTGGAAAAGAAATTTTGCAACACAAATCGACAAGACGATGTTGCGAGATTCTCAAGAAATGAACTACAATAGCAAGCTCCAAAACATGAGCTGGTTCTGCTACACACATGTGAACACGCTGTCCTAGACAAGCATGACCACATAGTAGTCTTACAATAAAACACTACCGAGTTCAGATAGGGAACCATCATTGGGGATATCGAAGTCCTTGTATAAGCCCGGGTCTTAGGAAGGAACTTGTTTTCCTTGAACAAATCAATCAGTGGCTTGGTGTGCTAGGAACACACATGGAGTGGAGGTAATTAATCTACCAAACCATAGAGTACTTCGCACGAATGCATGACTAACTTGGGATGATTCCAAAGGAAGCAAAAACAAGCTCCCTCGAATTCACGGCGGCAACTTGCATCGATTGCACGTGAACTTAGAGGAAGTCGCTACTTTCATCCAAACATATGCTTCATGAACGGAATATGAAGGCATTGTTTACAAAGTTTCCAACACTAATGATGTTCAACATGAGTCATGGGGGAGACAAAATGCTGCTTATGCGCTCAACAGCAACTCATCGGAATTTCCATATCACTGGACTTCCACCATCATGTGAACACGGTGATAGCATTGGTCAGACCAAAATATGTAATGGTGTATGCTCGAGGGATCAACCACGAGTAAGACAACATTACGTACATCGTTGGTTCTGATTTGACTTGAAGATAGCCCATACTCAAGTCAAAGTTTTGACAAGGCAATAGATTCAACAACTGATCACGAGGACCAATTGGTGAAGATATCATCTTTCTTCAACACACACACAAACACAAAGATATCCCTTCAGAAAGAACCAAATTCGGCAAAGATTTTTATCTTCCAACTCTCCAAGTTGTTGTTTAGCTTAACGAACTAGCGCAGGGGTATCCAACACAGATTCTTGGAGAAGGGGTGGATTGCAAGAAACCATCTTGATCACGAGCTCAACATAACGGTCATGGGACAACCTAGTGATACTTCCGAGAGGATATTCAGAAAATCACGAACCACCGATATGTTACTAAGCTCGAGAACAATCTTGCTTTTCAGGGAAAGACGATATGATCAAATAAGCGAGGGATTGGCACAATCCTAACTCATTGATCGAAGTCTGCACCAGAAATATGGACTAGGTAGCACGATCAGTCTTAGAATGATAATTCAATAACCAGCATGCTAAGAATGAGAGTATTGTCCATTAACTACCAAGCAACAGAGTTGCTAGGAGTATTGATTTCGCACATCATGGTTCACTTGTCGGCATTCCGGTTACAATAACACGGGAACCGAGGAATGAACAATGATGGCAAGAAGTATTACTGCGTCAAGAATTCATAAGAGGTGGTGCAATTCTCATGACACTCTTGACATAAAGATGGTAACACTCCAAGGTACAGCAGAGCAAAAGCTGGATTAGTATTGATCTGCGGAACACAACTGCTTTGACCAAATCCTAGAAATGGATAAGGTACTGGAGTTTGTTTCTCCTAGTCATTCCCGAATAGAATGGCTTGACGGGCCACAAGAATAATAGGCATCGATAACACGAATGCACAACTAGTCCTCATTATCAATTGATAGACAGAGGTCAGAAAACAACTAAAGAGGGACAACTCAAAGGAACATACAATTTTCTGAGTTGTGGATGCATAGACTAGCATGTCGAACGAGTTCAACATGTTTCTTCCGGATAACCCATGCAGAAAGGTAGAACTGGCAGAGTCACAATTATGAATGGAGAACTCGTCAAGAGTACTCTGATTGTGTGCTTTTGGTTCAAAGAACTTCTGCCTTAATGGTTCATGGTATTTGGAAGAAGGAAATACCACGGACCTCGAGGACTATCGCAAAGGTTACTAATATCCTAAAGGTACGAGCAACACTATCAACACGAGGTAAGTAGAGTGAATCTTGGGTCAAGAACCCAGGAGTAGAATACCTACTACTAAATGGCATCACGGGATGCTTTCGAGATTGGTGGCCAGAATCATCACACTGGGAACACAAAACATGGCTAGATTACTAGGTGACTCCCTAAAACACCTAGGGTCATAATACTAACTCCAACATATATGTCGAGGCAATAGAGTACCTCAACTCGACAATTAGTGTGCTTATTCTGACCAAAAGAACACCGTGAACAGGAAGGAAGAATTTGCAAATGCATCAGATAGTTTAGAAAACTGGGATGATTCGAACAGCATAACGGCTGTAAATGCTCAAAAGATTTGAGACATGCTACAAAAATGGTGGCATAACCACTCAGAAGCACAATATCAAGGGTTCGAGATCAATAGTTAACATACGGAAGTAGTAGGAACTGAAATGAAGCTTAAATCCAACAGTCCTATGAGTCTACGGATTAGTAACACGTGATCCTGATAGATAGATGAGAAGGCCTAGTTCTTAATCCCCGTAGAAAAGAAGAGGTTGACTCAGATCAGAAGGGCATAAGGTAAAGGAGTAAAAAGAGCCTTACGTTCCCTTCCACATTCAATTCCCTTATATAACTAAAGCATTTCAAGACTCAACTTCGACCATTTTGGCTTGGTAATCCTACAGGCAGTCAGGCTCTGATACCAAAGCTGTCAGGACCCCGATTCTAAGTCACGCCGATCTAGCCTGTAACACCTCATATCACTTTGCAGCCTCACGCACGGTATTCCCATGGGTGTAGCCTTACCATGGCCCGGGACCGTTTGCGTCTTTTGGCTCACGTATATGATAGTGTCACTAGCATCCATATGACAGAGAACCCGGGCCGACATGACTAGTCGTGAACCCAAAGTGGCACTAACTTACAGAGACAGGCATACATGAATCAACGTCGAGCATGTCGGTCAGCAACATGCGAATCCGGGCTGTAGCAGGCTAGGCCGGACTCCGGATGTCACCGCGTGACATTTCCTCGAAGGAACAGACACAGGAACGAAGTGAATCACATGCCGGCCAATCAAGTGTTCCGGAGCAGTAGTGCTGGGCTAGCAGGACTCCGGTGAACCGGGCTGTAGCGGACTACTATGGCTCATGGAATTACAAGACTACATTTCCCCATAAGAGAGGCTACCAAGGATAAACAACTAGGTTGTCGGATCCCACACATACCAAGCATTTCAATCATACACACAATATGCTCGATATGTGTAAATACAACATGGCATCACAACATAACTCTACGACTCAAGTATTTACTCAATAGGCTCCGAGGAGCGAGATATTACAAACATGGGTCTCATGACCCAACATTCAGAGCATACAAGTCAAAGCACATGCAAAAGCTTAACATGTCTAAGTACAAACATCTACAAATGGAAAAGGCTGAGAAGCCTGACTATCTACCAGATCCTGCCGAGGGCACAAGATCGTAGCTGAGGTAACAAGCTAAGCGTCGAAGTCCACATAGAACTACTAGCGAGACTAACATCTCTCTGCAAAACATAAAATAGGAAAACGTGAGTTCAAATGTACCCAGCAAGACTTACATCAGAACTATCTACATATGCATCGGTATCAATAAAGGGGGTGGTGGAGTTTAACTGCAGCAAGCCAGCTTTGACTCGATGGCTATCCTACTCTACGACTGCAAGTAACTCTTTTGAGGGGGCGCACACGAGTCCACATATTCACCATATCAATACACTACTATGGATCCGCTCCCGTCTCCCTACGGGAACGTCATCCATAGCACTCACGCTTATCTTGCGAGTTTTAGACTATCCACTTTCACTTGTCTATGAACTGTACAGGCAACCCAGAAGTCCTTTACCATGACATGGCTATTCGAATAGATCATTTATAACCCTGCAGGGGTGTACTTCTTCACACATGCTCTCGCCACTTACCACCATCTACACGTCGTGTATCTCGCAACCTTCAAGCGGAAGCTTCGGCGAGGAGTCGGCCACGACCTGACTAACCACACAAGTCTAGAGTCCAGGTTTATCGCCTATTCGGGTTCCATCCGCAAGGAGATCCGGCGGGGGTGTCGCTCACGGCCCCAAACAACGTGTACAGGGTTCCAAGCCCACCAAACGGGCGACGCTTGGCATACCCGGCCACGGTGCCTAGTCTGTCCCAAGCCCACCTGTACCGGGTGCCACTTGGTAGACTACTAACACTACCTACAAACACCAGAAACTAGTTGCAACTCCTGGACAGAGATCAGGTTGATTAATAAGTCGAGAGAGCTTGGAGCGCCCGGAGCCCAATGTGTGGTAGTAACTGTTCATGGATCACAAACACAGAACTCAGTTCCTAAGGACGGCTGCAATGAGACAACCCACCATGTACTCCTACATGGCCTCTCACCGCTACCTTTACCAAATCGTGTTCACACACTTAGCTTTCAACAGTAGGACATGTTCACCACATTCTAATTCATCCCCGATGAATCAGACCTGACACAACTCTAAGAAATAGAAGGCATGACAAACAAGCATGAATGAGTAGGCACATCAGGGCTCAAACAACTCCTACTCATGCTAGTGGGTTTCATCTATTTACTGTGGCAATGACAGGTCATGCAGAGGAAAGGGGTTCAACTACCGCAGCATGTAACAGTTGAAACGTTGTTGTCCTAATGCAGTAAAAGAGAGCAGGAGCGAGAGAGTGGGATTGTATCGGAATGAACAAGGGGGTTTTTCTTGCCTGTCACTTCTGAAGATAATATAGTTCTTCATCGGTATCATTGAACACGTCGTCGGAACGTCGTCTACAGCGAGGGGATAACACCGGCAAACAAGAAAGAACACAATCAATGCAATGCAACAATATGATGCATTAAGGTGACATGGCAATATGCTGTGGTTTGATCTAATGCAACTAGCAACGGATTAAAAGAAGTTGGTTTGAATACAAGATTCAAATTCAAACTCCATATGTGATTAGTCTGTCCCAAGCCCACATGTACCGGGTGCCACTTGACAAACCTCGGTCCATTCCGAGAAAGTTTAGTACCCGCTCACGGAAAAAATGTAAAAGGGGACGCCGGGGAACATAGGAGTGCCGGATTGCAAAACGGACAACGGGGAAAATGCTCGGATGCATGAGACGAACACGTATGCGAATGTGATGCACATGATGACATGATATGAAATGCATGACATGGACAAAATGCAAAACAAAAGACAAAAACCCAACCACGGAGGGAAAATCATATCACAATGCCAAAAATGGCAAGAGTTGGAGTTACAAATATGGAAAGTTACATCCGGGGTGTTACATCACCGGCACGAGCGGCTTGCCCCTCTTAGCAGGAGGCCGCCTGCCGGAGTCCGGAACCACTGGAGGTTCCGGTGCGGTGTTCGGCCTAGGGCCGAACTTGGAGCCCTTGGGAGTCTTGCTCCCTTTGCGCCTAGAGTCCGGAAGGTCGCCTTGAGGTGCCTCCAGGACTACCTCCCCTCGGCTCGGAACCCCTTGAGACAATGCCTCGACATTGTCCGTAGGGTGAGGAGAGGAGGCAGTTGGAAGTGAATAGCTATTCATATCCGACGAATCCAAGGAACCGCTCGACGAGGATACGTCGATACGGGCTCGGGGCGGTCTGCATGATCATATTCGGCGTTAGGAGAAGCAGTGCAATAAAAGTATGATATGAGTTACTCTGGCATCCGAATACTTACGACTTCGCCAGGGGCTTGGCCCTGAGTGACCACTCGTCTCCATTGTCGGCGGCGGTGTTAGAATAGTCTGGAAGGAGAGTCCTTCCCTTCTTGGACCCCCCGGCTTCCCCGGTTGGGGCGGCCTTCCTTTTCTTTTCTCCCTACCGAGGGGAGAACCTTCCTCTTCCTCCTCCTCGTTTTCACGGGAGGAGTGCGTCTTGGAGTCACTGGACAATGAGTCCGATACCACCTGGCGCCGGGAACTCTTTCAGGTTCCCGTGGCCTTCTTCTTGGCCTTCTTCTCTGGCACCACGTAAGGTGCCGGAACCAGCATCTCCGTTAAGCGAGCGTCTGCTGGGTCTTCGGGCAGAGGGGCTGGGCAGTTGATCTGTTTGGCCGCCTCTAGCCATTCCTGCCGAGGTATGGGAGCTTAGATCCCGTGACACGATTATATCTGGGAAAATAAATACCTGTAGTAATAAAAGAGCTTATCAGACCGGCTTGGCGCGCATGGCTACTGAGTCCGCGATCCTCAGTGAGGGGTGGGGGAACCTTGGCACTCTTAAACAGCACCTTCCAGACGTCCTTGTGCATCGTGTCGAAGAGCTTGCTCAGAGTCTGGTGCTGGGCCGGGTCGAACTCCCACAAATTGAATGCCCATTGTTGACACGGGAGGATCCCAAGGATGAGCATGACCTGGACTATGTTGACAAGCTTGAGCTTCTTGTTTATCATATTTTGGATGCAGGTCTGGAGTCCGGTCAGCTCTAATGGATTACCCTGGGCAGGCCTTCTTCTTTCCAGGAGGTGAGCTGGGGATTCCGGATCGGAATCGGGGGCCGCCCATTTGGTGTCGCTGCTCGGTGATGTAGAACCACCCCGATTGCCACCCCTTTATGGTCTCCATATAGGAGCCCTCGAGCCATGTGACGTTGGGCATTTTGCCCACCGTGGCACCTCCACACTCCGCCTGCTGGCCGCTCACTACCTTTGGTTTGACGTTGAAAGTTTTCAGCCATAGGCCGAAGTGGGGCTTGATGCGGAGGAAGGCCTCACACACGACGATAAACGCCGAGATGTTGAGGATGAAATTCGGGGCCAGATCATGAAAGTCCAGCCCATAATAGAACATGAGACCGCGGACGAATGGATGGAGGGGAAACCCCAGTCCACGGACAAAGTGGGTGAGGAAGACCACCCTTTCGTAAGGTTCCGGGGTAGGGACGATCTACCCCGCGGCTGGCATCCGGTGCGTGATATCCGCGGCAAAGTATCCGGCCCCACGCAGCTTTTTGATGTGTCCCTCCATGAGGGAGGAGACCATCCACTTGCCTCCCGCTCCGGATATGATTGGAGAGGGTTGAGGAGGAGGATGTGGACTTGGGCTGTAGCGACCAGACCCGAATGGATCAAGTCTCTGTGCTCAGTGTCATCCCTGGATCAGTAATGCTGACACCACACAAGATTCAAGGATTTATAGCAGAGTAGCAATCACACACTTATTACATCGTTGTCCACAAGGGAACTTATTACAATAATATGGCTTAAGGCCATCTAATAATAACAGCGGAAGGCTTGGAAGATAAATGAGTCCATCTACTCCAACGGCATCACTGAGTATAGAACCACGACCTAACACCTTACTGTCGTTCAAAAGTCTCGCAACGTGAAAGTTGCAGCCCAAAATGGGTCAACACATGGAATATGCTGGCAATGTAACACATAAAGAGCAATGAAGGAATAAGCCTATACTACATGCATATATGGCTGGTGGTAAGGCTCTACGGTTACATTTGCATAAAGCTGATTTTTCCCTACATCAAAGGAATAATTTTATTTAACTATCATGGTGGTTGTTAAACATTGAGAATGGTTGACAGCATCCTCAATCCCAATTAAAAAGTACTCATCAAAACCCAATAACTTTTATTAGAAGTAACATGTTGAGATTCACACGGCTAATCATGATTAGTTTATACACTCTGCAGAGGTTTGCGCACTTTTCCCCACAAGACTCGATCGCCTCCGCCTGGTTCTCGCACTACATGGTGTTTGAGAAACGGATGACCGAGACATAGTCTTTCGTAAGCGCTTAGCACCTTACATGTGGGTAGACCGTACCAACCTACATCCCCTACATCAGCTAGCCTACCCGTAAGAGTTCGCACAACTTAGTCAACTATGCCAGAGCCCATAATTGGCTTGTGGCTGCACACGGAAGTTTCCAGTTTGAATAATCTTATGATCCCTTAGAGCCTGGGTGGCGGTCCAAGAAATACAGCAAGTCTCGATGGAAACCAGTGCCTCAATCCACCCAGATGTGTGTTTAGGTTGCCACCTTAGATAAACCATTAATTAACAATCTCACATCTGTCATGGATATTCACTCACCCAATCCACGCCTACTAGCATAGCATGGCATAACAAGCAAACGTAGAAGTAACTCCCAAGGTTTCATAAGTAACAGGTAATAGGTACTACCTCAATCTACTTCCCAATCCCACAATTTAATTAGATCCTAAACATGCAAGTGTTTGAGGGTTGATCTAATGCATAAAAACTGGGTAGTAGAAAAGATATGATCAAGTGTTACTTGCCTTGCTGATGATCCGCGAGACCTAGGGATTCGAAGTAACAAGCGGCGACCGGTGATCTAACGCAGACAAACAACAAGCATACAATAAGTACTCATCTAATGCACGGGGAAATCTCGAATAAAAGATCTAACCAGAGAGTTCAACTTAAGAACCCTGGTTGCAAAAGAATCGAATCAAATAAAGCATCGAAAGTCGAAACTCGAGAGAGAACGACTCGGTTTAGCAATCTGAAACTAGGTCAAAATTTTACAGTAGCAAAACTCTGTAAGTAGGTTAGTCGAACGGCGTTTCAGAATTTAAACTCCAGGCGCTTGAATCACCTGATTCCGATAAACGAGCAAGAAATAAAACAGATTTGAAAATCGGATCGGAAATCGAATCTGAAAAAATAACGGATTAAATCCGATTAAGAAAACGACGAACGGTTTAAATAACGGACGTTCGTTAACAGAACTAATCCAACGAACACATTCATTGAAACGAACGGTTGGGTGAACGTCATAATTAAGAAAACCAAAAACATAAAACCATCTAGGTTTTTTTTAAAAAACGAATCACGCAAAAAAAACGGATCGGTCTTTAGGGAAAACGGATCGAACGGAGCGGGCGGCGGCTACCTCCGCGGGCTGGCCGGGCGAGGTCCAAGGGCTCCGGGCGGCGGGGTCCCGGGGTCGGAGGGGCGGGCGAGGGCGGCGAGGCTCCCAAGGCCGGCGAGGAACGGCGGGCTCTGCCGGGAGGGAGGGCGGGCGGTGAGGTGAGGAGAGAGGGGGGGGGCGGTATTTAAGAGGGGGGGGTGGCGGTGACTTGGGCGAGGGGCAGGGGGCCGGGTCGAGGCGGAGTCCGGGCGGCGGGTGGCGGCGGGCAAGGGCGCTCATGGGCGGCGTCTTGTGGGAGAGGAGGAGGTGGGCGGGGTGGCTGGCTGGGTGGGCCTGTGGGGCCTGTGGGGCTTTTTTTATAAATTTAAACCAAAAGAATTAAAAAAAATACCAAACGAACTCCGATTTTAATAAAAACAATTTTCCCCGACTCCTAAAAATGAGTCGAACAAAATGAACTTTAAAAACGGCAAACATGCATATATTTTTTAAATGCTCATTTTTGCCTAAGCAAAATAAATCTTCCAAAACCAAATTTGATTTATTTATAATATCTTCATTTTTCCTAAATGTTGGGAAAGTCATATTATTCCCTCTCTTAATATTTTTATAGGAAAAACTTTATGAAGATAATTTAAATAAATCCAAATGATCCTATTTTCAAAATTTGGGAAATCCCAAATATGAAAATAATGAAACTTCCAACTCTCTCCGAGGGTCCTTGAGTTGCGTGAAATTTTCTAGGATCGGAAAAATGCGAGAAAATATGATATGCATGATGACCTAATGTATAACATTCCAAATTGAAAATTTGGGATGTTACAAACCTACCCCTTAAGATGAATCTCCCTCGAGATTCGGGTTGGCTAGAAAATAGGTGAGGGTGGTCCTTAGCAAAACTTCCTCTCTTTCCCTGTGGCTTCATCCTTAGTGTGGTGGCTCCATCGAACTTTGCAAAACTTGATAACTTTGTGCGGGTAACTCACTGGCATAATCGAGAATCTTAACCGGTTTTTCCTCATATGTCAAGTCATCCTTCAATGAATTGCTTCCAGTGGCACTGTGTCTCTTAACGGTACCTCTCGCTATCTCGGGTGACATTTCTTCAATCGAGAAACATGGAATACATCATGAACTCCCGACAGTCCTTCCGCAATTCCAACTTATACATAACTTCTCCCATGCGCTGCAAAATCTTATATGGTCCAACTAAACGGGTGCTAACTTTCCTTTAACTCCAAAACGCTTAACTCCTCGAAGGGATACTCGAGATATACTGCTCCAACTTCATACTCAATCGCTGGCGCTTTGAATCGGCATAGCTCTTTTGTCCGGATCGGGCTACCTTGAGCCTATCTCGAATCAACTTAACTTTCTGCTCGCACTCTTAATCAAATCTGGTCCAAACAATCGACGATCTCCGTTTAGTCCCATGACAACGGTGTCCTGCACCTTCTTCCATACAGAGCCTCGAAGGTGCCATCTTTAAGCTGGTTTGGTAACTGTTGTTGTAGGAAAATTCTGCATACGGCAAATTATCATCCCAACTAGATCCATAATCTAGTGCACAAGCTCTCAAAGATGTCCTCCAAAATCTGATTGACTCTCTCGGCCTGTCCATCGGTCTGTGGGTGGAAAGCTGTATCAATTCTAGTCTGGTTCCCAATGTTTCGTGCAACTGGTTCCAAAATTTTGAGGTAAACCGGGTTCCTCTATCCGATACGATGCTCCTCGAACTCCGTAAACACACAATTCTGGTCATGTATATCTTTGCCAACTTAGCACCGCTATAGGTAGTCTTGACTGGAATGAAATGAGCTACCTTGGTCAAACGATCGACTATGACCCAAATCGAGTCATATCCTGAACGAGTCTTTGGCAAACCTGTGATGAAATCCATGCCTAGTTTATCCCACTTCCATTCGGTATCGCAATGGTTGTAATAATCCTGCTGGCTTCGATGTTCCGCTTTACTTTCGACATACGCCGCAAACTACTACATACTCCGCAATATCCTTCTTCATTCCGTCCACCGTAAAATATTCTTCAAATCCAAATACATCTTGGTATTTCGGTGAATCGAATAAGGTGAATCATGGGCTTCTTGTAAAATCAACTTCCGATCTCGGGTCATTTGGGCACATAAACACGGTCTTCAAACCATAGGGTATCGTGCTCATCCTCACGAAATCCTTTAGCTTTTCCTTTGCTCATTTTCTCCTTTATAGAGGCAACTTCCTTATCTCGCCTTTTGGGCTTCTCTCGATTTTGTCCATTAGTGTCGATCGAATCTCCAATGTTGCTACATAGCTCTCAAGGTCCTCGGCTAACTCATTGGGTATTCCTCCCATCATTAGGGTATTGACGTGGCTCTTACGGCTCAATGCGCCGCCACGACATTAGCCTTTCCGGGTGATAATGCAATCTCATATCATAATCCTTGATAAGTTCTAACCATCTCCTTTGTCTCGAGATTCAATTCTTCGTGTGAAGATGTACTTCAAACTCTTGTGATCCGATATACTTCACAATGATTTCCAATGAGAAAATGTCTCCATGTCTTCAAGGCATGCACAACGGCTGCTAACTCCAAATCATGAGTGGCATAATTCAACTCATGGGGCTTAAGTTGTCGTGAAGCATACGAAACAACTCTTCCTTCCTGCATAAGCACGGCTCCAAGTCCTCGACGTGAAGCGTCGCAATACACCTCATAATCCTTAGTCCGATCCGCAATATCAAACTGGTGAGGTAACCAATCTTTTCTTCAACTCCTGAAAACTTGCCTCACAGTCCTCAGTCCATATGAATTTGTTTTCCTTCTTCAACAATTCTGTCATAGGCTTTGCAATTCTTGAGAAATTCTCAATGAATCTTCGGTAGTATCCTCGCGAGTCCAAGGAAACTCAATCTCTCCAACTGTCGTTGGTGCTTCCCATTTGGTTACGGTCTCAACCTTTGTGGGGTCAATCGCTATCCCTTCTCCGGATATAACATGTCCGAGAAATCCAACTTCCTTTAGCCAAAACTCACATTTGCTGAACTTGGCATACAACCGGTGTTCCCTCGTTTCTCCAAAACCAATCTCAAATGTTCCTTGTGTTCCTCTTCATTCTTCGAGAAAATCAAAATGTCATCAATGAACACCACGATTTAACTTATCCAAAAACTCCATAAACACTTTGTTCATCAGGTTCATGAAATAGGCTGGTGCGTTAGTCATCCAAATGACATAACGGTATACTCATACAGTCCATATCTCGTGGTAAATGCTGTCTTGGGTATGTCTTGCTCCCTAATCTTCAATCGATGGTACCTCGATGGCAAGTCGATCTTGGAAAACACTTTGGCTCCTTGCAAACGGTCAAACAAATCATTTATCATAGGTAGTGGGTACTTGTTCTTGATTGTTACTTCATTCAATCCACGATAATCAACAACCATTCTCAAAGATCCATCCTTCTTCTCTACTAACAATACGGGTGATCCCCAAGGTGATGAACTTGGGCGAATAAAACCTTTATCCAATAGTTCCTTAATCTGTTTCTTGATTTCCGCCAAATCCTTTGCGGGCATCCCAGACGGTCGCTTCGATATCGGGCCTGTTCTCGCAACAGCTCGATCAAAACTCAATGTCTCTATCCGTGGCATTCCTGCAACTCTTCCGAAATACATCAGATAATCCTTCACCATCGGTACTTCTTCCCGCACCACTCCCGATAAGCAATTAACTTGTGCTCTCCTCGCTCGTGCCGTGATACATACTTAATCCTTCTTCCTTCCGTGTGGTGAGCAAAATTGATCTAGTGGTACAATCTATGTTTCCTCCATACTTTGATAACCAATCCATTCCTAATATCACATCCAATCCTTGGGATTCCGTAACTATTAGGTCCGAGGGGAAAACATAGTGTCCAATCCTTAGTGGCAATCGATCACACCATTTACTAGCCATGTACTCGCTCCGGTGAGGTTACTAGCATGGGTGACCTAAGGGCTTGGGTCGGTAATTTGTACTTATCCACAAATCCCTTGATATGTATGAATGCGATGCACCAAGATCGAAAAGAACAACTGCAGAAATGACTTAACCAAAAACTTACCGACATCGTGATCGGGCTGATCTTCAACCTCCTCCACATCAATGTGGTTCACCTGTCCCCTGCTGAAAGGGTTTGGC
This sequence comes from Aegilops longissima, assembly GCA_021605205.1. Lineage (NCBI taxonomy): Eukaryota > Viridiplantae > Streptophyta > Magnoliopsida > Poales > Poaceae > Aegilops > Aegilops longissima. The sequence continues at coordinate 427,005,536 of CM038681.1, read as the reverse complement.
TTCTTTCCGAGCTTCCATTGCCATTTCCATTCTGGCCTTCTCGACAGTCATTTGCATAGTGCCCGCCTTGCGGCACTTAAAGCAAGTAATGTGACTCAGTCTACCTTGGATGGTGTTGACGGGTTGGTGCGGTTCTGTCCATTGCTTCCTCCATTCCTGCTCCCATTCTTGGTGCCATTATGGTTATGCGAATTACCTCCTCCATGGGTATGCTGAAACTGAATTCTGATTTAGGGTATAACGAGGCTTCGCTGGGCTCCGAGTTATACTTCCCTTGTCCATACTTCCGCTTATGTTCTCAATTTGTCGCTGCTTTCCTTCAATCATGAGAGCTCGGTCTACCAACTCCCGGTAGTTGTTGAAACTTGCTACCATCAACGGCATGCTGAACTCATCATTCAGTCCTTCTAGAAACTTCTCTGCTTAGCTGCATCAGTAGCAACGCTATCCGGGGCATAACGTCTAATTTACTAAAGTCATCCACGATCGCCAACAGTCCTTCCTCCTTGGCGAAGTTGCTAAACTCACGCTTCTTCATGGCCATGGCTCCTGCTGAAACATGGGCAAGGCGAAAGCTTGCTGAAACTGATCCCATGTGACAAAGTGTTCACGGGTAAGTGGTCGTGAAATTCTCCCACCATGCTGCGGGTCCTTCAAGCTGATGTGCTGCAAACTTCACTCTTTCACCATCCGTGCATCCCGCAGTGGTCAACTCCTTCCTATCTTACGGAGCCAATCATCCGCCACAATCGGCTCGGTGCTATTGGAATACACCGCGGGTTCAGTCTAAGGAAACGAGTCGATGATCCGCAGGTGGTGGTGGTGGGTGGGTTGTTGTTGTTGTTGTTGTTGCCCGGTTCGCACCAATGTTTGAATCAGGTATTCTCGCTGGATCAATTGGGTGATCTCTGGCGGAAAACGAATCCGGGTCGCGCCTCGGAGGCATCTGATGGGTTTAGAAAAGGAGAGAAATGTAGAATAGAATGAGGTCTAAGGGAATCACTACCCAAATGCACATGAGCAAATGCACACAAAATCACTTCATTCAATCAAACAAGGGCTTACAACGATCTAACTATCGCAAAGTGCGTGTACTATAATGTTTACATGGAGGGAAATACTACTAATATGTGGGGGACTTCTACTAATTTGAACCGGTGGAAGACTCCATGATGTCTGCTCCAGCTTCGTCTTCAAAGTCGGGTTCACTTGGATCCGAATCGGTGTCGCCGATGTTGATGTAGTCGCTGGGTATTCGACATACCGGTCTTCATTCCTGAGCGCCAACTTCTTCTTGAGTTCTTCGATCTCGCACTTAAGATCGTTATTGTGTCTTGCCGAGCTACGATCTCGCCCATGTAGTCCTTGCGTGTAGTCTTTAGTTCTTCTTCCGCTCGATGATCCTTCCTTTGTCTTCGCAACTCCAACATGTCATTGACATTTGGTTCTCTGGCGCCGAATGTGCTGATTTAACTCCCGGATGAAAGCTGCAATGGATCTATCCTTCTTGGTGCCGACGACGCCCCAGCTTGTCATCTCGGCGTCCGCAAATCTGGTAGATGGTGTCCTTGAGGTCTTCTTGATAAACTTCTCCAATGCGCCCCATGGTGATGTGAGCTGCCATGCTCTTTCCTGCACTCCAAGTTGGTGCAATCGAAAACACTATCTATAGGCTTGGTGATTGGGGCGAATGTCCTTCCCGAACGTGAGCGTGAATCTTCCGCTCCTCTTCAGCAGAGTGGCGCTGAAAGTCCCGTGAAGCTTGGTAGTCCAATGTTTCAGTACTTGGTAACTTCCTTCAAGTGAAATCCAAAAGGTGTGCCTTCATCCGGTTGGGTGTACTTGATCTTCGCGTCCGCCATCCTAAAGAGTAGAAAAGATGAGGAGTTAGAAAATGGGAAGAGAGTAGTGATCTATGGCTTTAACTTAGTGGTCGTGGTCTCACGGTCGGCGTGTGCTCGATACCATTCTCTCAGAGCGACCAGACCAATGGATCAAGTCTCTCGTGCTCGATGTCATCCTCGGATCAAGAATGCCGACACCACACAAGATTTCAAGGATTTATAGTAGAGTAGCAATCACACACTTATTACATCGTTGTCCACAAGGGAACTTATTACAATAATATGGCTTAAGGCCATCTAATAATAACAGCGAAGGCTTGGAAGATAAATGAGTCCATCAACTCCAACGGCATCACCGAGTATAGAACCACGACCTAACACCTTACTGTCGTTCAAAAGTCCGCAACGTGAAAGTTGCAGCCCGAAAACGGGTCAAGACATGGAATATGCCGCAATGTAACACATAAAGAGCAATGAAGGAATAAGCCTATACTACATGCATATATGGCTGGTGGTAAGGCTCTACTGTTACATTTGCATAAAGCTGATTTTTCCCTACATCAAAGGAATAATTTTATTTAACTATCATGGTGGTTGTTAAACATTGAGAATGGTTGACAAGATCCTCAATCCCAATTAAAAAGTACTCATCAAAACCCAATAACTTTTATTAGAAGTAACATGTTGAGATTCACATGATATTCAATTACAGATACTCAAATTGTCCATAACCGGGACACGGCTAATCATGATTAGTTTATACACTCTGCAGAGGTTTATGACTTTTCCCCACAAGACTCGATCGCCTCCGCTTGGTTCTCGACTACATGGTGTTTGAGAAACGGATGACCGAGACATAGTCTTTAAGCGCTTAGCACCTTACATGTGGGTAGACCGTACCAACCTACATCCCCTACATCAGCTAGCCTACCCGTAAGAGTTCGCACAACTTAGTCAACTATGCCAGAGCCCATAATTGGCTTGTGGCTGCACACGGAAGTTTCCAGTTTGAATAATCTTATGATCCCTTAGAGCCCGGGTGGCGGTCCAAGAAATACAGCAAGTCTGATGGAAACCAGTGCCTCAATCCACCCAGATGTGTGTTTAGGTTGCCACCTTAGATAAACCATTAATTAACAATCTCACATCTGTCATGGATATTCACTCACCCAATCCACGTCTACTAGCATAGCATGGCATAACAGCAAACGTAGAAGTAACTCCCAAGGTTTCATAAGTAACAGGTAATAGGTACTACCTCAATCTACTTCCCAATCCCACAATTTAATTAGATCCTAAACATGCAAGTGTTTGAGGGTTGATCTAATGCATAAAAACTGGGTAGTAGAAAAGATATGATCAAGTGTTACTTGCCTTGCTGATGATCCGCGAGACCTAGGGATTCGAAGTAACAAGCGGCGCACTCCGGGTGATCTAACGCAGACAAACAACAAGCATACAATAAGTACTCATCTAATGCACGAGGAAATCTTGAATAAAAGATCTAACCAGAGAGTTCAACTTAAGAACCCTGGTTGCAAAAGAATCGAATCAAATAAAGCATCGAAAGTCGAAACTCGAGAGAGAACGACTCGGTTTAGCAATCTGAAACTAGGTCAAAATTTTACAGTAGCAAAACTCTGTGTAAGTAGGTTAGTCGAACGGCGGTTTCAGAATATTAAACTCCAGCGCTTGAATCACCCGATTCGATAAACGAGCAAGAAATAAAACAGATTTGAAAATCGGATCGAAATCGAATCGAAAAAATAACGGATTAAATCCGATTAAGAAAACGACGAACGGTTTAAATAACGGACGCTCATTAACAGAACTAATCCAACGAACACATTCATTGAAACGAACGGTTCGGTGAACGCTCATAATTAAGAAAACGAAAAAAATAAAACCATCTAGGTTTTTTTAAAAACCGAACTACATTTAAAAAAACGGATCGGTCTTTAGGGAAAACCGGATCGAACGGAGCGGGCGGCGGCTACCTCGGCGCGGGCTTCGCCGGCGAGGTCCGCGGGCTCGGGCGGCGGGGGTCAGGCGGGGTCGGGAGGGGCGGCGAGGGAGGCGGGCTCAAGGCGGGCGAGGGACGGCGGCGGCAAGGCCCACGCCGGCTCGGGTCGGGAGGGCGGGCGGCGGCGAGGTGAGGTGAGAGGGGGGGCGGGCGGTATTTAAGAGGGGGTGGCGGCGACTTGGGGGGGGGGGCAGCGGGGCCGGGTCTGAGGCGGAGTCCTGGCGGCGGGTGGTGGCGGCGGCGGGCGTCATGGGCGGCAGGGTGCTGGGAGAGGAGGGAGGTGGGCCGGGGTGGCTGGGCCGGCTGGGCCTCGGCCCAGGGGGGGGCGCGTTTTTTTTTAATTTAAACCAAACGAATTAAAAAAAATTACCAAACGAACTCCGATTTTAATAAAAACAATTTTCCCCGACTCCTAAAAATGAGTCGAACAAAATGAACTTTAAAAACGGCAAACATGCATATATTTTTTTAAAATGCTCATTTTTGCCTAAGCAAAATAAATCTTCCAAAACCAAATTTTGATTTATTTATAATATCTTCATTTTTCCTAAATGTTGGGAAAGTCATATTATTCCTCTCTTAATATTTTTATAGGAAAACTTTATGAAGATAATTTAAATAAACTAAATGATCCTATTTTCAAAATTTGGGAAATCCCAAATATGAAAATAATGAAACTTCCAACTTCTCCGAGGGTCCTTGAGTTGCGTGAAATTTTCTAGGATCGGAAAAATGCGAGAAAATATGATATGCATGATGACCTAATGTATAACATTCCAAATTGAAAATTTGGGATGTTACATGGGCGCTGGAGCTCGAGTGCGCGAGAATGGATGAGTAAGGAGGAAGAACGCGTGGGTGGAAAAAGGTGAACCCTTATCCATTTATAAGGGCGGACGAAACTATGCGCTCCCACCAGCCTGGTAAAACTCGCTTATCCCCCAAGCACCATAATCAATGGCGAAGTTGGGTTACCCACGTCCGTATTGATGGGAATCCCGTGATAAGGGGACACGATCTCTGCTTCGACAAGACATGCCAAGGAAACCGCCTCGCGAAATACGCTGACATTGGTTATGAAAAATGAATCGAATAAAGACCTGGCCGTGGTGTGATGCCACACTACAGGGTACGTCAGCAGATTAGATTTGTGGAAATATTATTCTCTCTACGGTGGTATGTGGAACTTGTTTTGCAGAGCGGGACACGATCCTTATGTTCAAAATCTTTTATGAAGTATTCGGAGGAGGAACCCGCCTTGCAATAACGAAGACAATCTACGCGCCGGACTCATCGTCATTGAAGCCTGGTTCAGGGGCTACTAAGGGAGTCCTGGATTAGGGGGTATCCAGACAGCCGGACTATATCCTTTGGCCGGACTGTTGGGCTATGAAGATACAAGATTGAAGACTTCGTACCGTGTCCGGACGGGACTCTTTTTGGCGTGGAAGGCAAGCTTGGCAATGCAGATATGTAGATCTCCTTCCTTGTAACCGACTCTATGTAACCCTAGCCCCCTCCGGTGTCTATATAAACCGGAGGGTTTAGTCCATAGGACTAACAACAATCATACCATAGGCTAGCTTCTAGGGTTTAGCCTCTCCGATCTCGTGGTAGATCAACATTTGTAATACTTATATCATCAAGATCAATCAACAAGGAGTAGGGTTTTACCTCCATAGAGAGGGCCCGAACCTGGGTAAAAACATCATGTCCCCCGTCTCCTATTACCATCCGCCTAGACGCATAGTTAGGGACCCCTACCCGAGATCCGCCGGTTTTGACACCGACAAAGGGCGTCCTCGCCATCAAGGGGGACGCCAAGGAAGCCCTAGCGGCGCTCAAGCTTGCCCTCAAGACCGCCGCGGAGGCGCAGCCTGCCGGTGCGGGCACCTCCGAGGCCAAGGGAGCCGCACCAACCAAGAAGAAGCAATTGCTCACCCAAGACAAGGCGGAAACCAAGCGGGTGCCGGTCGATGAGGATGGGTGCTCAGGAGCCACCTTTACCATAGGCGCCGACCTCGACCCAAGCCAAGAGGAAGCATTGGTGAAGTTCTTGCGCACAAACAAGGAGATATTCGCATGGGAACCAAGCAGCTGATGGGGGTCCCGAGAGAGGTGATTCTGCATCACTTAAGGGTGTGCCCCAATGTACGCCCTGTGAAGCAGCGGGCGAGGCGACAGTCCACGGAGAAGCAGGCCTTCATCGTCCAAGAAACCCGCAAGTTAGAGGCAGCAGGTGCCATTCGCGAGGTTCGGTACCTCGAATGGCTGGCAAACCCCATCGTTGTGCCGAAGAAAGGCGGGAAGGAGCGAATGTGCGTCGACTTCACCAACCTCAACAAGGCCTGTCCCCAAGATCCGTTCCTGCTTCCACGCATCGACCAGATCGTCGACACCACCGCCGAGTGCGACCTGCTGTGCTTCCTGGATGCGTTCTCGGGGTATCACCAGATCAAGATGGCGGTGGAGGATGTAGAGAAGACAGCCTTCCTGACCCCGTGCAGGGAGTACTGCTACACTTGCATGCCTTTCGGACTGCATAACGCGGGCGCGACCTTTCAGCAGTTGATGCACATCACCTTAGGGCGGCAGCTTGGGAGAAATGCGGAGGCCTACGTCGACGACATTGTGGTGAAGTCTCGGGAGGCGAGAACCTTGATCCAAGATCTGGAGGAGACTTTGGCGAGCCTACGCCAGGTGAACGTGCGACTTAACCCAGAGAAGTGCGTGTTTGGTGTCCCTTTCGGCAAGCTGCTGGGTTTCCTCGTGTCCCATAGAGAGATCGAGGTGAACCCAGAAAAGATTAGGGCCATTGAAGACATGAGCCGACCGCAGACCCTCAAGGAAATGTAGAAGCTGGCTAGTCGGGTGACTGCGTGGGACGCTTCATCTCCAACCTGGGAGAGCGCGCCCTACCCTTCTTCAAGCTGATGAAGAAGAAGGGCCCGTTCGAGTGGACCCCGGAGGCCGACCGAGCTTTTCAAGACCTCAAGAGATACCTGACCAGCCCTCCAGTGATGGTGGCGCCATGACCTCTCGAGCCCCTAGTGCTTTATCTTGCCGCCACCCCGTACTCCGCCAGCGCGGCTCTGGTGGTGGTTCGGGAAGAGCACCAAGCTAAAGGCACGTCGCACCGAGCTACGCCGCCAACCCAGATGATGCAAGATCAGGAAGGTGCTGCAAGAGCCATAGCAGCATCGACAGAGGACCAAGCTCGGCAAGACGACGCTGCCGAAATCCCGACAAGCGATCAAGCGTCGGGGGTTCCACTACCTCAGGAGACGCCCCAACTTCCGCAAGACACGAGCCTCACAAACGCGCCAGCTCTCGTCGAGCACTCGGTGTATTTCGTCAGCACGGTGTTGCGGGATGCAAGGGCACGATATCCCATGCCTCAAAAGCTCTTACTCGCGCTCTTGGTGGCCTCGCGTAAGTTGCGGCACTACTTCCAGGGCCACCCCATCAAGGTCGTCTCAGCCTACCCATTGGAGAGAGTGCTCAGGAGCCCTAACTCAGCTGGAAGGGTCGCTGAGTGGAACATCAAGTTGCAGGCATTCCAGTTGGAGTTCAGCACCACCAGGGTCATCAAGGGAGCCGCACTCGCTGATTTCGTGGCGGAATGGACAGACGCCCCTTCGCTTGAAGTAGGCAAGGACCAGTCCACTTTGCCGGGAAGCGAGGCGCCTGACGGCTGGGCCATGTATTTCGATGGCGCCTTCGCGCACCAAGGCGCGGGGGCTGGACAAGTAGTCATCTCGCCCACTCAAGACAAGCTCTACTACTGTGCAGCTCTACTTTCAGCGGGGCGAGAAGGTCTCCAACAACATTGCAGAATACGAAGGCCTCATAGCTGGCCGGAAAGCTGCGGCAGCCCTGGGGGTGAAGCGCCTCACTGTTAGAGGCGACTCGCAGCTTCTTGTCAACTTCTCCAACAAGGTATATGAGCCGAAGGACGAGCACATGGAGGCGTACCTCGCGGAGGTGCGCAAGATGGAGAAGCAGTTCTTGGGCCTGGAAATGCAGCACGTCCCCCGCGGCACCAACAAGGAAGCTGATGACATCGCCAGCAGGGCATCCAAGCGGCAGCCCCAAGAGCCTGGTGTCTTCGAGGAGCAGCTCTTCAAGCCATCAGCGACACCACCACTTTCAAGGACAGCTCAGCCTCGGGAGGAACTCCCGCAGCCACCTGCCACAGGAGCCCCAGCCTGTGGCCCGACTTCAGGAGCGCGCCTACTCATGGAGCTCGAGCCCCAGGAGGGATGCTAGACCAAGGAATTCAAGGAATACCTGATGCAAGGGACGCTGCCAGAGAAGGAGGAGGACGCGGAGCACGTGGCCCAGCAAGCCACGGCATACTGCATCTGGGGCGGTGAGTTATACAGGAAGCGACCAAATGACATTTCAGTGTGTTGCATCTCCAGAGACTAGGGGAAGGAGTTGCTATCTGACATACACGGTGGGGACTGCGGGCACCACTCGTCATCGCGGACCCTTGTCGGCAAGGCATTCCGCAGCGGATTCTACTAGCCCACAGCGCTCAACGACGCAGCCGAGCTGGTGAAGTCCTGTGAAGCCTGCTAGTTCCACGCCAAGCAGATCCATCAGTCGGCTCAGGGCCTTCAGACCATCCCACTCACATGGCCGTTCGCGGTCTGGGGGCTGGATATCTTGGGCCCGTTCCCTCGAGCGCCTGGGGGCTACCGCTACCTCTACGTCGCCATTGACAAGTTCACCAAGTGGGCGGAGGTGGAAGCCGTCCGCACCATCCCAGCTGGCTCCGCGGTCAAGTTCATCAAGGGTCTCGTGAGCCGTTTCAGGGTCCCCAACCGCATCATCACTGATAACGGCTCGGATTTCACTAGTAACCTCTTCAAAACATACTGTCCTAACCTTGGAACGCAGATCTGCTACGCTTCGGTGGCGCACCCTAGGAGCAATGGTCAGGCTGAACGCGCCAACGCAGAGGTCCTGAGGGGCCTCAAGACCAGGACTTTCAAGAAGAAGCTCGAGGCCTGCGGCAGGGGCTGGTACGACGAGCTCCAGTCCGTGTTGTGGTCCATCAGCACCACCGCCACCAAGCCAACGGGAGAGACACCATTCTTCCTCATCTACGGAGCAGAAGCGGTCCTCCCTCACGAGGTCAAGCATCGCTCCGCACGGGTCCTGGCATTTGATGAAACACAACAGGATGCCATGCGGGGGATGGACCTCGTGCTGGGGGAGGAACGCCGCCGTGAAGCTGCGCTGCGGGCGGCAAGGTATCAGCAGGCGCTGCGGCGATATCGCTGCCGCAACATCCACTCCAGGACGCTCGAGGCGGGTGACCTCGTCCTGAGGCGGGTCCTCTCCAGGGAAGGGTTGCATAAGATCTCACCCATGTGGGAGGGCCCGTTCAAGGTCGTCCATGTCTCCAGGCCTGGCGCCGCGCGCCTGGAGACACATGACAGGTTACCCATCCAAAACACCTGGAACACCCAACACCTCCAGAAGTTCTACCCATGAAGAAAGGCCCAGTGCCTGTGAAGATCGCCACCCGTGACACTCTCACGTAATAACGAGTGGGGTTGTACACGCCCCGGAGTCTTAGGAGTGCCGCCCTCGGGCCTCGGGGGCTCCCTCCCACGTCCTAGTGGCAGCACTTAGCTCCGCGGTGGTGAGAAGACTTGAAGACTAGACTAGGTGCCGGACGCGGCTTTTCATTTGCTTTCCGTAGTTGGCTCGCCTCCTTTTAATTGAAGTTTGCTTCTGGTGTTCCTTGCTGGTTTGGTTCCATCGCCTTTTGCCGCTGTTTCCAGCTCTAGTTTAACCTGTTCTCTCTCTCGCACACCTCGCGAGGGGCTAGGCAGGTGCCCTCGCGAGTGTTTTTCCTTTCCTCTGCCCTTCATCTATTTTTTTCGCGAGGCATCCTCGTTCAAGCCCACGAACTGGCGGACCTCTCCTAATCCGTGCCCCTCAGGTATCACGATACGAAGTGCTGGGTCAAGGATCGGGCGAACGATAAGCCTCCCAGTGAGCCTCCTAACGAGTTTTTTGCGGTTCCCTAGCACCCGCCAAGTCAAGGAAGGCCTTCACAGGCACAAGGAAGCAAGTCTCTCGTGAAGAGGAGGCTACCCCAAACATGCCAAGATAAGTTACCTCTACACAAAATAACGATACAGCACGGAATCAGCAAACATAGCATAATGATTGAGAAATCATAGTTCGATACACGCCCCTCCGGGGCCCATACTAGTTTCTTTTTGATGCAGGAAGGAAATGAAGAACAAAATAAAAGCGGCGCCTGCCCCTACAGCGGTCCATGGGGGCAGGCACCTGGCGCCGCTGAGCTCAGCCAGACCCCTCCTCGTGCTTCATGGAGGTGTGGCGACGAGACGATCCGCTACCGCCTTCAAAGCGGGCGTGGCGGCTGGTCGTAGCCACCATTGCTGGAGGTATCGCCAGTGGAAGAGCCACCGTAGCTGGACGAGACACAGTCGGCACCAAGGGCGGGTTCGCCCTCATCCTCGTTTCGACCGTCGCCAAGACCAAGCACCTCCTCGCTGTCGTTCACCTCGGGGCAACACCCAACACAGCGACCATCTTCCCCAAACGCCCTCACGTAGAGGTTCGCATCACCGTCATACTTGAAATGGAGGGTGCACCACCTGCCAAGGCCGCACGTGCGGGCGAACTTTTGCTAACCGCGGGCCAGAGCTATGTTGACTGCGGCGGAGACCTCGACTGCAACCCAAGAAGCCCTGCTGCAGCAACCGTCCGCCTGCAGCCAGAGCCCGCCTGGACCGGAGGCTGGCAGCTCGCCGTCGAAGCAGCGCGGGAGCTGAAGCCAGTTGCCGGCCGGGTTCTCTGACCAGACGACAAACTCCGGCAGCACCTCCGCCGAGTGGAAGCGCGGCCGGGGAGGCCGTGCAACCATGGCCCGTCTCCCTTCATCGACAGGGCTGCCATGACTGGAACGACCCCTGCCACGCGCAGTGGCGCCACCACGGGAACGGGGGGCCACGGCGGGGGTCGCGGTGTGCTTGCGAGGACGGCGCGCCCACGCTACGCCGGGAGAGCGCCCCGCGAGGGCCTTCCCTTCTCCTGTAGAGAACCTCTTCGACGGTGCCATTGGTGTCACTGATGGAGCAGAGGGGGAGAAGCAAGCGGAATGGGAAGAGATGGGCGACGGGGGCTCCGGCCCCCCTCCCCATTTATTGCAGGAGAAGGCCAACCAGCGCCCCCAGGATCACAAATAATGATGGTTTTTCCTTGCATGTCGCAGGGGCTTATCAAGTCGGGCAGTTGCCGAGGCAGCGTGGGGAAGTGGAGACGCCCACGTCCAAACAACCGCCACGCGTCGACCAAGGCCTCAGGCTCTTGGGGCCCGCAACACTCCGCATTTGACTTTGGCTTCGCCTCAAAGCCAAGCCCGAGCGCGCCTTGGGCCCGGGGGCTATTGTCGGCATTCTGGGAACGGGGGTCCCCAGACTTGCCTGCCTGCAGCCCACGGCATGGCTCTGCGAGCGGGCCCGTATGGCCCAAGCCTCGCGAGGAAGACGGCGCAAGACCCCCTCGGGAGCGGCCTCACTAGGTTGGCTCGCGAGGGGCGAAGAGATCAAGGGAAGGCAAACCTCGCGAGGTTCTCATGACGAGAGCCATGACGATCGAGACCAGGCAGGTGATAGCCAGGAGCCAGGCGGGCGCCAGCGCGCACAATGTACTTGTTTCCTCTTTGGTGCTAAGGAGGCAAGCGCAGGCGCGGAGTACCGAGGCGTCAAGCAAAGGTTTCCATATCAGTGCAACAAGACCAAGACCAGCAGGACAGCAAGACGGAGGTCACCATGGAGCCCAAGGCGGCGTCACCACCAGAGCCTTTTGCAGGGGAAGACTGCTTTTGTCAGGATAACCTGTACTAGTTGTCCCCTTTCAAATTGGCCGTTGTTGTCGGCGTTCTGGGAACGGGGGTCCCCAGACTTGCCTGCCTGCGGCCTGCAGCGTGGCTCAAAGGAGGCCCAGGACGGCCCAGCTTCATCAACGCAAGCTCAAGACCCTCGCGAGGGCCAAGCCTCATGGGCGGACGACAAGGAGCTTCTCGGGCACGACCTCGCCAGGCTGGCTCACGAGGAGGCGAGAGTTCAAGGCAGGGTACTCGCGAGGTGCCCATGACGCAAGCCATGACGACCAAGGGCGCCAGCGAGGCGCCAGCCAGAGTGTCCTCCTTTCCTCTTTGGTGCAAAGGAGCAAGCGCAGCGAGAGCATCAAGCAAAGGTATCCGCTTGGTGCAACAAGACCAAGACCAGCCCAACGGCTGGAAGGGAGTCATCGTGGAGCCCAAGCAAAGGCCATCACTCAGAGCCTTTGGCAAAGCGAGGACCAACTTTAGTCGATAAGTGTACCCGTTGTTCCCCTTCAAATGGCTAATTGTTGGCGCCTTCCCGCTCAATATTTGGGAAGAGGCCCAGGGCCTTCGCCTATAAATAGGAGTAGCCACACTCAGAGCTAGGGGGTCTTGGAGGGACGGAAGAGGCGATCTGGGATCCGAATCTTCATCAAGAAACCAGTAGCTAGAGCGACCGAACACCACCTAGCAGTTCATCACACCCGCCAAGAACAGACCCTCGCGAGGCTGTTCTTCCTTGTATTGTTCCTCATCAGCCCAAGAGGCAATCCACCACACCACACACTAGAGTAGGGTATTACACCACAATGGTGGCCTGAACCAGTATAAATCTCGTGTCTCTTGTGTTGTTCCGCTTAGTAGTTTAGGTCCCAGCGATTCGGCGAGCTGCGAGACGGTGGAGGGTTGGATCTCCACGCGCACCCCAGTGTTTGAACCTCAAGGGTCTGCCGGAACCCGAAATCCGACATTTGGCGCGCTCGTAGGTGCGCCGAGTCCGCTTTCGTCGCCTCGTTTTCCCCGACCACCGCAGAACCATGTTCGACGCCTGTCGGGCTCAGCGCTGAAGCGCCGAGCTTCGCCTCCCATGTCGCCAGACAGCTCCTGTCGGCGGGCGCTTCGCTCGTTCTCGTCACTCGCCGTCAACGCCGCCACCGGCCGGCTGGGAACGAGCAGCAAGCATCGCCCCAAAGACCGCCCATGAGGCGGGACGGCCGCACCGCCACGCCGCCACCCCGCTGGTTTTCGCCACGCGCTTCAGCGCCATGGAGGCCCGAAGCTGCACTCATCGCGCAACGAGCTCCTGCGCTACGCCTATCGACGACGTCTCACGAAGAATGGCTCACCGAGTCACCGAGCTCGTCCGCGCTGCAGAGGCGCCAAGACCGCCCATCTCGCTGCACCGCACCGCGCTTGCCGGCGGGCGATGAAGCCCCGAGGCGCCCAGCCGCCTCCTCAAGAAGCGCCACGCCCCAAGGCGCTGGCCCTGGCGGAACCCGCTCGCCAGCGCCGCTGCAAGAGCAGAGCTGTCAAGAAGTTCTCGCCCACAAGAAGCTGCCCGAGCGCCCCGCCCGCACATCAGGACATCAGCTGCTGCCCCAGCCAGGGCGCAAGGAGGCCCGCAAGACCAAGCTCTCTGTCGTCCGAGGCCCCCTGCGGCCATGGCGGGCTGCCGCGCCTTCACCTCCGAGCTGTGCAGCGTCGCGTGGCCCGCCAAGTTCAAGCCAGACCTGCCTCCTTGCTACGACGGCACAGCTGACCCTACGGAGTTCCTCCAGCTCTAGGAGCTGGGCATCGAGGCTGCCAACGGGGATGAAAAGGTCATGGCGAACTGGTTTCCCATGGCGCTCAAGGACGGGGCCCACACGGCTCTCGACGGCCCTGTGCACGATCTCTTCCTGGGTCGAGATGCGCACTCGCTTCATCGCCAACTTCTGTGGTACTCGCAATCGCCACCGCCGTGAGTGACATGCATACCAATCAAGCAGCAGCCTGGGAAACCCCAAAAGTACATCCAGCGCTTCAACAACGCACGCCTCAAGATCCCTGTGGTAACGGAGGAGCCCATCATCTTCGCTTTTCCGACGGGCGGCGCGACGCCAAGATGAAGGAGGAGCCTGGCGATGCATGAAGATCTGTGCACCTCCTTGGAGCTGTTCAACTTGGCGACCAAGTGCGCCAGGGCTGAGGAGGGCGCTCCCTCCTCGAGCTGCTGCCGCGGATCCCAAGAAAAGAAGTCCAAGGCCAAGGACGGAAGCGCAAGGGGCTGTCGACGGCAGCCGAACCGACACCAAGCGGGCGTAGATCAGCCCGAGTCCTCCAAGGGAAGTCGGTACTGCGTGTACCACGACCTCCACACCCACAACACCAATGAATGCCAAGAGCTCCGAGCCATACACGAAGGAAGGGTCGGCAGACGCCCCGAGCGCAGCGACCGGGGCTATGGCCGAGGAGGAGGAAGGAATGCAGGACGCTGGGAAGACCGCGACCCGCGCCAAGGGTGGCGCGACCAACCTCGCGAGGACCGCTGGCAAGACCCGCCTCGCGAGGGAGGCTGGAGGGATCAGCCTCGCGAGGAACGCCCGGAGGGGAACGCAGGCCTCCCTCTGCTGCCGCCGACGCCAAGGAGAATTGAGGACCGTCATCAGAACGAGGGGGCTGGGGGCTTCCAGGAAGCGCGTGCGATCGCTCAGCATCCCGGGCGGAGCTCAAGCCCCACCTCTCAAGCAAGATCTTCAAGCAGTTCGACGCAAAGTGAATGCAGTCCTCCCTAAGCTCGAGGCCACGCGCCCTCTCGGTGGTCGGGCGGCGCCATCACGCTCAGCTCAATGGATCAGCTCAAGCGCGCGCCACACTGAGTTCTCCGATGCTTTGTTCCCCAATCATCGCAACGTGCTGGTCACCAGGACCTCATCGACGGCGAGCAGGACTCAACGCCCTTTCCGTGGAAACATTCAACAATTTTCAAGTGCCTTTACCAGCTTCAGCCAACCAAGCCTTTCTCCGAGTCACCGACGGCTCCACGTCCCGATCGGGCAGGTCCGCCTTCTGTCACCTTCGTGGCTCGCGATAACTACCACACCGAGCTCATCGACTTCGACGTCCGCCCACATTCGGCTGCCAGATAACGCCATCCTCGGGTACCCAGCGTTGGCCAAATTCATGGTCAGAACCCACCATGGCTACAACGTCCTCAAGATGCCAGAAGCGGCGGGTCATCACGGTGCCCCGTGAAGAGAGATGCAGTGTGCTCCTCGAGCGAGCCTTTCAGGCCGCATCGCTAGAAGACCCAGACCACAGCAGCAGGAGGCCTCCCGAGGCCGCACCCAAGAAGAAGACATCGACTGGCCCGGCTCCTCAAGAGGCAGGCCCCTCAGGGCCCGCACCGGGCCAGGGGGAGCCTCCTTCCATCGCATAGGAAAGCGTGACCGGCGCCCTCCTCAGGCCGGGCTCGGGGGCTCTCCCCTGGAGGGCCACCGACCTCTCCAAGGTCTCGAGGGAGGCGCTTGGGCACCACGTGGAGGCGTGCTTCGAAGCACGTTTCCCGCAAGAAGGAGCAAGGCAAGGAGGGCCAAACCTCGTGAGTTCGCAAGAAGGCCATTCAGAGCTACAGAGTCAAGGGTCATGAGGGGCAGCCGCCGCCTGTTACCGCGCCCCCATCCAGCGAGGATGGTGGGCTGCGCGTCTCATCGACATACCAGGCTCAACCGAGCCGTGGTCTCAGAGCGCCTCGGCCCTCGCGAGTGGGACGCTATGCAGGGTCCGCCCACAGCCTACGTGGCGCATGCCTTATGGACTGCCAAACGCGCAGCTGCGCACCAACAGACATGAGGGCCATCCCGAGGCTCAAGAGGTCGCACGCCGCAGCCCTGGCGGAGATGGAGATGGCCCGCGAGGAGCCGCCAGCGCCTTCGGATCCTCCCGAGGCCCCTGGGCCTGGGGGCTCGTGAGGTCGGCTTCCGCAGCCCACCGAGTCTGCTACGCCAACACCCCTTCGTCCCCAACATCACCAGGTGACATCTTTAAGTTTTATTTCCTACTGGAGTGCCTTCTGTGGTCAGATATTCCCAGGCCGCGTGGGTCCGTCCCTGCGGCATGTATCCCTTTTTTTATTTCATGTCATTAGCTTATCCAGTTGGGTGCGCCCATCGGGCCGCATCATCCCAAAGCCGCTCGGGCCTCTCCCAGCGGCATGTATCCTTCTTGCGTTTTCCTTAGGATTATGCCCTCGTTTCACCATGCTTGTTATTTGGTGCCTTTTCCGGTGGCGGAATCTTGCACGTTAAAGGGGGGTGCTCGAGCATCGCGACTCAGTGGCTCCTACCGCTCTCCGCCCTCACCCTCTGGTCTTGTCCATGGCATCGTGACCTGGCTTGCCGCCGACGGCCGAGACCAGCCCGAGAGCCGGACCCGAGGACGAGTTTCGCCATCTAACCTAGCTTGCACGTTAAAGGGGGTGCTCGAGCATCGCGAATCGGGCTCCTACCGCTCTCCGCCCTCACCCTCGGTCTTGTCCATGGCATCGCGACCGGCTTGCCGGCCGACGGCCGAGACCAGCCCGAGAGCCGGACTCGAGGACGAGTTGTTGTGATCCGACCCAGCTTGCTGCTAAAGGGGGTGCCACGAGCATCGCGACTCGTGGCTCCTACCGCTCTCCGCCCTCAACCTCTGGTCTTGTCCATGGCATCGCGACCTGGCTTGCCCGACGGTCGAGACCAGCCCGAGAGCCGGGCCCGAGGACGAGTTTCACATTCAACCCAGCTTATGCTTAAAGGGGTGCCGAGCATCGCGACTCGTGGCTCCTACCGCCTCCGCCCTCACCCTCTGGTCTTGTCCATGGCATCGCGACTGGCTTGCCAGCGACGGCCGAGACCAGCCCGAGAGCCGGGACCAAGACGAGAGCACCGCATCCGCCAAATTTGCAGGAACACACTCAAGATAAGGCCCAGCCAGCGCAACCCGCTTTGAGGTAGGGCCCGTGAGTCCGCGCTGGCTCACGGGTGCCCAGACACACCTCGCTCCAGCCCTACCGTGCCAGCCACGTGTCGAGGTGGGGCTGATACGCCGGGGCTCCTCCCGGAGGGGAGCCCCCTCCCATGTTCCAGTGGAAGCACCATGCTCCGCGCTGGCTGACGACACTGCCGAGGAGCGGCTATGCCCGTACGCATGCGGAAGCGCTATGCTCCGTGCTGGTGATAAACAACTGAGGGTGGCCTCCGGGTCGCATCAACCTCAGGGAGCCCAGAGCTCAGTGTCCGCCTGCCGCAACGCCCCTCGGAGCGCGCGCGGAGGGCTGGGCACGGGCTGCGCCTGGGTCATGCCCAGACGCACGCCACCCAGCCAGGCCCCTCGGGCCTGGTTCGTCGCACGTCACTCCCCAAGCGGAGCCAAGGTACGAATGCCGTTTGAGCGTCAAGGGGGACTCGAGCATCGCGACTCAGAGCCTAATCGGTCACGTAGCCCCTCACCCCTTAGTTCCAAAGGCTAACGACGGTTGAGGTATGCGCGGGCCGGGCTCGCAGACGAGAATGGTAGATCCGCCGCGCCTCACCTCCCTACTTGTTGTTCAGGCGCTAAGGGGACTCCTGAGCATTGCGACTCAGGAGCCTAACTTGTCACGTAGCCCCTCACTCCTAGGTACCGTCCTGGTTTCCGGTCGGGGCTAACGGTGGCTGAGGTATGCGCGGGGCCGGGCTCTGCCAGCGTAGAACATAAGCAAGTAGGAAGCGCAAATTTTAAGGAATTCAAAAGCAAATATTACAGTCCACACTGTTATCGCAATACCAAATGCAAGTTTAAACGCCTCCCCGAGGCATGATACATGTGCAGGAATTAAAAGCAGGACAGGAGCCACAACGGAGTCACTTGTCGGCGGTGGAGCAACGCGGAGTGGGTTCGCCTCATGGAGCAGCAGGCCGGCAGCGCCGCTCGCTTGGTGTCAAGGTCTGAACTTCCTCAACAGAGCCTCAGCGCGACCCTTCACAGCCTCGGCAGCGGTAGCTGCATGCTCGCCGCTTGCTGGCTCCAAAGAAGCTGTCCAGTCGATCGATGGGATCGCGAAGGTAGACGTGGTGAGGACCCGCTGCCTGCCGCAGAAGACAAGACACGCCTCGGCCTCAGCCGTGTGGCCAAGATCAAGGGAGACATCTTCAAGAGCGTGAACCAGGAAGGGAAGCAGCTTGGCGGGGCCGTCCTCTGCGCCGGCCAGTGGGCTCTCCAGGCCGCTATCATAAAGCTCCCTCAGCAAGGTGCGAGCCTTCACCTCCATATCTGTGAAGGCCACGCGATCTTCGGCAAGAACCCGCGCCTTGTCATCCAGCTCGACTTTCCTCGCCTCCAGTTCCTGCTCCAGCCCGCCTAGGCGGTCACGGCGCTTCTTCAGCCTGGCCTCCCAGTCCTTGACGGCCGCCTCACGAGCCTTCATGCTTTCCTCCTGCTCCTGGCGGAGGCGGGCCTCCTCAACAAGCTGGTTCTGCAGGCCCTTCAGCTCGCCTTCCAGCGTCTCACTGGCGACCTTTGATGTCGGGCTGCCTCCCCCAGGCAGCATCGCGGGCAATCTTCGCCCACAGACAACCTGTTTCTCCTCGCCGCAGCCGCCGAGGCCTGGACCAGCGCCGCCCGAATCGAAGCGTCGGAGCGAATCCAGCCAGAGGCCAGCTCCAAGCGCCCGGCCACCAAGCGAGGGTCGGCGCCCAGAAGATCCTGCCGCAGCCGGTCCAATTCAGCAGCAGCACGATCCAGGACAGTGGGAGGAGTCGGAGATGGCGGCGGTGTAACCACCGTATTGTGAGGTGGGACCTGCTGCGCCCCAACAGCTATGGCGGCGGCATCAGGCAAGGACACATCGGGAGTCGCTTGGGCCATGGGGGCTGAGCTTGCCCCAGCCAGCTCCGCCAGGCCTCGCGAGGATGACCGGGCAGGAGAGGCCCGTGTCTTGCCATCGCCTTCCTTCGCGGGCAGAGGCGCCGACCCAGATGAAGCCTCAGGAGCTCCCTTCAGCTTCTTCGCCGCAGGCGCCAGCCTAGCCAAGAGATACAGATATCAAGCCTCGGCGACAAAGCAAGGAATAAAACAAGAATCAAGCACTTATCGTCATCGCCATGGCTCGAGCAACCTCCGGCCATACTTGAAGCCCGAGAGCGGGCTGCAGGGATCAGCGTCAAGGGGCCCGGGAGGAGGAGGCGCGTCTGCGGATCGCGTCGGGGCCGGGGCGGATCCGCGGGGGACCAACCCAGTCCGGTCCTTCTTCAGATCGGGGCAGGCTGCCTCCCGCCATCCTCATCCTCGCTGCCGCCACTGGGAGGCGGAGAATGCGTGACCTGCGCCGCAGGGGAGGAGCCCTTGACTCCGCCGCGAATCAACCCCCTCTCCCGGCTCTCTTTCCTCCACCTCTTCGCTGGAGTCGGAAGAGGACACGTCCACCAGGTCCTCCGGAGCCTCCACGGGCACGGGACCGTCCCCATTGAAGACAGGCATGGGCCCCACTACCTGCTCCCAATCCTCGTGAAGGAACAAGGGCGCGGGAGCGCCCTCCAGTCTCGCCACGACGCCACCAACCAAGGACTGGAGGACCGTCGCCAGATCCTCGCTGGCCAGGACCACGGGGCTCGAGTGAGGCCTCCACATCGGAAGCGAGCATCGACGGTGGAGCCGCTTGATGCTCCAGAACTCCTCAAGAACGACGCGACCGGTCAGCCGCTGCCGCCCGCGTTGGCGGCCAGGTCAAGGCCCATCTTCTCCAAAGACCAGCTTCGCTGGGATCCGAAGCGCCACTCGGGACCGGTCGTCGGAGCTGTCGGGTGCTCCGTGGGCATGATCACCGAGGTGGATGCGCCAAAGATCCACCAAGACCCACTTGCTCTCAAGCCCTCAATCCGCTTCCCAGGATTTGAATGGCGATGGCTCCGCCGTATGCGACGAAGCTCGTGCACGCGGAGGCGGAACCACGGGAGGTTCGGAGGGAGAAATAATGACGCAGCAAGGCCACCGAGGGCTTCACCCCAACATGGGCCTCACGATAGTAGGCGAAGATTGCCAGAAGAAGGACAGAGTTGGGATGGAGGTGCAGAGCTTGAATGTTGTAATGACGGAGGACGGAGAAGAAGAACTCAGAAAAGGGAGGCACTAGACCAGCAATGATGGCGCCACGAAGAACGGGTAGAAGGTACTCCTCGACCTCGTGGGCGGTGGAGCCGCCTTGAATGCTTCCGCTCGCTGACGCCCTGCGCCCGCCATCCGGCGCACCAGGGCGTAGGCTCGCCCGACACATTTGGCGGGTCCAAGGCAGAGAGTACCAAGCTCGGCCGGGCTTGGCGAGGAGCCATGATCGGCTAGGGCACGCAGCGGAGTGGATCTCAAGATCTTGGAAGCAGAGAGGAGAGGCGCAAGAAAGGGATCCGAGCAGCAATCGGAGAAAGTAAAAGAGGCAAGGAAGATGCGCTCTCATATCAACCCACGCGTTGAAGTGCCGCCCACGCCCAATCAACCGCCACGCTGGCGCCCAAGGCCACAGCTGTTAGGGGCCCGCTGATTCCAGACTTGCCCTTTCGCCTCTCGCTCGCCAAGTTCGGGCGCTGGCCAGGGCCGGGGCTATTGTCGATGTTTCGGGGACGGGGTCCCCTGACTTGCTCGCTCGCGCCTGCCAGCGTGGCTCCAAGGAGGCCCAGACGGCCCATCTTCATCAATGCAAGCTCAAGACCCTCGCGAGGGGCCAGACTGGGCGGACGACAAGGAGCTTCTCAGCACGGCCTCGCAGCTGGGCTCATGAGGAGGCGGAGAGTTCAAGGCAGGGTACTCGCGAGGTGCCCATGACGGAAGCCATGATTTACCAAGGGCGCTGATCGAGGCGCCAGCCCGCCAGAAGGTCCTCCTTTCCTCTTTGGTGCAAAGGGAGCAAGCGCAGCGAGAGCATCAAGCAAAGGCATCCGCTTCGTGCAACAAGACTCAAGACCAGCCCAACGGCCGGAAGGAGTCATCGTGGAGCCCAAGAAGGCGCCATCACCAGAGCCTTTGGCAAAGCGAGGACCAACTTTAGTCGATAAGTGTACCCGCTGTTCCCTTCAAATGGCCAATTGTTGGCGCCTTCCCGCTCAATATTTGGGAAGAGGCCCAGGGCCTTTGCCTATAAATAGGAGTAGCCACACTCAGAGCTAGGGGATCTTGGAGGGACGGAAGAGGCGATCTGGGATCCGAATCCTCATCAAGAAACCAGTAGCTAGAGCGACCGAACACCACCTAGTAGTTCATCACACCCGCCAAGAACAGACCTTCGCGAGGCTGTTCTTCCTTGTATTGTTCCTCATCAGCCCAAGAGGCAATCCACCACACCACACACTGGAGTAGGGTATTACACCACAATGGTGACCTGAACCAGTATAAATCTCGTGTCTCTTGTGCTGTTCCGTTTAGTAGTTTAGGTCCCAGCGATTCGGCGAGGTGCAAGACGGTGGAGGGTTGGATCTCCGCGCGCACCCCAGTGTTCGAACCTCAAGGGTCTGCCGGAACCCGAAATCCGACAGTTGTTGGCTCCCTTCCCGCTCAATATTTGGGGAGAGGACCAGGGCCACTATAAATAGGATTAGCCACCACAGTAGGAGTCAACTGGTCTTGGACGGAGCACTCAGATCATCCTCAACAACACAAGTTCACCGAACATAAGAACACCTCGCCTCGGGACCTGTTCTTCCCCTTGTACTGTTCATCCTCAGCCCAAGAGGCAATCCACCACCACCACACTGGAGTAGGGTATTACACCACAATTGTGGCCCGCACCAGTATAAATCTTGTGTCCCTTGTGTTGCGAGTTCGTCGAGTTAGCCCTTGAGACCTTAGCAAAGCTAGGATGTGGATCGGCAGGGGGAGATCTTCGTGCACACCCCAGTGTTTGAACCTTGAGGGTTTTGCCGGAACCAGTGATCCGACAATCAGACACTATGTGATGTCCTCAAGAAACAGATTCTGAACCGAAACCCTAGGAAAGAGGGTGTTGGGTTCGAGAGGAGAATGAATGTCGATGGTTCTTACTGGAAGCCTGAGCAGTACCCCAAAACCACATGGGTTGCTGCAAAGGGACCTTCAATGGATCCATCTACCTTATCTGGCTTCACTTGTGCTAACCCGATTATCATTGATCAATCCTTTGATGCAAACTATAAATTGTTTAAGAATGAGAATGGTGAAGTGTTTGCCAGCTATATTGGTACTAACTTCAGGAATGGACCACCCTTGAAGAAGATCTGGGTGCCCAAAAGTTGCCTTGAGAAACTTCCTGTGAATGTCATCATGACACCACCTAGGAAGAAGAAAAACCCCAGACCAAAGGATTCATATGGTCCAAAGGCTTCATACAAACAGAGGACTCACCAGAGTCACCCTAATGCCAATGTTTTGCAAGGAAACCATACTAAGACTTATGAATATGAGCATGTTTTATCAAACCGCAATGTTCATAGGACGAAGAACTTTTCCGCTTATTCTTATGAGTATTATTCACCACCTGCAAGGTTATTTGCTAGAGCTCCAAAGCCGAAGTTCTCAGATGCTTCACTTAGACTCATTGCTTCTAAGACACCCCTGAAGATGTTGGTGGTTAAGAAAAATTAACTCTCTTTTGCAGGGAAAGGTCTCCAGCCGGAAATCAAAGGCGTCTGATGCTTATGCTGGGGACCTAAAACATCTTGTGGGGCGCAAGATAAAATGCCCAAATGGTCTTATTATGCATTTTGTCCCAGGATTCCTTGACAAACATCCTATTTATCTTAACCAAGATCTGAACTTTCATAATCCGCTTGTTCGTCAAATGTTTATGCTTCACAATACCCTTGGTGAAGCCTATCCCCCAAACTGCACTGTAGGGTATGACACCAAGGGCTCCAGAATGGATTATGGACAGTGGATGCACTAACCACATGACTGGTGATCGAGGTCTTCTCATGGATTCAACCCTACGTCCATCAGACAAGAGTCACATCACATCTGCTGACACTGGTAAAAGCAAGGTATTGGGTCTAGGTAGAGTTGCAATCTCAAAGGATCAGCACATGGATAAAGTGATGCTTGTTGAATCCCTTGGTTTCAACTTAATGTCTGTCTCAATGCTTTGTGATCTGAACATGATTGTGATATTTAGAAAATATCGTTGCCTTGTGCTTATGGAATCTGACAAATCTCCAGTCTTTGAAGGGTATCAAAAATACGATCTGTATATGGTAGATTTCTCAGCAGGACCACAGTTCGACGTATGTCTTCTAGCAAAAGCTTCAGAGTGTTGGCTCTGGCATCGGAGGCTAGGGCATGCTGGCATGAGGAACTTGTACACTCTCGCAAAGAAGAAGCGTGTCGTAGGCATCGAGGGCGTCAAGTTCAAGAAGGATCATTTGTATGGTTCCTGCAAAGCTGGAAAGATGACTAGGGCCAAACATCCTTCTAAGACAATTCGTCCCGTCCCTTCGAGCTGCTTCACATGGACTTATTCGGCCCAACTCACTACTCTACACTTACTACCACTACTTGCCTCTACGGCTTCGTCATTGTTGATGATTACTCAAGATATACATGGGTGCACATAATCCTCTATAAGAATGAAGTGCAGGATGTCTTTAGACGATTCGCCAATCGTGCCATGACGAACTATGGCATCAAGATCAAGCACATCAGAAGTGACAACCGCACAGAATTCAAGAACACCGGCCTCGACACTTATCTTGATACATTGGGCATCACACATGAGTTCTCAGCTCCATACACACCTTAGCAGAATGGCATCATGGAGCGCAAGAACAGAACCCTCATTGAGATGGCACGGACGATGCTTGATGAGTACAAGACTCCAAGAAAGTTCTGACCTGAAGCCATTGATACTGTGTGCCACGTCATCAACCATGTTTATCTTCACAAGCTTCTAAAGAAGACAGCGTATGAGCTACTAACTAGTAAGAAGCCAAACGTCAGCTACTTCAGAGTATTTGGTGCCAGGTGCTGAATCAAGGATCCACATCACACTTCAAAATTTGCACCGAAAGCACATGAAGGTTTTATGCTTGGCTACGGAAAGGATTCACATCACATGTAGTCTTCAACCTCTTTCACTATAAAGTGGTTGAAACTGTGGATGTGCGGTTCGATGAGACTAATGGCTCGCAAAGAGAGCACCTGCCAAATGTGCTAGTTGAAGCCTCACCAAGTGAATCTATCAAGCTTATGGGTACTGGAGAAATCATACCTTCAGAGGCACAAGCTGCAGAAGAAATCATCATTTCTACACCTAATCAACCCGAAGACACTGCTCAGTTTGAAGTCAATGTTGAAGATGAAGACAATGATCAGCAAGAGCAAAGTCTTCGTCCAGTTCATCCTCGTGTGGCAAATGAAGTACAGATTGAGAAGATAATCGATATCATCAATGCACCTCGTCCACTCACTCGTTCAAGAGCAACACAGCTAGCAAATTTCTGTGGACACTTTGCATTTGTCCCTATATCTGAACCCAAGAAAGTTGCTGAAGCCTTCATGAAACCTGAATGGATTCAAGCTATGCAAGAAGAGCTTCAATAGTTTGAGCTGAACAATGTATGGGAACTAGAAAAGCGTCCTGATCCTCGCAAGCACAACATCATTGGCACCAAATGGATCTATCGCAATAAAAAAGATGAGCATGGTCAAGTCGTCAGAAACAAGGCTCGTCTCGTTGCTCAAGGTTACACTCAAGTAGAAGGGATTGACTTCGATGAAACATTTGCTCCGGTGGCTAGGCTTGAATCCATTCGCATACTGCTAGCTTATGCCAACCATCACAACATCCTTCTGTATCAAATGGATGTAAAGAGTGCCTTTCTCAATGGAAAATTTGAAGAAGTGTATGTTGCACAACCACCTGGTATTGAAGACCCAAAGCATCCTGACATGGTATACAAGCTCAACAAGGCACTGTATGGCCTCAAACAAGCTCCTCGTGCTTGGTATGACACTCTCAAAGACTTCCTGAAGAGCAAAGGCTTCAAACCTGGTTCCCTGGATCCCACTCTCTTCACGAAGACATATGATGGTGAACTGTTTGTGTGCCAAATATATGTGGATGACATTACCTTCGGCTGCACTAATAAGAAATACAGTGATGAGTTTGGACATATGATGCAAGAGCAATATCAGATGTCCATGATGGGTGAGCTGAAATTCTTCCTCGGTCTTCAAATCCATCAGAAGAGCAACGGCATCTTCATATCACAAGAGAAATAACTCAAAGATTTCCTAAAGAAGTTTGGAATGCAAGATTGCAAAGGATACATGACGCCAATGCCAACCAAAAGTCATCTGGGCCCCGACGACAATGGTAAAGAGTTCTATCAAAAGGTATACCGCT
Organism: Aegilops longissima; assembly: GCA_021605205.1. Classification (NCBI taxonomy): domain Eukaryota; kingdom Viridiplantae; phylum Streptophyta; class Magnoliopsida; order Poales; family Poaceae; genus Aegilops; species Aegilops longissima. Next base: position 426,980,433 of record CM038681.1, on the reverse strand, counting down.
CCATGATTGGTTCTTTACTCTATTTATGTGCATCTAGGCCAGATATAATGCTTAGCGTTTGCATGTGTGCCTGATTCCAAGCGGCACCAAAGGAATCGCATCACTTAGCTGTGAAGCGAATTCTTCGATATTTGGCTTACACCCCAACACTAGGATTATGGTACCCAAAGGGCTCAGAGTCAGATCTAGATGGATTCTCAGATGCTGATTATGCTGGTGACAAGGTTGATCGCAAGTCCACATCAGGCACATCTCACTTTCTTGGACGATCTCTTGTCTATTGGTCTTCAAAGAAGCAGAACTGTGTATCCCTCTCCACTGCTAAATCTGAATACATTGCTGCTGGATCTTGCTGCGCTCAACTTCTATGGATAAAGCAAACTCTCAAGGACTATGACATCCACCTGAAGCAAGTGCCACTTTATTGCAACAATGAAAGCGCCATCAAGATTGCCAACAACCCAGTCCAGCACTCGAAGACAAAGCACATTCAGATCCGTCATCACTTTCTCGGAGATCATGTCATGAAGGAAGATATTGATATCATTCACGTCAACACCGAAGAGCAATTGGCAGATATATTCACAAAGCCCTTGGATGAGAAAAGGTTTTGCAAGTTGCAGTGTGATCTAAATATCTCAGAATCCTCAAATGTCCTGTAGTTGGACACACATCCTAACGCTTGTGCATGTTGATGACTTAGATGTGCAACACACGAAGTAACGTATATCTTCAATCAATGAAAACATACACTCTAAGTGTGAATACATAACGCAGAATTTGACTTTGGAGCGCCACGATAATTGTGCGCCGTGTCTGGGTCTAATACTTCCTATACGGTGGGTAACGCCACCACCAAAATCTTTTTGAAGTGTTCCATTTGGCGTCATAATTGCATAGTCTTCACATTTGGTTTGTCTTCAAGGTTTGTCTTTGCAATGTTGAGTTGGTCTTATACTGATATACATACATACATACATATATATATATATATATATATATATATATATATATATATATATCTGTGTGTGTGTGTGTGTGTGTGTGTGTGTGTGTGTGTGTTCTGTCCTCTACAACATTCACTTATAGTTATGTCTTCATACTTGAATTTTTTCCTGATCTAAGTGAATATGATCGGACCCTAACCACCTCTGTGCTTCTACCCAAAATTCTATCTATCTAAGTCATATGCACTGTGTTGAAACCTGTCAAATGTCTTCTTTGAGTCCTTGTCAGCAGAAGACATAGAGACAAACATTTAAATCTGTTTTAAATGCCATATCCTTTTTGCCTGAATACCGGAGAAGTCGGAACGACTACCCGACAATCCAGGCGTGCGTGGGAACATGGAACAACTTCCAATAACTTGCATGCACGCCACATGTCCTTCAGATGTGAACAGCCAGGGGCACCTGCGTAATAACGCTGTGCCGTCCCTTTTTTTTATAAATACACACACCTCGCGGTCATCATCTCTTCTTCCACCTCGCCACCTCACTCAAACCCTAGCGCCTTGATATGTCTTCAACATATCTATAAATTTGATTGTTCCATGCTATTATATTATCTGTTTTGGATGTTTAATGGGATTTATTATGCTCTTTAATATTATTTTTGGGACTAATCTATTAACCGAAGGCCCAGTGCAAATTGTTGTTTTTTTGCCTATTTCAGTGTTTCGCAGAAAAGGAATATCAAACGGAATCCAAACGGAACGAAACCTTCGCGAGGATCTTTCTTGGAACAAACGCAATCCAGAGACTTGAGTGGAAGTCAAGGAAGCAACGAGGCAGCCACGAGGCAGAGGGCGCGCCTGTGGGGTAGGCGCCCACCCTCATGGACCCCTCAGAGTTCACCGACCTACTTCTTTCGCTTATATATACTCTTATACCCTGAAAACGCCCTGGGAGCCACGAAACCACTTTTCCACCGCCGCAACCTTTTGTACCCGTGAGATCCCATCTTGGGGCCTTTTTTCGCGATCTCGCCTAAGGATTCGATCACGGAGGGCTTCTACATCAACACCATAGCCTCCGATGATGTGTGAGTAGTCTACCACCGACCTTCGGGTCCATAGTTATTAGCTAGATGGCTTTTCTCTCTTTGATCTCAATACAAAGTTCTCCTCGATGTTCTTGGAGATCTATTCAATGTAATACTTTTTATGTGTGTTTTCGAGATCCGATGAATTGTGGGTTTATGATCAAGATTATCTATGAACAATATTTGATTCTTCTATGAATTCTTATATGCATGATTTGATATCTTTGCAAGTCTCTTTGAATTATCTGTTTAGTTTGGCCTACTAGATTGATCTTTCTTGCAATGGGAGAAGTGCTTAGCTTTGGGTTCAATCTTGCGGTGCTCGATCCCAGTGACAGAAAGGGAACCGACACGTATTGTATTGTTTCCATCAAGGATAAAAAGATCGGGTTTATGTCATATTACTTGAGTTTGTCCCTCTACATCATGTCATCTTGCCTAATGCATTACTCTATTCTTATGAACTTAATACTCTAGATGCATGCTGGATAGCGGTCAATGTGTGGACTAATAGTAGTAGATGCAGAATCGTTTCGGTCTACTTGACACGGACGTGATGCCTATGTTCATGATCATGCCTAGATATTCTCATAACTATGCACTTTTCTATCAATTGCTCGGCAGTAATTTGTTCACCCACCGTAATATATGCTCTCATGAGAGAAGCCACTAGTGAAACCTATGGCCCCGGGGTCTACTTTACATCATATAATTTTCTGATCTATAATTCTAGTTTACTATTTATTTTGCAATACTTACTTTTCAATCCATACAACAAAAATACCAAAAATATTTATCTTATTATCTTTATCAGAACTCACTTTTGCAAGTGGCCGTGAAGGGATTGACAACCCCTTTATCGTGTTGGCTGCAAGGTTCTTGATTGTTTGTGCAGGTACTAGGTGACTTGCGTGTAACCTCCTACTGGATTGATACCTTGGTTCTCAAAAACTGGGGGAAATACTTACGCTATTTTGATGCATCACCCTTTCCTCTTCAAGGGAAAACCAACGCATGCTCAAGAGGTAGCACGCCTCCGCTAGTTCACGTCGACGCCGGAGACGAAGCGCTTAGCTGTCGCGACTTCTTTGACATCGTCCTCATGCCGGCCACGGACCTCGTTCTCTCCGCTGCCCCCGTAGGTGTCTTCCTCCGCCAAGTTAGGGCGCGGGAGATTGAACTGCTCGGCTTCTAACTTTGCCTCGGCTCTTGTTCGTTAGCGGTAATTAAATCTCACTTTTTTACTGCATTTTCGATCCGTCAAATCCATCCACTTCAACCGAAAGTGGTTTCTACACTTCCAAATATGAATCCATCTTATATCATGCTAAGAATATTCACTTATGCTTTATAACTAGTTAGATTCCTCACTTGTACTTATTCATGGACTCGTACAAATCTGGAACCAACTCTCTTCAAATAAGTGAATGCCTTCGCTCTATGAGGTCAATGTCTTCAAACTGATTTATCTTCAAAATCTTCTGAGAATGCATATGACCTCTTCCCCTTCCCTTGCACCTCTAATGATGTCATAGGTACATGTCCATGGGAGAATCCCTTGGTTCTCATAGTCTGCATTCATTTGCAGAGTTCTTACAGCATCATATTCACTCCCCTGAAGCCAGCTCTTGTTTGACTAGTAGACGAAAGCCTATCTGCTTGAATATCATGGCCACAGAAAAGTCTGCTAGGAAAGGTGGCAGGCAACGCAGAGGCAACACAGCTCTAAATCTTCCTCCGGATCTATATGAAATGTACAAAATTGATCCAGGGGAGAACTACAATCAGCGCAAGACCCGAATCCAATGGATTCGAAGATATTGGGTAGAACGGTTGTTCAAGTACAACTACGTCACTGTTGAATATGCTGAGAAGAACGCCAACAAGTGCCCATGGGGTGATATACTGTACAAGAACCTGCAGCCAAAGTCGAAGCCTGAAGCTATTGCCCAAGGCTTCTACCCATGCATGGTCCGAGGACCGAAGCCTGAGAATGCCGACCCATCATCCATGTTATGGTGTCGTGAAGACAATCTCTTTAGGCGCAACTATCAGTTTGCCAAGGAGTCAGCTACAAAGAACAAGAAGTATCTTGGACTCAACTTCAACCCTAGTCCATCTGCTCCTAGGCAGGATGGCACTTGCGATGCCAATCCAAATGTCATCGGGCCCTTCACCAGCCTCAATGGGATCCTCTCCCATATTGCTGCTCAGGGGGCCACTGTGGAGCAATCAGCTAACGACGCAGACTCTGAAGATGCGCCTGCTCCACCGAAGCAAAAGAAAAAGAGGTCAAAAGCTTCGAAGCCCTCTGCCACACCAAAAGCTTCGACTGTGAAACCGTTAACCACTGCACCTCTTGAACTCAGTGTGCAGTCTAAAGATTTGTCTCGTGTCTCCAAGAAGGCCGAGAAGTAAAAGAAAACCAAGAAGCCCAAGAGGATTTCTGGGCATGAACTAACTCCTGCTACCGTTCTGCGCAACGAGGAAGACACCATTGATCTGTCCAGTGATGAAGATCTTGGTGATAAAGCACTTGAGATGCTGATCAACAGCAAGCAAGAGGCGGAGATCTTCAATGATCTGCCCCTCTTTGATGTTGACATTCTGAACAACTTCATCGATGAGTGGTTCGATGACCAAAGCATCATTATTGATGACCTTCAGCTGCCTGTGGACATAAGCATCACGTTTCACGGAGCCATTGCTAATGAGTTGGCCTTGGCTCAGAAAATTGTCGAACTCAAGAACAAGATTGATTATGAGAACGCTCATTTCAAGAAGAATATGACCAAGCTTAGTGTGGCTGATGTGCAAATCTTCAAGAAGATGCGGCATGATCTTGAGGAACAATTTCACAAGAAGCATGAAGAAGCCAAAGGCTCACGAGAGCGCATGAAGTACTTTGTGCAGAAATGTGTTCAAGCACATAATGAAGCTCAGAAAAGAAAAGCCCTTGGGCGTCCTGGCATCGACCCCAGGATGGCTGCCAAGCAAAAGAAGAAGTCTGTTGCGTCCCAAACTGAAGCACCAAGGCAGCAAGAACCTCGCATTGTCTTCCCTGCTAGTATGCCAGGCTCGAAGCCTAAGGTCACCTTAACAGCTTCAGAGCTGAAGAAAACAAGGGCAGCTAAAGCCGAAGCCAGGAAACGCAAGCACAAGGATGCATATCATGATGCCCCATCCAAGAAGAAATTGAAGACAAAGTCTTCAAAGAAAGAGCGTGCTGCGGCCTCTGAGCCCCTCATTCACTACAAAAAAAATACACTTCCGTGATGATACGTGTTTGTCACAGTAGGTCGCATTTTTTGTCATGCATGTACATCCATGACAAATTTATGACATAATCAAGATAGTCATACCTGTGTTGTCGTAGAAGTGTTCCATGACATTACCAAAATTATCATCACAGAAGTGTCCACTTCCATGACGATAAATCGCGCGTCACAGAAGTGCTTTCGTCAAGGGTGACGACACGTGGCATCCACCGTAACGGAACGCCGTTAAGCTATCGGGTCGGGTTTTTGATCCGATAACCCGTTAACAGCCCCGACCAATGGGGATTTTCCACGTGTAAAGGCCCACGAGATTTTGCGGACCATAATGGGCTGGCCCAGCTAAAGGCCCACAAGATTTTGCGGGCCATAATGGGTCGGCCCAGGTAAAGGCCCACAAGATTCTTGCGGATCATAATGGGCCGGCCCAGCTAAAAGCCCACAAGATTTCACCGACATTAATGGGCCGGCCCAGCTGTAGGCCCACAAGATTTTGAGGACCCTAGTAGGCCGCCCATTAACCGGCTGCCATGTTTTGGGCCAAATGCCGCCCATATTTGATCCGTCCATTAATGGCCTGCCACGCCCGGCCTAATAGTGGCCCATATGAGATCCGCCTGCTAAAAGCCTACCATGTTCTGGGCCAAATTACGCCCAGATCAGTCCGACCCTTTAAGAGGCTTTGGGCTCAATTATGGCCCATATCGATTCGCCCGTTAACCGGACACTATGGTTTTGGGCCCACTTGCTAAAGGCCCACTTAGTAATTCGCCTAATATTAGTTTTGGCCTGTTAAGGGCCCGTTTAACATTTCGGCCCTATATTAATTTTGGCCTATTAAAAGCCCGTCATATAGTTGGGCCTAACTACGGCCCGGTTTGCATCCGGCCTGCTCGCAGCCGATATCTGATTGGGCCAAACAAGGACCGAGACAATTTTGGCATGTTAAAAGCCCGTGATTTGATTCGCACAATCATGGGCCAGGGTTCATTTCAGGCTGCTGTCGGCCCGTGAGCTGTTCGGCACGTTTCAGGCCCAACCTACATCGTGATTGCATGACGACCCGATTAGGTACCGTAATTTTACGGTTTGGCCGGTTTACTGCAAAGATAGGATATATATATATAGTAAAATAACTGCAGCATCGTGAATAAGAAAAAACCTAGACTAAACAATAAAGAAATTACGGCATATTACATCCACTGGGCATCAAAGTTCGCCACTATGATAATAAATCACAAGCAGACAACAGATTGCATACACTGGGCATCAAAGATCGCCACCAGTGCAAATAAACACGCAGACAAGATAATATACAAAACCGACATCACTTCAATAGAGTTCAAGAAAGGTTAGCCTCTGTTGGGAGCTGCAGCGCAAGCAGCCTGAGCAAGATGATGAGATCGCTTGTTCAACACTTATATCTTCCTCACTCAAAGATAAACAAGGCATGATGACACGTTTTGCACATAAAAGTATCAAGTTGAAAATTCATCACATTTCTTACTAACTAATAAAGTGACACAGTTTAAAATTGCATTAACACAATATGGTATTGTTCAGGTCAAGACATGGCAGGAAATGACATTGTGAAGGAGTTGGCAGCTACACGACACCACCGGATTACGATCAAGAACTCATAAGTATCAATGGTTAGTGTGTGTCAATTTATACCATTTCAGATTGGCAAATAAAGAGACGGTTTAAATAATAGTAGAATGATATGACATTGTTCATAGTTAAGACATTGCAGAATATGACATTGTGCTGTAGTGGGTAGGTTCACCACACCACCGGATTACGGATGAAGAATGAAGCATACATGCAAAGGCAAAAGAAGATCACTTGCTCAGATAGTTTAATTTACATGGTATGAAGAAGGAACTTGGTTGTATAACTGAAAACTTAAATTGAGAAAGGACAAACTTTTGTTTATGAACTACATAATAAACTTTAAACAAGCAATTTGATGCAAACACCAAAATAAACAGCTGTTGCAATCATGCCTAACCAAATATATACAACAAAGTTTAAAGGCTTGAGATGGACAAACTTACATTATTGGTGAAGACAGCTCTATAAAGGCCTTGTCCATGCCGATGGGGGGAAATTCAAGAAGTTTACCACAGAATCTTCTTCAAAAGCATTGCCTTTATTCTACATTTTGTTAAGAGTAAATATAGATGTGATAATATATGAAAAATGGAGAATATTTAAGATAAGATGAAGAGTGATGCTACATAACCAAGTAGCTATAAATGTAAGTGCAGCGACACAGCAAAAGGTACAACCAAGAGCAATGCACAGCTAAACTTCTTCAAGACCAACCTTATGGTAAGAGTAAATATAGATCCGATGTAGAAAATGGAGGGCAAAGGAAAATAAACTGCAGAGTGATGGTACATGAACAACTACCTGTCACTATAAGTACATCGATAAAGGACAGCATGTACTTACAAGAACAATGCAGAGCTAAAAAACATTGGCATTGGATATATTCTACACTAATGTAACCATTCATACAGATCGATAATTTGGAGCGAACAATTGATAAGCAAGCTATCATGCATACTGCTGTCACATAATGAACAGGTATGTATGCAAGTACAGTGATACAGACAACAGTACTAATAAGAGCAAAGTAGCGGCAACATATTTGTGATATCCCGTCGTTTTGTCAAACCGAATTCTTCTTCGAGCAGATTTCCGCAAAAAGATCCGTAAGGCACATGCGAAAAGTAGAAGTTCAAATTGTCATGTGATTTCATAGACAGACCTCATCCCGAACGAGTCCAGGTATAACAAGGTTTTTCCATTCAATGTCTTCTAAATTTAGCATGTGAGACTTCACCGAAATTGCTTATAGACTTGCCATCAAAGTGTGATTTCTCAGTAACACCGACATCGCTGCAATGCTTCCTTGAAAAGCACAAGCAAGCTTTGCTCGTCATGACTATCCAGATTGACCTCGCCTAGTTACAACAATGTAATGTAAATCATTGATGTGTTCAATCAGCAGTAAAACAGGAAAATAATAACCATGAATAATAGCACTTACACCTAAGTTGGACAGGAAGATGTGAAAATGGTGTTTGTCTTCACAATAATCTTCCCATGATGGGAATATATGCACGTAGTCCCTAAGAACATTGAAAGCATTGTCTTTTAAAATAGGAATAAATGGAATGGGGTTCCAATCTGCAGGAATTGGCCGTCTCTGCAGTTGGGATAGGTCTTCGGTCGGTGGACTTGCTGTACTTTTTTGCTGGAGTGGGATTTTTCTGTGGTACAGCTGGTGCTATGGCAAATGAAATCGGTATACCTTTTGCTGGAGTGCAGGTCCTGCGTGGTGGGGCTAGTTGTGTGGCCAGTGAAGTATGGGTATAGTCTACTAGAATCAGTCCTACGTTTTGTGTCACTAGTTGTACAACCAATATAAGTGGGGTGATGTCTGATTTCTCCGGCACCACCATGTTTTTCAAGGACTTTTCCGGTGCTCCTTCAAGTTCGGCAATCACCCTCTTCCTTTTTGATGTCTGATGCACAAGAACATCATTTGAGTGGAAAAACATGGTATGATGACAGATGGAATATGTATTGATAATGGATGGGCATGGCATCTCGACATATATGATGAGTAAACTAAGCACATGGCGGTGCAACAAAGTAGAAGAAATGCAAGACAACATATGCAAGATACCCGCAATCAACAAAACATTGCCAAATTAGAACAGGCACCTTGATGGGCGAATAAGACAGCCATCCGCCTTTGACTCCTCGAGGTTAGAATAGTCATTAGGATCATATTCTCAACAAGAATCAACAGGTGGGGAGCGATGAGTTTCATTGCATCCGAATGGCACTCAATGCCTTGGTGCCAATTTTGTAAGTCATTGTAGTGTTTAGCTTCAAGAGTGGACTCTGCTAGTGCGAAACAAAGCAGCTACACAGATCATAGTGTAGATATAACGGAAAACCTTAGCATCAACAGAAATCAGCAAAGTGGAACTTGCTGGAATATATGTGCTAGTATTGCAGACGGCTAGAAAGGCTTCGGATACCAGCTCTCTTCAAGTGAAGGTGCACATCATAATATCAAGTAACTCTCAAAGGCTTACACAGCTCCCCACATTTCCTTGCTATGCTTATAGGATTCAAGTGGGCAGGCCACTACAAATCATATTCCTATGTTTACAAGATCCTACTAATCAAAGAGGCTCAAAGTGTCCATCACAACCGACCGTCCCTCTACACCGCAAATGTCCCTCGCCATCTTCAAGACAAGGAACATATCAGATTACTATCATACTCCTCTGCTCCAAAATATAAGTCTTGGTAGATATTTCCACTATGGATCACATATGATGTATCCAGATACATTTTAGAGTGTAGATTCACTCATTTTGCCCCATATGTAGTCCATGGTGGAATCTATACAAAACTTGTATTTATAAACGGAGAGAGTACATATTAAAGAAGAACGAAGAGGAACATGGTAAAGAAGAGCAAGCAGATTTTGGATAATAAAATGTTGGTTGCAAGCAGTGCCCACACATGATGAACAGAGCGCATTAAGAATGCAACTCCCAGCTGTCTCGACCATTTCAAGCGGTTGGATGAAGATCCCACGCCTCCTAACCCTTCTTCTTCCTCGCCTCTCGATTCTTCCCATACAAAACACCAGACGGGTCGCCGGCCGGACCACCGCCCCCACCGCCAGTGTTCCTCCGCCACCCCACCCCCACTCCCACCCCGCCCCCAACCCTCACCTGCCGAAGTTTTCTTCATTCGGGCGAGGCCCCACAACCACCCGAGCCCCTTCGATCGTGATCGCGAACTCCGCGAGCTCAAAAATCGATCGAGCCAATTTTGAAATTTAGTCTCATGTGATTTAACTAGTGTGGAATATAAAAGGGAAAACCATAAGCATTGGGAGTATAGTGTTGAGCGTGCCATGGCGGATCTCAAGGTGCAAACCGGACAAAGGCAACTTCGCAACCAAGACAAGAAATCAGAGTAAAGCGGTGGCGATCTATTTTCTTGCTGCGATAAATAAGTTGAGCAGATACGAAAGAGTACCGCCTCAAAAAGGGCGCTGTACGATCTGCTGAGAATTTGACGGTGTTGCGGTAGCGATGGCTGTCGGCGGCGTGGAAGCAGATCTAGGAGGGTAGACGGTGGCGGCGGGGCGCGGTGGACGAGATGGTTGTAGGAGCGGCGCCCGCAAGGTGGACGATGGCGGGGATGAAGCAAGAGGACGGGATGCAAGGATCCCGGTCCGAAGCCGTGGATGAGAGAGGTCGATCTCTTGTAATGGACGACGGCGGGCAGAGGAGGACGGTGGTGGATCGGGTGGCGGACGGCGGCGGACGGAGGAGGGTGGGGTGGAGAGGGTGTTTTGGCGCCCACGGAGTACGAATGGGGAAAAGGGAGGTAGAGAGGAAGGGGGAACCATGTATTCAGGGCGCGCTTGTCTCAAATGCGAGGAAATTTACAAACTTAGCCCCTGCTTCAAATTTCTACTACATCACAGCAACATTAGTCGGTTGGGGATAAGATGGTAATCTCAAGATACACCGAATATTTGCCGATTTAGAGTTTGTTTTTGGCGCCCACCGTATGAATATGAATCGGGAGGGAGTCGATTTCGCCGAGGACACACTGTGTTTTGGCGCCCACCGTATGAATCCGGGTGAGAGGCGGTTACGCCACGCTTGGGTGAAATTACAAACCTACCCCTATCGAAACCTATAGAAATTCAGCAGATAGGCTTTGCGTGGCAGTGGATAGGCAGAGTGATTTCCATCTCGCAGATTTTGGTTTGGGCGTTATCGCGATTTTCCCGCTTCGCTCAAATTTTGCAGAGTGCACGCTACTATGCCAACTCAATTCAATCCCGCTTTGTATTCTATTTTTTCGTCGGGATCCATTTTCAATTGGAATTACATTCTATATACATCATTTTTATATATACTTTCAAAAGCACAACACCATTTATACAAAAATATGGTTTACAAATGGCATGATCTCAGATTCATAAGGTTGTATACATCAATTTGGATTTTCAAATATTTGAAACCACTTTATGTTGAAATCCAATGTATGCATTCCTCGCTAACTGTCTCCAATTAATGTGTGTTTCATTTGGGTTTCTTTTTACTTCTCAAACATGTATAATGTGTTTCACACACACAACATATACTGTAATCCCGTTTAGACATTAATTGCATATAAACCATGCATTGTTTGTAATTGAAGAATCTATGGATCACCAATATTGATAAACTATATAACATTACACGTGCCCAAATTCAAATGAATATGCATGTTTGATACACCAATTTATGCTATGATATTATCGATGTCGTGATCTCCAGCTTAAATATTTGAATCCCTTTAATCCAGATATTCGCCTCATATAGCTATCACTCATGCTTATATAGGACTATCTCTTTGGACCTATACGTTCATCATCTCTCGTATCTCTCGTATACCGTATGTCGACAATGATCTTTTATCTTCAGAACACACCGACGGTACTCTCTCCCTCGACCTTCATCACTCTATCTCTCTCTAAGTATATCTCGCCCCTCGCTATGTGTCTCTAACTATGATTCTCCATGTGGAATCTCTTTCTCTCACACAAACACAAAACTTTGTCTCCGGGGTCTCATTTCTCTCTACTATTCCCATGTGTGCCACTCAGACACCCCTCATACAGAGATGTCTTTCGCTCCTTAGATATGAGAACCCACGACTCTTCCTCTTCAATATCTCTTTCTCACACACAAACACAAACTCTGTCTCCTGTGGTCTCATATTTCTCCATTGTTCTCTTGTATGTCGCTCACACACACCCTCTCTCCCTAGAGATATCTTATGCTCCCTCATATGTCTCTCTAGCTATCACTCTGCTAGAAATATCTTTCTCTCTCGCAGACACAAAACTCCGCCTCTCCGATCTCATTTCTCTCTCGATATCTGTTTGTATGTGACACACATGCACCCTCTCTCTATCTCTCTCACACCCACACACATAACCCAGCCTTCCGATCCACTCGACTCCTATCTCTAATGCACACTAGCTAGCATCTTTATCTTTCTATTTATCTGCTTTCTCCATCAACCTTGTTTCTCGCCTCACTCTTGATTCCTATCACGCACACTACATATGTTTCTCTCTACATGCAGTCAAGTGCCCTCTCACACACATATATAACTTCACCCTTTGAACCACCCGACGGTCATCTCCAACACCCAAACTAGCGGATGTCCCTCTAGCTAGCATCTCCATCTCTATATCTATCTGTAGTTTCTCCACAACATTTCTTTCTCGCACGGAGTCTTGCTTCCTATCACCCACACTATATATGTCTCTCCATACATATGCATTTATAGGTTGGTCTCTTTGCACAATCGCGCGCCTCACTCCTCTCGCCGCCATAGATGCATGCTCCAGCCCACGCCACTATCTCTTAAAGACAAAAACACATGCTCAATTGTCGGGCCTTCTTCCCTGCATTCTCACATGCATGCATATTGTCATACCGATCCGCTCTCCCATGTCGCTGATCTTATGACTTATGTCTTCTTTCTTTATCTCGATCATGCGTGCACACACACACATCCCACGATACATGTATACCTCTCACACATGCACATTCAAGGTCTCTATGTCTCCATACGTAGTTAATTACCCTCAATCCTAACACCACATCGAATCGTTCTCCTCTTTTGTGCACATAACTTCCACTGGATGGGTAAAACACACACTCACACTTAACAATCTCCTTCTAGCTACCCCCCCCGCCTCTCACTCTTCCCCTATATCCCCGAAACCAATAAGACCATCCCTTTGTTTAATGCTCACCTACATGCACCATCGATATATAGTAGTCTTCCTCGGTGTCTCTCGAACAAACACGCTCTCTCGATGTCGACTCCTCTCACGCCAAGACACACCTTCTCTTCCCCCACGGGCATTTTCTCTCTCGCACCCCATCGCAGGCCTCTCGCCATACACATCACCTCTCTATGATGAAGCCATGCACACTTAAATTACATCCGCCACAGAGGACCCCACACACACACACACACACACGCACGCACCCCCACACACACACACCAAGACTCCATCTCTCTCTCTCACACACACACACAAACACACACACACACACGCATGCACGCACACCCCCCCACACACACACACTAAGACTCCATCTCTCTCTCTATCTCACACACACACACACACAAACTAAGACTCCATCTCTCTCTCTCTATCTCACACACACACACACACACACAAACTAAGACTCCATCTCTCTCTCTCTCCTCTTTCTCTCTCTCTCACACACACACACCCACCCCACACACGCACTAAGACTCCATCTCACACACACATGCTCTAGGCGGAGCATTTGTTCCTACCACCCTTCATCCAACCTTACCCGTATGATAAACAATCACATTTATTTACTTGCATAACATGGACAAATTCCACTTTACTTTAGTAGTCAGCAAACTTATCATCTATACCCTTATAAAAAACGAGTTGGCGGTGATGGTGTGCCTGCCATCTTGTAATGCAGACCGTATGATCTATATCTGAGGATAGAAAGGAAACTATGATAATTTTACAAAAGATACCCGCACCTCTCTCCACATCATTATCTCCCGCAACCTCATTGCTCAGCAATTAAAAAGGAATAAGTCTCGAACAATCTAGCATGCATGGTGGCCGCCAGGCCGCCGCGCCATCCATCCCCATGCCTCCGCCCATTTCACCACCACCACCACCACGCCCACTCCTCCTCGCCTTATCTCTCATCTTTCATTTTTTCAATGACATTCTCGAGATACCAGTTTTCCGATAAAATTCTCTAGATATCATTAGTTTTTACACATGGGATTACTCCTGCATGGGTCAATCACAACAGGTGTTTTCAAAAAATGCATATTGATGTTCCGCAATGCATGAGAATCTTGCTTGTAATTATATAACGCAAATCACGAGCAGGAAGTGACATTTTTTGACACAACCACGCTAACATGGCCACGTAAATCACTAGCTAAAGTAAATACCATTATACTTATATCCCGATGCAAAAGGTTGAGTACATGTCCAAGAGTAGAGTCGCACACACTCACTGCCTCTCGTAATCTCTCACACACACACACACACACAAGTTACGTGACGCCCACTTAAGCATACACGTGATAGTTATAATTTGTGCACCTGCTGGTACACGGATGCTGCACATTTATTTAAGCCGAAGGCGAACCCAAACAGTAGCTGCATTCATTCCTCCCGCCGCCTCTTCTTCTCGTCGCCGTCGCCTGCAGCTATGAGCCGTCAAGGTAACAACATACGCCATACTCTCACGAGCGGGCGCTTTAATATGGAAATTTTAGTGGTCATGCATGCATCTTTTGTGCTAGCACTCCTATATTAGGGTTTACCGTCGCCTCATGGATGTGCGCGGCAGAGAGGAGGATGGAGAAGGAAGCGGGCTGTGGAGTAATGTTTTTACCACAATTTCTTAGGAAACTGAGGTAATAATTGAGTAGTTTTGCAAACTACCAAGATTACACCAAACGGTTCAAAACCTATACTCCCTTGCCAGCACGCGCTTCCCGCATGAAACGGTCAGCGTCGCCCTGGAGCGTAAGTGCCGCATTAATGCCCGGCCAGAGTGTAGGTGACCTCTCGCTGGCACCGGCTTTGAAGTGGCGAGACGGCCGAGAGCGCCGCCTCGTGCACGCGATCGCCCAGGCCGAGATGGCCATAGGCCCTGCTTGGATCCATGGGTTAGAGTTAGTTTGAGCTAGTTGGGGCTCAAATAGCCCTAAAGTATCCAAGCATGAGGGTTTAAATTGGAGCAAGTTGCACCGAACCCACCAAAAAACTATCCCACCCAAGAGGTGCTAACTGGAGATAGTTCTCATTGGGACCACTGAAAAATCACTTTTCTCTCTCCATGAAGTGCATTTATTGTCAATCTAACCCTGTCACCCAAACACCTCTTTGGCTACAGTTAGTTCAGGGTTAGTCATGAGTTAGTCTAACCTCTAGCTAAGTTAGAGTATCAAACAGGAGCAGTATAGGACATGCAAGTTGCTCAAAGCATACAGGCAAATTCGTACGTGAAAGGATTTTTTCTTTTTGAAAACGGAACATGAAAGGAATTTTTTTTAGAATGCTCTTGGCATGTCGCTAACATGTGATAGTTAACCGACCTCAATAGACGCAGAAACGCCAGCCCGCCGCACTTTGATAGAGACGAGGAGGGAGAAGCGATACAGGCTGCTGGATTACTAGAGATAGGTGTCGCACAAAGAGCCAAGAAATATGGTGATAGCGGTTAGCCATGTACTAGTATGATGTAACTACACCGGGCTGCCGTGTTTCGTACTCTTCCAATCCATCGTGGAGATGATTGGTTAATTTTATATCGCTGAATAATATTAAATATGATGATTGCGACGCCCACTACAAGGTTCCTTGCTCCTTCTCGGTCGTCCGGAATCTATGTTCTTCCACTCTATTTTTTACGTGAGCTTTGTTCATCCTTTTGCCAACACGCCGAGACATCTAGCATCAAGGTGCGTGTTATGCAAGGATCGCTCCATCTATATGAAGAACACGGGACTAGAACTACGAGACGGACATGTACCCAGGAGTGGACGTCTTAACCCGAGTAATGTAGCGGAGTAAGTGAAGTAGAAAGGCACAAATGGTATGAACATGCGTGGCATATAGGGTGTGTTTGGTTGCTTTCGCCTCAAAGATA